>OY986435.1:146855833-147257339 GCA_963920525.1 Dichetophora obliterata | reverse complement strand
AAGGTGAATCCTTATCGTGCGACTTTTTCAACCTAATGATATAAAAGATCATCCGAGCTGCTAATCTGAGACGTAGTGGCACAATATTCTACAAGAGTGTTATGCTGCTTGCGTATGCTGATGACATCGATATCAATGGCCATAGTACGTGCGAAGTCAGAGCAGCATTTTCCAGATTAGAAAAAGAGTCAAGTCGAATGGGTCTGGCAGTGAATGCAGATAAGATGAAATACTTGGTGTCAACAAACATACAGTCCCAGCGTCTTGGATTCCACGTTACAGTTGCCAATACCTCCTTCGAGGTTGTGAAGGACTTCGTCTATCTGGGATCCAGCAAAAACTCAACCAACGACATCAGCATTGAGATCAAACGAAGAATAACTCTTGCCAACAGGTGTTACTTTGGGCTCAGTAGGCAATTGAGAAGCAGAGCTCTCTCTTGACGAACGAAAATCACGCTCTATAAATCGCTCATCATGCCCGTCCTACTTTATGCATCACAAACCTGGACGCTGAGCAGTTCAGATGAAAAGACTTTAGGAGCATTCGAGAGAAAGATTCTTCGTAAGATTTACGGACCAATCTGCGTCCATGGCGAATACCGAAAACGGTGGAATGATGAACTGTATGAGCTGTACGCTGACATCGACATAGTCAAGAGCATTAAAATCGAGCGGCTTCGCTAGCATGGTTATGTTCAACGCATGAAAGACGATGCTCCAGTGAAGAAAACATTCGATTCGGTACCCAGTGGCGGTCAACGCAGAAGAAGACGACCGCATCTCCGTTGGAAAGACCAAGTAGAGGACAACCTGACGAAGCTTGGAATTTCAACCTGGCGCTAGCAAGCGAAAGACAGAAATGGCTAATGAAATTTCTTAAATGAGGCCAAGACTGACATACGGTTGTAGCCCCAACTAAGTAAATAAGTAAGTAAGTGAAGCCCTTTTGTATAGTTAAATAGATTGTATTCTGTTTCTTCATACGTTTTTTGTACGTTCAAACTTTCTTTATATTTTATTAAATGCAAGAGAAAAAATAAGACATCTCTGTCACGTGTCGGACGGGTCCAGTCAACCAACGTTGCAAATCGTTGTGTTCGATTACAAATTTTAGCGAAAGTAACTAACATAGTTCAGAGGTATTTGAAAGCTAAATTTTTATTACTCATAAACATGATTTGGGTGTAAGAAGATTTTAAATAAAGTCCACAGTTTTTTTTTATATTTTATTTACACATCGTCACGTAGAGACAAATCACGTCACGTACCTGACAGAATGACAATGTTTAAGTTTAATTTTGTAATTAAGTAATAAGGTAGATAAGTAATTATGTAATTTAGTAATTAAAAAACAAACTTAATATATTGTCCTTTCCTTGCCTAAACCATTTCTTCATTATCTTGAGCCAATGCCTTCCATTTTTACTAAAACAAAAAAGTTTACGAAACATTTACTAAACATTTACGAAAAACAAAAACTACATTTTTGAAACAGTGCAGACGATTTCATCATCATGGTAAATGAGTTTATATATAACTTGCTTAAATTAATAAAACTAAAATGTTTCTCTTAGATAATATTATAAAATAATAAGTTTTTAATAAGTTTTAGTTTTTTGGTCACTACCACTTTTTTGTGGAATGCACCTTCGAATGAAGAGCGTCCATCAATTTATTTGATTGTAAAAAGAAGTCATTTAACTTATTAACATCTAGGCCGCAGCCAGAATTTCACTTTTTACACCAACATATTTTAAACTATTCCATAAAGTTTTTGCAGGTAAATTTACATTGAGCTATAATTGACTACAGGAAAGAAAACTACGATTCAAATGACGTATAATTACGTTTTCTTTCTATATCCGAAGTTTAAATATGCTATAAGCACTGCTTTAAAATGTACAGCAGTTAAAAGTTGCAAATGGGTACATTTGTACCCGGCTGTTTCTTTTAGGGTTAAAATGGACTAAAATCAAAGTATGGTTTTTTTCAAAAAAGATTTTGTGGCTTAAATAGTAAGTACAAAAATAAATTAACCACTTTATGGTTTCTGTTTCCGTACTCGATTCAAGTTACTCGAAGTTGCTTGAAAGCGTTATTTTTCAACTTTTTGAAGCGCGAGAGAAAAGAATAACATGCAAAATTACACTCTTTATTCAATTACAATTACTTGAAGTAAGTACGGAAACAGAACTTTTGTTTCTTAAAAATGCACAACAACAACAAGCCCGACACGAGAAGCAAACAATTTGGTGTGCATTTTCGTGACACAAAATAAAGCTGTAAGTGATAATTCTTATTAGACATGCGTCATCACTGAATGAGAACTGAAATGGGATTAAAAATATTAATTTAATTTTGTTGAAAATGCAGCATTCTAATTTTTTTAATGTAATACAAAATGTTAAATGAAAAAAATAAATACGAAATGCTTGCAAAGTTATAGATAAGACCACAACAATTTAAACTTACATAAGAAAATGTTGAGCAATAATTTGCAAATAAAATTCTGCATCTCCTATACCACGACAGATCTAACTCTTAAACTTTGCATGCATTTTCAATATATTAATTATAATTAATTACTGTAAAAGTTTTTAAACAAATTTCACTTAAAGAAAAATCATGCAATTTGCCCCGTAATTGTATTTAAAAGGATTCTCTTTCAATTTTAGTCGGTATTAGGGCTTTAAACAGAACCAAACATTTTTAAACAAGTTATGGATTTAATAGATGTGTAACTTATTAAAAAAAAAAATTTAACGAATATAATATGTTAATGAATGAATGATATGTAATTTCTAATATAATTTGCTTGTAAGTTTGCTTAAAAATTTTAACATTGAATGCTGGCTTGTAGTACGTTTTGCCGAATTTCAACAAAAAAAAAAATGAAGTATTATATAATAATAATAGTAAATTTGCATTAATTTTTTTAAGTGCATATAATATCCTACATAAGATCCTACTATGAAAATAATCTAAGCTCCAGTCCATCGCGGTATGCAGTCGTGAATAAATTTCTGGCCGGGAACCACCAATAACTTTAACTTTACTTAACAATATTGGACCTGAACAGAAACTCTGTCAAATTTATGTTAAATTTACGTGCTTTTGCACGCATAGAAAAACAATATTTATGAAAAAAACGACACTGTTGTAATTTATTACCCATTGCAACGATTTAAACGATTTGCACTGTAGCACAAATCAATAATAAAAAATCTACCAAATAGTAAAGCAAATGCAACTCAAACTAATTCGTTTTATTATTCAAAGAGACTTAAAGGAAAAGGAAATATTTTAAGTGGTGAAATCAACGTAAATTATATGCAAACCCATACGGTTGACTTGGTGCTGCAGAAGATACCAATAGTAGTTGAACATTTATTCTATACTTCATGACAGACATGGGCTTCATGGCTTTAGATCAATCACTTAGCTGACTTAGTTAGTGATTGAATCTTTACAGAGTTGTTGTTGTTGTTGTTGTTGTTGTTGTCTTCTTAAAAAACTTACTTGATCTAAAGCTCACAATTTAATTCATGTAATAATTTCATAGATCATAAAATTAATTAACTGATTGAAAATAACTTTACTTCATAGGCCAAGGGGGAGATATCCCCTTATCCCACCTTAGGTACGCCACTGACGTATGCTAGTGTGCATTTTCTGCCATTCTAAATAATTATAAAAATTTTTTAACATATGCTTTATCTACAAACTTTTCCTTCCTCGTTTTTACCACTTTTTGAATTTCGCGGTTTTAGTAAGCAAAACTAAGAGTCAAGAATCATTTAAGTGCCGTCTGAGTTTGGTTTCTTACACTAATTATATTCAAGTTTAAAACATGCACCAGTGATATTGAGTGCGAAGCTCAAGTTCAAAATAAAATCAATTTTTTTTTATTATTAAAATTTAAACCAAAAAGTTGTTATTCCTGTAACCAGATGCGTATAAAGTTTGTGATAGACTAAAACGAAATCGAGTATAGCATATAAAGTTGTTAGCAAATTCATTATAAAAATTTACGGAAAAGCGTTCTAGTTTTCTCTGATGCCTGCGATCTTCGAATAAAGACGATTTTGTCATTCCTGTAAAAGGTTGTGATAATATTCTAATTATAGTTTTGCGTGTGTTCCAAAAAACAAAAGCGATATAGTTGAAGGAACTATTAATTGTACTGAATTCTTTTTTTTTTTATTAAAGCAGATTATTGTGCTTATACCATATTTTAAGTTGACATTAAATTGCATACCATAAATAATTATTTTTATAGCTGGTACTGTTATCACAGGAAGTTACCGTTACGCATCATAGAACAAACGATTTCATATTTTGTGTCAGTACGGTAGCTGATATATGTCCGGTGCCCGTGTCAGTAAATGTCCGACCTCTGCACCGAAAGAAGTGCTAGTTCTGGAACACCTTGGGCAGGCAGAATGTACGAACAAAGACCTAATCAGGTCTTCTCAAATTGGGTATTGGGTCGTCAGTTTATTGTGTCCGAATATAGACCCTCGTTTTTGCACACTTTATTGGCATAATACAGACTTACTACTGTACTGTTTCAGGTTACTTTCGAGGTACTTGTTGGGAATATTTCAGATAATATATGAATATTGTTCTCGGCTCCTGTTCGCAAAAACTTCGCAGGTTTTCGTTAGTACTCGTAGCTTTTAAAAATAAAATTGAGTCGGTTCTTTTGTGCCTGAGTAGATTGGTACGGACACAAATTGTTTCTCGCATACAAATAATTTTCATGACGTCATACCGTGTGGCCTCAAGCTATTTTTGCTTACTTTGGGGCCAAATAGTAAAAAGAAACCGTAATTCTATCTTCAAGTTTAAATTTTTCATTTTGTAATTGGAAAAAGGGCACTTTTGGTTAAATAGCCTTTTAAGATATGTTAATATAGCCTATAGTTAATACAGTTCTACGTTAAAAGCAACAACTCTTTAACAGATATGATATCGCCTACGAAAAAGGACATTTTTATAGAAAGCCCTATTTATTAAAAATATATTGGTATATTTAGATTCATTGGCGGATCTTTAAACTGCTCCTGAGAACTAACTTATCAGAATTCAATTTAAAAATTGTACATAAGAACAAATAAAATGTTGCAAATAAGTACAAATAAGGTACTCAATTCTAGACGAATTTAAGTTGCAGATCTGTGCCAGAATTATACTTTGGAAGCGTCTTCCCTATGAATATTAACTAACTTCATTATACCTTTTTTAAATGTTGTTCAAGTGAAATAATTAAAAATTATACTAAGCTTATTTTTCTAGTTTGGCTGATATAAGGTGTGGGTTTTTGATTAAAAAAGATAATTTTTCGTATAATCAGGTGTAAATACCTTTTGTGTGTGACATCTTTAACAAATGCAATCGATAATTTTGACGTTAACTTTTAAAGTACATATCTATCATTCTATCAGTGCTTAATGTGACACTGCTTCAGCTAGAGAAAATTTGCTAAAGTCGCATAAATTGTGAAAAATAAAAAAATACTCATAAAACATGTTTAAAATAAGCCTTCAAAATAAATTTGTAATTAGGTCAGTGCTCGTCACAAAATGTTTAAACATTAGAAATATTGATTTACTTTTTATTCAAAAATGTCTAAGAATCGTAAAACAGGACATTTTCACATGAATCAAATTGCGAGCTTTAGATCAAGTAAGATTTTAAGAAGGCAACAACAACAATAACAACTCTGTATTGAGTCAATCACTTAGCTGACTAGACAGTCTGTTTCGGAAATAGCTACATTTTTCGATTCAGTAGTCTTTGAGTGATTAAGCTGTGATCAACTCACTGTTTAAATTAGTATATGACTTCGCAGATTTTGGAATTCATTCTTTTAAATTATATGGCTACTAATCATATGACATTTTAAAGCAGTAGGCTATTTATAAACCACCGCCATCAACTCTTCCAAGGTTGCCATATGTTCTAGTTTCTTTTTTTTTCATTTTCATATAGTTTAAATTAAACGTTTCCCCTTTCAAAGCAAACTTTTGATATAGTAAAAACTATGGATGGCTCAAAAAAACATTACAATCGGCGAGAAAAGTTTAAGCCTATTTTTATCTGAATACACATGGTTAAAATTTATTCGCCTCATTGGCTATCTTCAACATAGTAGATAAGACGTCGAAGTAAATTCAAAATGTTTGCAACTGAAGAAAAAATAATGTTCAAACAAGGCAATGCTTTAGGTCACTTGGCTCATGAAAACGATTCGCTTCAACAATAAATCGTGATTTTAGCACGAACCAAAATAGTGACTTTATTAAATAAGTGTCAAAACTCAATGCCTCATAACTCATATATTGGCAAATATTTTATATTTGAACGATGAATATGAGAGGCTGTAAACGGTTAAAAACCTTAGACTAAAATTAGGTCCAACAACACGGTAAGGTCCAGCGACTGAATAGTATGAAAAAAGTAAATCGGCGTTCTGAGCATGGATTTTGTTTCGTTTATAGATGTACTTTTAAAATTTCCAAACCCTAAAATCATACCTGATCTTATTTTAAAATATGGTGCATTTTAGTATATGAGCATGGGAAACACATAAGAGAAATAACTTTTTTCCTTTGTTGGGTTGTCATTAATTCAAATTAATCAATTTTCATATGACGATGTACATATTTTTATATGAATTTGTTCTCTCAATCCTAATCTGAGATGCTGCATTTCGAAAATCCCTTCCTGAGAAACGTAGAATGCATAAAATCAACCACTTTTTGCCGAACCCAGGACCAACGACAAGGACGTAGTGATATTTATATACCAATTTTTTTTTTCTTTTTAATGTTTTTTTTTGTGCCACCTTCACAGTATTTCGATCTTTGTCCTTTCAAACTATCAACATATGAGTTACCATAGTCGGATAAGTTATAAGTCTCAGCGTTTACTTCTGAAATATAATTCTCAGATAACACTGCCATGGAAATTTTAAAAACCTTGCATTCCACCAGCAATGAGTTTAATTGTAATTTTTCCGTCAAACTTTCTCTCCGCTATTACGAAAGCAAGCAATTCAAAGGTAAATGCATACACAAAGGGGCTTATTTTTGTCATACCCGTCTCGTAACAATCGAAATAATCAGAAGCTAATGTATAAACATCTCTTAGAAGTTTTGATTGCATCCAGTGCCGGCGACCCGGCACCCATCCTGGACACATCTAGGCGCCCCGGGCGAGTCATGCACTTGGTGCCCTTTTATGTTTTATTATAATTAAAAAAAGTTCTTTTCAATAGTGTACCACATCAAACATTATTTTAGCGCAACCTTTGAATAGTACAGATGTACGTGATGAACACGATGGTCCTTAGTGAAATTCTTGAAGAAAATTAAGAAAAGAGCAAAAGGAGTATTAGAAAAATGAGACGCACAATAATCTGGGTTTTGGAAAAAAAGATTATAGATAAAAATTCTATAAAAATATCAAAAAAATAATATATATTAATAACTCTATAAAATTTATAAAATCTTCATTAGAAGCCATTTTTCTTGCGAGCGATGTTAGCACTTCGACGAAGAAATAACAATGACGAGATCTGACAAATATAACCGATTGAAAATTCGTGAAACTAGCAAAAGGAAGTTGAAATTTTTATATATTTAATGGACATTATTGAAGTATGTATATGGGTCATTCTTTTACAAACCGTACAGATTTGAACAAAAAATTACCGACTCTTTTTTGATTTGCATGACATTTTTTTACGGGTTCCATATTGAAAAAAAGGGACACGTGTTCGAGGATTTTGTTTTTTTTTTAAATAGTGGGCTTCAAAAGTTTGAGATTTTCGTGATTTTTGTTTTGGAGACTAATTTTCAAAAAATTATGTATAATGAAGGTATAATTTAATTATTATTTAATTAGGAAATATTATTTATTATTAAATCCACCTATTCTTTACTTCAGCTGTTGCAGCAGCTGTGCCATGACTCTCACCAATTCATACCACCAATCTCATCATCAGTAAGACACCGACAAAAAACATAAAACCATGCCTGCAAATTAGTCTTTAAGATCACAAGGCAAAAGTATTCGTAATGATGCTTGTTTCAATGCTTTCAATTTAACAAAATATTCAAAAGTTAATGCAAAAGATAATGCAAGACAATTGCATGCAATGCAAATACCGGTAGTTAATGAGTTATTGAAAAAAATATCTGTGATTCCTGCCGCTAAAAAGCTATAATGATTAAAGGAACTTTAAGATATCATTGAATGATTCCAATATCACTTCAAGAGTTGAAAGAAAAGCAATTTTCTTTGTATGAAAAAAAAACATTGTAAAAATTAGTAAGTACAGACTGATATTTTATTGAGACAAAAAAATGTACGTGTAGAATACTAATGAATTCAAATCGTAATATATCACTTTATTTGCTGGAATAATGTTATTGTTTATTAAAGTTTGACCCAATTTTCTATAAAGCCTTATTTATTAATAAATGATATTGTTCAATTAAAAATGTAAAACTTACTATATATATAAACTAAGAAAAATAAAAATAAAGTGGCCATTTCAGCCGTTGGAAGGACTTTGACCTAGCTTCTATTGATCAATTGTGTTGTGCGTGTTAATAAATGTTTGATCACAAATGATCGAGAACTGGACATATGTGTTTTATGCCGACTCCAAACGGCTTATGTTCTCAAGAAGCTTTACATGGCAATTTTTACTCTCTGAGGTTTGCTAATGTCTGCAGAGAGGTGACGACCGAACAGAAAAATTAATTCTATTGAAAAAACTTTCTGGCTGAGCTGGAATTGAACCCAGGCTACCACGGTTCCTTAGCTCGGCTTAGGGCCACGCACGCTACCCACTAGGCTACGGCCGCTATATATATACTAGTGATCATATAATACAGAGAACAACGGTAAGAGACGAGAAGATGAGGCGTAGTTTGCAACTGGTGCGCCGACGTGAGGTACCGCGCGAATTTATTAAATTTTTTGCAATAGTAATAATCACATCTCCATCGATAAAAAAAGCATTTTCGATGTTATATTTGACGTACAGTACGATGGTTATGTTTAAAACACACTAATTGGTGTGTTGAAAATGATTTGGAAAGTTTCGTTAAAATTTATTTAAACATTTAAAATGTGTATAACAATATTAAATTCTTTATAAATTTTTTTAAAGCTATTTTTTTCTTAAAATTCACTTGTTTATCTTCAAAATGAAACAAAAAGTTGTCTCCATCTTAAACAGAACCGAAGTTGAAGTTGAAAATAAGTCTCCAAGGCAAAAATCACTAAAATCTCAAACTTTTAACGCCCTCTATTTAAAAAAAAATCCTCGAACACGTGTCTCTTTTTTTCGATATAGAACACGTAAAAATTTTTTAGGGCAAATCAAAAATGAGGCGGTCAGAATGGTGTTCGGTTTGTAAAAGAATGACCCATATATGAAAAAAATAAATTTAATTTTTTTTAAGTTTTTTTTTTCAATGAGTTACAAAGAATTTAGTGTTAGGCCACCCTTTTAGTAAAATAATTTTGCTAAGTAATGGCTTGTTAAAACTTATTGATTTCTGGATTTGGGTCAAGTACTCTTAATACACGTTTTATTACAAAAATGATTTAAAATAAAATTTTCTTAAAATTAATAAGTTTGTTAAAAAAACTTAGCCCCGTGCGGTCGCCCCTTGTTACCCCCCCCCCCCTAAAGCCCGCACGACAAATGTTTTATGATGCCTTTAAAGACGGATTTCTTGAAAACAGTAGCCCTTAAAATATTTATTAATTTTTTAATTTTATTGAGTCAAAACCCCATCTTTTTTTTATAAATGAAATAATTGCTTTTCAGGAATCCTGATTTCTTTGGTTTTGTTAGGATTTATTACCACTGATCATTTTCGCCCCTTTGGTATCTAGAAAGTGTTCCGCATCCTTAATATGCACATCGTTATATTTTTCATATTATTTTTTTAAAACAACTGTTATCACGACCTGATCTTGTTTTTCTTCAGAAAGCTTTTAAACAATAGACCGTACTTCTACCAATATTTTGCTTGCAGCTGTTACATAGTTAGTTGTAAAGAGGTCCGTGCTTGTATTACTTTTGCTTTTTTTAGTAAGCAATTTATATTTGAATTACCCCGTCGACCTTTTGGTGAATCAATAATAGCATTAAAAGTTATTTTGACTCCTCTTCCTTTTTTCATCTTTTCATGACATTTGCGTCTGGCTATTAGACAGATGATACAGTTACATATATCTTTTTCTCCACGCATTTGTTTTGGCAATATTATATTTTCATAGCTCTTTGGCATACTTGGCATAGTCTTTTAAATACACATTCTGCATTTAATAATGTTAAATACCAACTTTTGCAAGTGCCAATTGGCACCTTGTTATTATCAGGGTAAACATTGTCATTGACAAATTTTTTAATAGGGTTTTTGGATTTCTCGTTTATAAGAAATCTTGAAGCGAGTCCGCTTATTATACCGCAATAAATTTTCCAAGTTTTCTATATAATTAGTAAATTATAAAGCTATAATAAATACTATTACATTAGTTTTAAACTTGTGAGACATTAAGAAGACTCCGCCAGCCACCGTCGCACATAGGACGAATAGCGAATTTACGACGACAAAAGTCGAAATTTTTTTTCAAATGTAACCACTAGTACGCTCTATATGTTCTATATACGAGTCTGCAATAAACAAATATTTTTTTTTACGCATCAAAATAGTTTGTGCATGTTTGCAAAGTTGAATTTTCTTTTCAAGCACTTATATCGGTAAATTGCATTTGAAGAATTGCACAGCTCTAAACCCGCCAATTTTTAAAAAAAATGCAGTTTTAAGTTTTTCTATACAAAGGTTCAAGCATTATGTATGTAGTTTAATTTTAAATTTTTATTAAGATAACAATTTTATATAGTAAATATAGAATATACTGTATCCTTCTGAAAAAATTGAAATATTTACTTTAGCTAGAGCTATTAAAACATTTCTACAAAGTTCCACTATATTTCTTTATATGTTCGAACAAAAAACATATATTTAGTGTAAAAAAGTCAAATGTTGTTCCCCCTTTTTCCTCTTTTATAAAAAAAGTCGATTTACTCGGACCTCGAACAGAAAAAAGGCTAAAAAAATTAAGCACAATTACACCAAATTGTATGACGCATGCTTGGAGTGCCACTTTCTAAGATAATGATAAATATGATTGTGATAACGAGTTTTATAATAATGTTCAAGACTGTTAAAACTCTGCAAAATGTCTGTGATTTGCATTTTGCTTAATTTTGTTATTATTAAACAAAAATTTTCGTTTCTGTTTTTTCATTTATGTGTATGTTCACCGTAGCAACATTTGATCCGCCATTTTGAATTTTGAAAATCTAATTTTGAAATCATTATCAGTGATCTCACAAGCACCTAGATACTTAGTATCGTTAAAATCTATTAAGTCCCTATAAAAACAAATAAGAAATTATCTTCGAATGGACCGAAGTTAAAATACCCCCAAAACCGTATTTTAGTATATTTCAAGTTTTGAATGTTGTATTATTTTAGTGTTTTTATCCAAATATTTCAAATTTGAAACTTTCAAATGTGTAAATGCTTGTACTAATGTGTAAAATGTCAAATTTAAACCAATATTTTTTTGAAATTTTTTTTAATGAAAGGTTTTGCTATAATGATGACGTCACTTTGTATGGGAGGTACACAGAGTTTTCAGTTTATTTAATAAACTTTGAACATCAGTTGCATAGTTAAAATTTAAACTAATTTGCAAAATTGGAAGCCATTCTAATTATTGTTAAATTTATTTAACTTTTACTGATTTCATAAAGTCACTTTGTATGGGAGGTAGCCGTAGTTTTCATTCAATTTTTACAAATTACATAGTCAATTACATATTAAGGGAAGTAGCTAATTTGTACAATTTTAAGTCATTAAATTAATTTTTGTGCAGTTTAAAGAGATTTTATAATTTTTGTAAATTCACTTTGTATGGGAGGAAGGTGTGGTTTTTATCTGATTAGGCTTATTTTTTAACTTGATCTATATTTTTAATTGATAACTTGATGATAGAAAGCATATGTATCGAATTTCGCTACGATAGCCCTTAAATTACGGCTGTTATCACTATCACAGATGGACATACGGACAGACAGACAGACAGACAGAAAGTCACTATGTTTATAACGTTGACCCCTGCCACGAAGGCTTAATTCAACGGCGCTCCAAAGCTTGGGACAAATATGAAGCGTCGGCCAACGACCCTTCGGAATTCAAAAGATCCACTTTGAAAGGTTCCCCTTATAACATACCACAGAACCCCTTATACTTATGTCAAAAAGACACTATTCATGACCGTGACTCATTCAGCCACTCGAATTTAAACATGACTTCGTTATTTTAATAACTTTGGGTTATCTCAGTATCAATACCAATAATATAACCCTTATTTTTTGGCCGCTACAAAATCATCATATTCATATCAAAGGACATCGCTCTCTGACACGAAAAATTAAGGCAACATACTAGGCCTGTCACTTATGTAATCAGGTTCCTCAATCTCAGTGGACACAACTCAGATTATTTAGGTTTCCCCGTCGCCTGTTCTCAAATTCCAAAGGTTACAGTAAATTGATCCGGTAGTTGCTTACCTTCCTAACATTTACTGTTTAAAATTAGCGAGATTCAATCTACCATCATTCTCTTAGTAATTTAAGGGAATCACCAACCCGAGTTCAACTTAAGTGTAACTCACACCGACCTTCCTGGTCTAACCACAGCCAGAGCGAATTTAAGACCCTGAGGGCCATGCCCAACGGCAGTCAATAGCTGGGCTCAAGGCTCCACCTGACAAGGCTCTTCAACATCCCGTCTTACTGACCGAAAGTTCTTAGAACATTTATATTTGACTGTGACACCTTCAGCCACTAGAATTGTACATGACTAGGTTAAAAAAAATAACCATTGGTTTCCCAGTAAAACCGGGTAAATCACAATCCTACTTATGCAACTTTCGGAAAACTAGGAAGCATGAGCCGTTGTATACCAATTGGCTTATACTACGGTCGAAAGATTTAATGTTTCTTACATAAAACCTTCATTCTAAGATAAGGTCTGCAGAACAACGATAGATCAGGTCTCCTCATCATTGATGGATGACTGTCCCCGCTCTTCAAGTTATGTTGGATTGATCGTCCATCGAAAGCATATTACAATGACGGTGTTATGATAACTTAACATCAAAACCATGCTTTCTCCAAGAATTTGGCGCCAACAACCAAGGCTGAAGGTAAGCCTTTTTATTTTACAGTTATCAGATGAGCATTCAAGAGCCGTACCTCAAGAATGAACTCATTATGAGATCAGTTCATGGGGCCGTGCCCCATGAACTGCCCACCTAATAACAAACCCTCACCCTTCTATTCCTGGCTTGGGACAGGCAGATTCCCGAAGGTCCTCTCGCGGGTTTAGACAGACAGACAGACAGACAGGAGGTGATGCTGATAAAAATATACAATTTTCTAAAATTGGCACGCCTCCTCATCGGCAGTATGCGTGGGGGGTATAAAAATAATTATAAGGTTTTTTGGGATGTAGCTTCTCCGATTAAAATTCAGCGAAAACGAATTGAAATTAAACAGAACTCTGATTAACTTTTTCCATACTTTCCAGTCGCTGAGGCCTACCGTGACTAAAATATTACTGCATTTTTTTAAACATTGCTGTTTAAAATTTAAACTTTGCATTTACTTACTTATAATTAAAACACTACTGTACTGAAATTTACACAAACGAAATATTAAGGCTTCAATTTCAGCTTTTTAGTTAAAATTTAAGTGCAATAGAACTTTTACAGCATTCTTTTAAGCTTTTTGGTTTAAATTTAAGTACAATTCTGTATTATTTTTGTTTTTTATACAATTTATACTAAATTCTAGAACATTTGAATACCAAATTTTATTTTGGGCCCGTAAAAATTTAACCTGGCAATGCTAACACTCAATATTATTTGATTTGGTTCATATGTGTGTTTATTGCTTTTGTTACATGTAGCGCAATATCCCAGTGATTAGACTAGAGAAGTTACAAGCTGAATCTCAAGGTGTTTGTTATCTTTCTTTTATTTTTTTTTTTTTTTTAAATACTAGATTTGTACCCAAAGTATGAGTGAACTTATTTGTAGTGGAGAAGAGTTTAAATTTTAGTACAAGATTTCTAACCGTGTCAGGTCTACCCTAAGTACTATTCACTAAAAATTAAATTGTGCTTGAAAATATTTTTGAAAATGACCCCAATACCGCGTTGTAAGACGTCAAAAACAAAAAATATATTATATTTTCTTACATTTATGGTTTATTTTATAAAAAACAATCGAAAATTGATGCATTGGGTATAAAAAAGGCGTGAGAGAATAAAATGTGTTTCGAGAAAATCAAGTCCAAGGTTTTTTAAAGTTTGTAGCTCTTAAATTAATGGTTCAATTTTGCTGATTTCTTTTTTACAATAAATTCTGAAGTTTATTGCAGTGAGTGATTAAATTTATTTATTAAATTTTTAAAGATATACATTAAAACCAAATATTTTAAAAAGTCACGTCAGATACCTTTTTACATAAAACACTTTTTATCGCCCCGATTTCGATAAAATTTGGTATGCATGTAGATATTTGATAAAGCTCTGCACTTTTGTTCATGTCAATTGTAATATTTGAGCTATGGGTGCTGTTCGATATGGGTGCTATTTGAAAAATATTTTGCAGCTCTCTTTGAACCCCATAATAGTCATGAGTAGAGAAAATTAAAATATGCAAATGCACATTTTAAAACTTTTTAGCTCTTTTTGCATTATTACTACGTTCGTGCTTATATAAGCATATTTGATGCATAAGAGAAGTAAAAATATATAATTTATATATATTAATTAATTTTTTTAAAACTAAACTAAATCGCTAAAAAAAGCCTTTAAAAAATAGATACAGTTTCGATAGTATCGTAAGTATAGACGTAGAATTCCTTTTTATACAGTAACTATCAACTATTTATTTTTATTAATTTTTGTTGTAACAGTGAGTAACGTAAATAACAGCTTTAGTTGTTTTTGAAAAGTATCAAATATTGTTGCAATTCCATTCTCAATAAAAAAATAGTGAAATGAAAGCTGCAAAATCCAAAACTATAAAAAACATGACACGAAGGAAATGTCAAAAGAATAGTTCACCCTAGATTAAACAATATATTTGTGTCGATAAGGAATAATCGCTAAGTCGACTTAAGGCAGAACTTAGTTGTTAATGTGTCTGTGTTCCACACATAGAGAACTTTAAGCAAACACAATCTGGAGCTTCTATCATGAACATGACTCATAAAACTCATACGGCATTAAAATAATTTTTTAACCAAAAACATAAAACCTTAGCCGCGCTTGATTGCCTTTTAAAGGTTCACATTGGATACTTTTTCGGTATTTGTCCCAGTCATACGATTCTGACAATCTATTCTTAAGATAACCCACAATTAATAATGTTGTGAGATTTTGTGAAGAAAATTTTTATAAACTTGAATTGGTTAAGGCAGGACCATAACTGACCTATTATTAATAAAGAATACAACAAATATCAAAAATTAAATGTCAATCAAACTCACACGTAACTAAACTATTTTTTTTTGAAAATGTCTTTCATAGTATCTGCATTTCAATAGTTTTTTATTTTTGAAAAAAAGAAGCTTGGTTAAGCTTTTCTTTTCTATGAATAAATGATTTTTGAACAATCGCAGGAGATACCTATTCTGTGCTAGCTTGGTATTGCTAATAAAAAGTAAATTTAAAGAAGGTAAAATTAATAATATATAAGTTGTATCGTGGGAATTGCAGATGATTTTAATAAACTTGAATTGGCTAAGGCAAGACCAAAACTCGGGCCTCTAGAATACAACGAATATCACAACATGAAAGTAGATCCAACTCAAACCTTAGTAACTCGAAGCCTTTAAGTCCTTCGGTTCACAACGATTGGAAAAAAAGTTTGATAACAGAAAGATGTACGCGTTGACTCGAGATCAAAAGCTTGTTAATTTTTCCAGTATATGGAAAAAAACTGAAAACTCATGATACTTAAGTACTTGGCATGATCTCTTTTTTTTTCCAAAATGTCTATCGTCGTAACTGCTTTTCAGTATTTATTTTTTTTTCTAAATAAAGCTTGGTTATGGTTTTCTTTTCTTTGAATAAATCTTCTGAAAACGTAGATATTAGATTTAGAGTCAGCTTAAAATTTGAGGGTTCAAGATAAATTCTAATTATTTGTCTCATAACTTAATAAAATTAACTATGATTTTTTAAAGTTATTAAATTCCATTTTTTTAGTCATCTAGCTTTATGCACAAAAAGCACGTTCTCACAAAAAATATGTAAAATGTCCGAAATATTTAAAAATTGTATTTCATTTTTTTGTTATGTATACATTTCAGTAATCCTTTCCTAAAGCAATACAAAAGGTTTCAACATTTTAAATTAGAATACAAAAATTTCCTAATATTAAGCAATATTTTTTTTTGTTGAAAGACTGAAAATTTTTTAACTTTGGAAGTCTTTAACTCCTAAACCAATTTCGAGGGGACTAAAATTTTTCAGATTTGTTTTTAGGAGGTCAAAATTCATATCATTCAAAAAATTAAAAATTTGAGTTGTCGCTATTTTCGAAATGTTTCCCGCATGCTAAGGGATCTCACACTGCATTGACATTAATCTACTTATTTCTTTTTCTAACATGAATCAGTTCTAGCAGCTTGCAAGTTCCTACAATCGAGTAAGAAAATATACCTATTATCTGAATGATTTAAAAAAATATCTATTTTTTTAATTTAAAACATATGAATAAATAAACAAAGAGGTACATGTATATTAGATGTGTTTTGGGTTTATACATTTTCCTAACATATTCCAGAACTTCCTGCAAGGGTTGATTTTGAATACTGGTTAAATATAAGCACGTGACGCGAAAAAAGTACAGAAAATTCTCAAACTGGGTGGGCGCCACTAAATAACGTGAATTTTAAAAAGTATATAATGATTGTTTGAAATCGAGTCTCCTATTTACGTTTATGTCATAAAAAAACTCTTGGTTACAACATATTCTAATATAAAATCGTTTGCTTAATATGATATAAGGTTTTTTAAAAAATTAGTCTTTGATCCAAAATTGGCCTCCATTATTATATTTGCTATTTTTTTCTTTCACTTCTGAATTAGTAGCTTTGCTCTCGCCTAAATCGCTGGAAATTTCTTAAATTTAAATGCTGTAGAATTGTTTTTAATTTTTTTAAGTTTAAGAAAAATTAAAAAAAAATCCAAATTGGATCATCCTTATGATAGAAAAATAATCCGACTTTTTGGAAAACATTATTTTTTTTTATTAAATTTATTAACTTTGTCCTCTGCTTGTTTACAATGACTTTAAAACATAAATTTGCTTATCGTCAAAGCTTATATTCCTTATTGAATTCAATGCACCTTGCTGTCTGTTGATACGTAAAAGTTACGAAGTTTTAGTTGAATTTAAAAAATTTGCAACTGAAATCGTTCAGACTGGTTTGTCGAACAAATAACGAATATAAGGACATGTGTGATTGCAAGGTGGCAGTAGCCTACTGGAAGTGTACGTTGCCCATAAGCTAAAGAACTGTGGTTCAAGTCCCAGATGAAGATAAGGTTTTTGTTCGTAACTAGGTATTAGGATCATTCGTAAATTTATTCGTACAATTTATATTTTTTTTTTGTACGAATACGAATAAAATATTCGAAATGTGTACCAAACTATGTAATTTTCAGACACAAATAGAATTCGTAGAAAAAATTTTTTAATTCGAGAATACGTATTGAAAAGTGTTAACAAGGGTATATGTAATGGTATCGTAACTTATTAGGACGTGTTCATATTAGGCGTTTTTGTAGCGATTGAGACACCACTACCATTTTTTTTCTCAAACGTGGCTGAAAAATTTCGAATATTAAATAAATTAATATATTTAAGTACACACAAAATTCATTATTTTTCAGCAGTTTTTGCAAAAACAAAACCTTAGAGAATCGCAACTTACACGCGTAATATGAACACGGCCTTACAGCAACGGGCTTAACATACTATTTGAAAATGAATGGTTTAGCTCTGCTTTATTTATAAACTAACCTAAAAAAAGGATTTTTGTATTCTTTTCAAAAAATATTAAATACATAATGAACGTATCGTCATATGAAATCAAAAAAGCCATAAGTTACAAAAAATTCAAAATCGACTTTTTGATTGATTATGATGCATCTAATCAAAATATATGTTTCGCAAAACTTTACACTTCTACAATTTAAACCGACGTTTTTATTAGCAAAGTTCTCAAGCCCTAAGCTTAAGCGTAACTTACAATTTAGAAAGTTTTTTAATTTTCTCTTAAAATTTTTTAATTTAAACTTACGGCTTTTTTGATTTAATATGAAGATATATACAAAATTTGCATTGCCTTGGGGCGTCATTATGCACAAAGAGAATACGAAACGATTGCCAAAATAGGTTCCTATTTACAACTTTTTGGCATAAGTATTGGTATATTAATATACTGAGGTTGGGCTTATTAAATATTTGTACATAATCATTAATCTAAAGCAACACTTAATGTATGCTTCAACAAACGTATTTTTTGACATATTTAAATACTAACAAATTTTATTTTAAATGAATTACATTAAAATAATATGCAATCATTAAATCAAAGTATTGCAAAAACTCTATTTAAAATTGTTGAATTCTTAATAAGTCTGAAAATTGTATTTGCCAAACAAAATGTTACAATGAAAATGTTTCACTTATTATATTGCTCAATAATTGCTTTATTTCGTAGTTTGTTAAGTTAATGCAATAATAACTACACACGTCGTTATCTTTTTATCCCAACGCACTGCTGTTGTTGCACATTTCAATTGATTCAGATCAAGTCAAAGTCTAAATAAAAATAATGACGACTTTTTGATGTAAGAGGTTTCTCACCCGTATCTGCCATTTTCTGGTTCTGGTTTTATAACAACAACCCCAAAAATTCATCAGCACTACCTTTTTTATAAATTTTCCTACCTATTTAATACATTCTTTTTGGAATATTATGGGTATATTTGATATATTTCTGGGTCCGATAGAAATCGAACTCGTCTTATTCATATACAGTCCACAGTCATAGCAACTAATTATTGGTCAAACACTGTCAAATAGCTGTTAAACTAGCGCGTCAGGCTTTCACGCCCTTTTTGCGCCCAATGCATACATTTTTAATTTTTTATTATTTTTCATTTAAATCAGTTCCACGTGCCACAGTTTCTTCATGTATCTCTCTCGAACTACAAAAATTTTTGTTGGCTAAAAAATCAATAATTTATTTAAATGTTTCTGTCAGAAAAGAAATATTTGCTTCTGTCACTGTCACTGTTACTGTTCTGGCCAACGAGGTGCCCCAAAACAGTCTTTAAATTGCTATCCCTAACTATTTCGACACAAACAAACAAACTAAGAATATACAAATTCCATAGATTTTCCTAAGTCAACACAATGTTGTCAGCATTGTTGTTTCGATTGTTATTTTTGGTCTTGTTGTTGTTCATGCTTTTAAAGATTTTCATTAGGATAGCGCAAAAATTGTGTGTGTCCTTCATGATTACAAAAACAAAACATTCAAAGCACGTTGGACAAAAGCATCCTCCAGTGTCATAGACGACATGCACAGAACCAGTTGTCAACATCGGATTGCCATTGAAATTGTAGCCATCAAACGGAAATTGAGCTCAAAGGCACGTTTGTTTTGTGAACAAGCTTCAACAACTCGAAACTCTCGGCAGGAGTTTGGATTGGTGTTGGAGACCAACTTGGGTCTGGTATCGAGTGGTGCCACAGCGGTTTATGTTAATTTAATGTTGTTCTTTTAAATTGTTTGTATTGAGTTTCTTTTTATTTTATTTTCAAAGTCAATATATATAGGTATAAGTATATATTTTTAGTCATATATCGTTTCTTGTCCTTAACTATTTCTTAGCCATGATTTGTCGACGCAGCTCTTTGTTTGCACATGAGTGGGTAGTTTTTTTTTTACATAATTCAGATTTTTTTTTCTTTTTTCTTTATATCTGTTTTTTCATGTCTATTTAGATTTTAATCGTACAACAACGTTTTCTAAGATTGCTACTATTTCACATTAATAGCTTTTAGTTGTAGAATATTTCAGATTTTATCTGAAATGTAAAATAGCTGTGAATAACCTGTTGTAGTTTTGTGTTGTTCCACAAAACGAATCGAGAAAAATGTTATATTTATTGGACAGCAAAATTTTTTGACATAGTCACATTTTGTGCTTTTTAACATTAACATGTCTTCGTTCTCATTTTAATATGCATATAAATAGAGACAAATATTAATACATCGATTTATGTTTCTTTCTTTAAACTTTCAAGTTTCTATGTACATATGAATGTGTGGCCTAACAAATTATTCTAACCAATATGACGTTTTCACACTGTAACTACTTGTTTAAAATCACGATTTAAATATTAGATTATGTCAATTTAATAGAAATTCCAGTATTTTTTTTAACCAAACTGAAAATGTTAATATGTTAAAGATTTTATAGGCAAATTTATACAATAATTGTTATACAGATGCGCAAATTTTTTGCTATCGATAATTAATAATTAATAAGTTATTGAGTATCTATTTATATCTACTTTCGAAAAATTCCGCCAATTTCGATAAACATTTTTCTTATTCTTGCGTGAATAATATAAGATAAAGTCTTCAAAAGATAAGTACAATTTGGAATTGAACATAAATTTTGACTTAAGATCAGATACATGTAGCAGCAACCAAGACCGAAATTTGATAATAATAATTTTAGAATTGTATACTAGTTAAAGTCCTAGTATAGTAATCTAAAAAGTTTTAATATCATAGCTGTAAGCATTACCAATTTGTCGACTGAATTTGCTTGAGTAAGTTTGAAATTTTTAAAGCGTTTTTTTTTTATTAAAATTTTCAACTATTAACTATTTGGTCATAATAGTTTAAAAGTAGGTTGTTAAGGTGCTTTTTCAATGTACTGTCGTTTTTCCAAGCAATATTTTTTAGAAAACTATTTATTATAACTAAATCAAAAATATTTATATCTAAAAAAATATAATTAAAATTATATCAGATATTTTTTAGGACCTCACTTTTGTCATTTTAATCAGTGATACATAAATCTCAGCTTCTAAAACATGTCTGTTTACAGTATTTTAAGGTTTGATACATAATTTGATACATAAAGTGGCGGCCGTAGCCTAGTGGGTAGAGTGCGTGGCTCCTAAGCTAAAGGTCCGGGTAGCCCGGGTTCAATTCCAGCTCAGTCAGAAAATTTTTTCAATTGAATTAATTTTTCTGTTCGGTCGTCATCTCTCTGCAGACAATGGCAAACCTCAGAGAGTAAAAATTGCCATGTAAAGCTTCTTGAGAACATAAGCCGTTCGGAGTCGGCATAAAACACGTAGGTCCAGTTCTCGGTCATTTGTGATCAAACGTTTAATAACACGCACAACACAATTGATCGTTTTTTACATAATTTGAAAGGTGTACAACTTTTAGCCTAACGCACTCACATGTTTTGTCGCGACTTTAAAAAAAGTGACAAAAATTACAAATTTTATTAATAATTTTGGTGCTGTAACAGTCTACTTTTTAATTTTTGTTGCCAAAAGTGGTCTATCTTACAAAATTCACTCTGAACAAAAGCATGCACAAAGTTTAAGCCAGATTGGACTTATAGTTTTTCTCATTAAATAATAGAGCAATTATAAAATTTCGATTTTTAATTAAAAACTTTAATTTCAAATGTAATATCTGTACATATATCTCAAAAAAAGACAGAATAAGATGAAAAATAAAAAGAAAAAAAGGAAAGGATGTAAGACTGTAAATAAAGGTTGAATTAGGGCAATTGCATTGTGACGGGTGTGACCATATGTGTGAGAATATTCTCACATTTTTGCCTCTAAATCAGATGCATTAAATTTCTTATTAAAAAGAGGGCTGCGATTCCAAAGGTTGTTAAGTTTACAAACGTAAAATAATAGGTGGAATCTGAAAGAACCCGTTTTCCGCTCAGAATGGCCATCAAAAGACTGTGACCTTACAATACAGAGCTTTTGAAGAATTATATCTTTCAGAATATATTGTGCAAACTTTTTCTTAGAGCGCAAACAATAATTTTGGTGTAATACATTCTTTGGAATCTTTTTGACTGTTTTTAATACTTACAGTCTAGAAAATACAGTTTTTTATTTAAAATAAACGTTTAAGAAAATGTGATAGGTTTGACCAAGAATGCAAATTAAAAAGTTTGAAGTGATTTAACTTTGTTTTTACTTTGTTTATAA
Source organism: Dichetophora obliterata (assembly GCA_963920525.1). Lineage (NCBI taxonomy): Eukaryota > Metazoa > Arthropoda > Insecta > Diptera > Sciomyzidae > Dichetophora > Dichetophora obliterata. Next base: position 147,234,877 of record OY986435.1, on the reverse strand, counting down.
AGATAAAAATAAAAAATAAATAAGATATTTACTTATCCATTTACTTGTTCAATGTCGATTTATAGCTTCAGGTGCCATTCCAAAATACTCGTCGTACATTTTTCGAAGCGAATCCGTAAATATCTGGTTTTGTTTTTAATCAGATATATACCGCACACATAACAAAAACTGTCTGGATCGTTTTTGCACGAAATAATCTTGTTCTCTTGCTCATTTTACTAGTTTTTATTCACTAGTTTTTATTTACAAATTTAATTGGACCGTGTATACAGTGCGCGCTTACGACCGAGCCGGGAGAAAAATATTTAAATAGATGCACTTACTGTGATTTGGAATAGAGAACTGTACACGGTGGCATTTTTGTGACCTATTGCGAATTGCTCCAAATTTCCAGGAAGTTACGTTCTGGGATCGTCAACCAAGCATGTATCTATTCAAAAGGTATAGCTTTATTGTTGGCTATACCAAAATGTAAGCAACAACACGGGCACGAATCCAGGGGGACGGGGACATGATCCCCGCTAGAGATTTTGCTTGTTTTTAACTTAAAATCATTAATTATACGTTTGCAAAGAGTTACTATACCCCGACCCGTTCAAACCGTGGGCGGGAGGTGGGCGTGTCTGTTTCAGATTCCAAAAAAAAATAGATAAATAAAAAAATTTAATAATAATTGGGTTCATTGAATTTTAAATATGTGCTTATTGATTAAAAAATTATAATGCGGCACAAAATGGAAAAAAGCAAATAAAAAGCACGAAAAAGTAGAATTTTGGTACCTTCACTCAATGGTACATAACTTTATTTTTCTACCATGAATTTTCTTCAAAAGTACTGCGTTCTTTTCTTCAAAAAACTACCTTTTCGTACTAAATGATAGTACGTAATAGAAATCTAACTGTTCGGAGAAAGTGGGTGAGCCGCGCCCCTATTTAAAGAAAATGACAATATCTCATGAACCAAACACGCAACGATGATTAAATTTAGTATATCGTGTCGTTGCATACAAATCGAAATGTTAAGAGGAATCGGGGAGCCACGCCCCTTTTTGAGGAAAATTAAAATTTCTCATGAATAAGTTCTGATATATATTAAAGCGATATACAGAAAGAAAGAAGAACTTAATAACATTCCAACAATAACAATTTTACGTAAATCTAATGAAAAATGTAATTTTAAGAATAACAAAAAATTAAATTTTTGGTGGTCAATTAGAGTTATAATGATACATAATTTTAAAAACTTTTTTATATCAAAATATTGGTATTAGTAAGAAATTTAACATTTTAGCGGATGTGGGTATGCGTTCTGTGAAAAATAAAAAGTTACAAGCAAAAACATTCTTTTCTTACCAAAAAGGACCTTTAGAAGAATCAAAACTGTTTCGGCGAATATAACTTTTGAGACCCCGAACGGCGGAATCTAAATTTCGATCCGGTCTTTTATACATTACATGCAACACTTACGATAGAATGGTTCTTATTTGTATGAAAAATTTTTTTGTTTATTTAACTTGTTTATTTAACTTGTTTATTTAACTTATAGTTAAGTATAAATGCATAAAAAAATTTCAACAAAATTGGACTTTATTAAGATGTGTCGCGTTGAGCTAGAAATTTTAAAACTTATTTATGAGAAAAAAAAGTAATTCCATTTTGAACGTACCGGCCTAACGGAACGGAACGTACCGGTATGGAGCATCACTGGCGGATATAAAAAAAAACCACTTTGAAAAAAAGTTTGACTTGATTACTGGATGAGTTACAGAGTGCACAAAATTAAAAAAAAAACGAAAAAAAATCTCAAACACTTCTTAACCGAATCTTAAGTTTGATCTACTCTTAGAAAGGTAATTAATCGAACTTTAATCCAAAAATAATTTTGGGAAATTTTGGTTATTTGGGGGTAAGAAAACTGTTGTATAATACTCATTCAGTTGCATTGCCTTTGTGCCAACTTCAAGCTACGAGCGACATGTGATATTGTTGTTGTTAACAAAATAGGGATTTATTTTTAGACGCAAATAAACAAAAAAAAAAAAACCGAATGCTCAACAGTTTCTAAAATAAGGACTTCCCTAACTTATTTTAAAAGAATTTCTTTGCACAACGAAATATTAGAATTTCGCCTAAAATGAAATCACCAGCCTACTTTATTAATTTAAGAACAAACAATTTTAATACCACACCAACGTTTTCCAAGTTTTATCATCATTGCGTGTCTGGTTCATGAGAAATTGTAATTTTTCTCAAAAAAGGGCGTGACTCCCCGATTCCTCCTAACATTTCAATTTCTATCCAACGACACCATATACTAAAGTTCATCATCATTGCGAGTCTGGTTCATGAGATATTGTCATTTTCCTTAAATAGTGGCATAGCCCACCCACTTTCTCCCAACAGTTAGATTTCTATGCAACAACACCATATACCGGATTTCATTACCACTGAGCATGGGCGTCCAAAGGGGGAAGGCGGCGCTTCCCCCTAGACAGTGAATTTTTTTAAATATCTTCCTATTAAATCAAAAAGCCGTAAGCTACAGTTAAAAAATTTTAAGGGAATGTGAAAAACTTTTTAAATTTTAATTGTAGTTGTATGTTGCGCTCAAACTTAGGGATTTCAGAAATTTTTTACTAAAAACGTCGTTTCTATTTGTAGGAGTGCAAAATTTAGCAAGAACATGTATTTTGATAAAGTGCATCAATAATCAATCAAAAAGTCGACTTACGGCTTTTTTGATTTATATGTCGAAATTTGTAAATGTTAATATATTTTGAAGAGAACCCAAAAGTACTTTTTTTTAAAGTATATTTTAAATAAAGCATGCATTTCTAAATAGTATGTTGTACCCGTCGCAGTGATAAGTTACGATACCATTTCATTTACCCTTGTTTCACAGGAACTTTTCAATAGGTATTCTTACACTTGAAAAATTTTGTGTGTAAATATTACTAATAACTGCGTCCATTTCATGAATCTTATTCGTAGTTTTCAGTCACGAATAGGATTCGTAGATTGGACGTAGTTTGGTACATATTACAAAAAAATTTTTTTCGTATTCGTACAAAAACAAATGTATATTATACGAAAACATTTGTTACGTTTACCAGAGCTGTAAAAGATTTGATCATTTTAATTTCATCCACAAAAAAGTGAATCAGTGAATAACGAAATAAACATTCAATTAATGTAACATTGATTTATAACCAAAATTTTTTATTCACATTCATCTACTCTTTTTTTTAGAAAAAAAAATTATTAAATATGCATTTGAATTATTCATTTTCGTTATTCAGAATAATGAATAATTTTGTATTTATTTGAATGATATTCACAAGAAATGATATTCACAGGGAATTTTAGAATTTTCAAATAATCCTTTTTTATTCATTATTCATTCATTATTAATTTTTAATTATTATTTATTTTTTTATTCATTTTTATTTATGGCTTAGGACTAAAATGAATAAAAAATAAATTAAGAATAACAAACTTATAATGAATAAAAAAAGAATAATAAATAAAAAATTAAAAATGAATAAGAAATGAATAATGAATAACAAAGGAATAATGAATAAAAAATTAACAACGAATAAAAAATGAATAATGAATAAAAAAGAATAACTGAAAATTCTAAAATTCTTTGTGAATTGCATTCTTTGTAAATAGCATTCAAATGAATAAAAAAATTATTTCATTATTCTTAACACCGAAAATGAATAATTAAAATGAATAATAAATCATATTTTGTAAAAATGAATGTGAACTAAAAATTTTATTTATAAATTAACTTTGCATTGATTGAAGGCATTCTTACGTTATTATTCAGTTGTACTTAAAATCCTGAATATAAATGCCGATTTTACAGCTCTGATATTTACTAATAACAAAAAAACAATATCCCATCTTAGCTGGGGTTTGAACCACGGTTTTTTAGCTTACGGGTCACATACTCTTTCAGTAGAATATGGCCACCTTGCAATCATGCATTTCCTTATATTCGGTAATTGTTCAACAAACCTGGCTGAATGATTTTGGTTGTAAATTTTTTAAGCTCAACTAATACTAAATAGTAGGAAACCATTAGTAAATACTACGAATGCAATGGAAGAAACTACGATGTTATTCTTACGAGAAATTAAGGAATGCTAAGGAATGGTATCCCTATTAGACGAAAATTACTCTTTGGAGCAACAGATGGTAAGGGAAATTTAAGCCAATAACGCATATGAACTTGGACGATAAGCAAATTTTTGTTTTGAGATAATTAAACACAGGAAGAAAACAAAGTAAAATGAATTTAAAAAGCTAAATACTTTCCCAAAAATCGGCTAAAAATAATCGTTTTTCTGTCATAAAGATGATCTAATTTGGATAATTTCTGAATTTGTCGTTAACTTAATAAAATTGCTAACAATCTTGCAGCATTTAAAATTGAGAAAATTACAGCGATCTAGGCAAGGGAAAAGCTTCTGATTATAAAGCGAAAAAATTAGGAGATTCTGAATAAATTAGGCTAATTCTAAATCATACACTAATTTTTTAAAAAATCTGATGGAAAATTCTTTTTAAGGAAACGCTTTTACTTTGGAACATCATATTGTCAAAAGTTTTTTATGACTAAAATTTAAATAGAAAACTCGATTTGAAACATTTATTTTATACTTCTTCAAATTCATGTTTTTGAACAGGCGTCCACCCATTTTGAGAATTTTCCAAATTTTTTCGCGTCAAGTGCTTATATTACATCCATTACATCCATAAATTTATTCATACTTATTTTCATATGTTTCATAGATTTTTAAATCTATATATATAAAAATGGATGTATGTATGTGGGTATGTGGGTATGTGGGTATGTGGGTATGTGGCTATATCACGTATAGACTCCAAAACCGCTGAACCGGTCTTTATGAAATTTTCAGGGAAAATAAAGCCACATCTTGAGAGTGTTCCTGTGAGGTTTTATAACGATTGGAGAAAGGGGCGTGGTACCTCCCATACAAGCCAAATTTGCTCCATCGATCACAAACAAAAAAAAAAGAAAAATATTTCACGGTTTCAATCGTAAAAAACTAAGATTTGGTGATTTTGTTCAGATAGTTACTGTCGGTAACTGTACAAAAAATGGGCGTGGTCGTTATATAAATACGCCCACTTTTTCGAAATCATTGCAATTCCGGAGTTCTGCACATTTTTACAGTGAAACTTGCTGTTTAGGTACGAACACAATTTATAAATGTTTTCACGCCCACTTTTAACGCCCACAAATCAATATCTATATATATATAAAGCAAAACGATGTGTGTCTGGTAGTGTGATGTCTATAGACTCCAAAACTACTGAACCGATTGACCTGGAATTTTGGCAGTCGATTTGTTTCAGGTACGAGATGGTTGAGGAAAAAAATTTGCCACACCCCCCTTTTACCGCCCCCAAATCAATAAAAATGTTACATTTCAGTTGGTTTGGGTCGTATATGGCTAAAATTTTGTAATTTAGTATGTACGGTTACTGTCGACAACTGTCCTAAAAATGGGTTTCCACGCCCCCTTTTACCGCCCACAAATAAATGAAAATGGTTTATTTCAGACGGTTTTGGTCGTATAAGACCTAAATTTGGTACTTTGGTTTGTGAAGTTACTGACAGTAACTGTACGAAAAATTGGTTTCCACGCCCCCTTTTGCGCCCACAAATCAGTGAAAATGCTATATTTCATGCAGTTTTGGCCGTATGAGACTAACATATGATACTTAAGTTTGTATGGTTACTTTCGGCAATTGTACTAAAAAAGGGCGTCATCGCTATATAGCCACACCCACTTTTTAAGAAACCATCAAAATTGACTACTGGGTCGATTGAGCTAAAATGTTGGCTTAGTTTGTACGGTTACTGTTAGCAACTGTTCTAAAAATTGATCTCCACGCCCCCCTTTTACCGCCCACAAACCAATGAAAACGTTTTATTTCAACGGTTTGGGTCGTATTAGACAAAAATTTTGTAATTCAGTACATATGGTTACTCTCGGCAAGTGCACTATCAATAGGCCTGCCCTACTTTAGTTAAACTCACTTTTCGGGGAGTTAGCGTCCAGTGAAGTAAAGTGCGCCAGGCTTTCCCTAAATTGAGCTGAAATTTGGGCAGTCGATTTGTTTCGATTACGAGATGGCTCAAGGGAAATATTTTACCGCACCCCTTTTTACCGCTTGCAAAACAACAAAAATGCTATATTTCGCACGGTTTTGATCGTATTAGACTAAAATGTGGTTATTTAGTGCACATGGCTACTTTCGGCAGCTATACTGAAAATGGTGAATATATTTGACATTTCTTGACATTTTCGTGTATGGCAGTAAGGCGGTCTGTGGCAGAACAACGTTTGCCGAGGTGATAGATTGTTCCTGTGAGGTTTGGTAACGTTTGGACGAGGGGGCGTGGTTCCTCCCATACAAGCCAAATTTGCGCTATCGACCACAAACCAAATAAGGGATATACAATATCAGACGGTTTCGATCGTAAAAACTAAGATATTATCATTTTGTTCAGATGGTAACTGTCAGTAACTGTACAAAAATCACTTTTTCGTCGCAATTTATATACGCCCACTTTTTCGAAATCATGGCAATTCCAGAGTTCTACACATTTTTATACTGAAACTTGCTGTGTAGGTGCTCCAAGAGGCAGTCATGATACATAAATATTTTCACGCCCACTTTTAGCGCCCACAAATCAATATCTGTACATATAAAAATGAATCGTGATTTGTTCGGATGCTTAAAACTTGAAAACGACTAGACCAAATAGGATACTTCCTTCTACTGGTTTGTTCGTAACTGCTACGCAAAGGTTTAGGAAAAAAGTAATGCCACACCCCTTTTATCGCCCACAAATCAATAAAAATGCTATATTTAAGAAGGTTTTGGTCGTATTAAATTAAAATTTGGTAAATAAGTTCTTATGATGACTGTCACTAACTTTAATAAAAACGGGCGTTGTCACACTTCATCTACGCCTACTTTTGGAAATATCACAATACTCCGATACTATTGGTCCGATTGAGCTCAAATTTTGTAAGTGGCTTTGCTTTGAGTACGAGATGGTTTAAGAAGAAATGCCACACCTTCTTTTACCTCCCATTAATATAAAAACAATTTGTGTTATCGAATAGCGTTATGGGTTGCACAGCTTAGAAATTCGGTATTCGACCACAATTTAGACGTACCGTTTCAGTGATGAAATTTTATGGGAGTTGGACAAGGGGGAGGGGCACCTCTCATACAATCCAAATTGGTGATATCGAATAGCTTTGAATTTATAGGAATTCAGCTTTGGAATTCAGTTTTTGACCTCAATTTACACATGCAGTTTCAATGATTTTTTTTTTATGGGCGTTGGACAGGGAGGCCTGACATCTCCCTTACATCCCAAATTTGCAATATCGAATTGCTTTGAAGTTATAGGTTGACAGCGTAAGAAATCGGTATTCGACCTAAATTTATACATGCACTTTCATTTCTTACATTTTATGGGCGTAGGGAAAAGGGGAGTGACACTTCCCATACAACCCAACTTTGTGCTATCAAATAGCTTTAGAGTTATAGGTCGCACAGCATCGGAATTCAGTATTTGACCTCAATTTAGACATGCTGTTTAACTGATAACATTTTATGGGCGTTTGAATAGGGAGAGTGGCAGCATCGCGCCGGGTTTCAGCTAGTAATTCATATAATATGAGTTACGGTTTATGAGTTATAGGCCTACAAAACTGGAAAATTTTTCTAAAAATCTTGCTGGTTGTATTAATTTTAAAAAAAAATATATTTCAAATTTTTGTTTTCTTATTTGAAAAGAGTAAAATTTGGGGGCTATATAGTAATCAATGCTAATTTATTTAGGATAAAGAAGACCTCACATTATTTAGTTTGCTAAAGTACTAAGAATATTTGCTAAGAAATAATATTTTTAAATTTCAAATGTTTCGGGAACGATACGAGAAAGATTTTTACCTCATATTTGAAATATATTTAATTTTCTTATTTGTACAAGCATGTGTCAACCGGCGTATCATGATAACAAAATTAGTACCAAAAATCTCAGAAAATAGAATTATATAGTTTATGTGCATTCTAGACTCCTTTATGCTTTTGCCACCCCCCGCTCCCCTAGAACAAATCCTGTGAACGCCCTTCCCACTGCGTGTCTGGTTCATGAGATATTATCATTTTTTCAGCAAATAATAATTATTTCATGTCAGCAAAAATAAACGGCAGAAAGTAATAGCTAAATTTTGCCTTTTATCATTATAATCAAAATTTAAAAGGCAGAGCCTGCTTTCTTAAATCAACGATGAAAGATAATTATTACTTGCGGTCCCTGGTTTTTTCCCAAAAGTATTCCAGTACCTCCCTGCAATGCCAGATTCTAAATTCTAAATGTAACATAAGAACATGACGCGAAAAAAAGTCCAGAAAATTCTCAAACTGGATGGGCGTAGCTTAACAAACGTGAATTTGAAGTAGTAAAAGAGGGTTGTTTCCAATGGAGTTTCTTTTTTACATTTAAGTCATACAAAAACTTTTGACCATAACATATTCTAATGTAAAATTATTTGTTTAATGCGAATATGTCATCAGATTTTTACAAAAATTAATCCTGTCATATTAGTCCAAAAAATATGGTGTCATATTGGCCTTATTAAAAATTTCATAATTTTTTCTTTCGATTTTGAACTAGAAACTTTACCTTCGCCTAGATCGCTGCAATTTTCTGAAATTAAATGTTGCAGGATTGTTGGTCATTTGATGAAGTTTAGGTAAAATAAAAAGTTATCCAAATCAGACAATTTTTATGACAGAAAAACAATTTTGTTTGAGAAGCCAATTTTTAGAAAAAAGTTATTTTCATAAAATTGAATTCTCTTTCTTTTTTGCATGTTTACAATGACTTTAAAACAGTGTCGAACACGTAGTACCATCGCGAAGGAAGCGACACTTCGTGCTTTCATACAGACACGATCGGAAAATCACACGTACTCTGCCGTTTACTGCAAGCAAGCTCATTCAGTGTATATCTGACAATCAAGAAAACAGTTTTATAGCGCGTTTCGGCTCACATCACTTCAAAAAATAAAAATGGGAGCATGAGTAGCATGCCTAGCCTGTGTTTGTTAGCCCGTGTTTGGACAACACTGCCTTAAAAACATAAATTTGATCAACGTCAACGTTTATTTACTACGATTTCTTGTACTAATTTTGTAAACATTATACGCACACTACACCGGTTGACACACGCTTTTACACATAAGAAAATCTAATATATTTTAAAAATCGTGTAAAAATCTTTCTCGTATCATATCCGAAATATTAAAAAATTTTATTTTTTTTCATGTAATACATTTCAGTAATTTTTTGATAAAGCAAATATTTTTAATAGTTTAATAAACTAACTTATGTGAGGCCTATATCCTAGAATGAAATAGCTTTCATTACTATTGAGCCACCAGCTTTCCAACTTTTAAAATAAGAATACAAAAGCAAGGAGAATAAATAATAGTAAAGAGATTTCAAAGGCGAATTAGTTCAATAAGGCGAAAAATTATGACTATTGAGGTGCAGCCCGTGCGAAAAAATATGGCGGCGATATTGAGAGCAGAGCTAAAAATGAGCCAATGAAATGAGTCGACCGAAAACAAATTGTACTGAGAGAATTTTGTAGTACACACGCAACTGGTTTCCTAATGATGACATGCTGCGAGTGTGAGCGGCCGGAGGAGAGGAATGAAAACACCAGCAAAGTCAAGCAACAACGAAAACAAAACAAAAGCACATATCATATGGCAATTAGAAACTCTTGAGTATCCGAATTGACTATTATAAATGAAAATGCAAAAAATCTAATTGTCACTGTTTTTAGCGCATTTAGCTATTTGCATGTTTCCTTTTCTATGCCGAATTGGTTTCGTTTTATCCTCAGCTGAACGTTGCTGTTGTTGTTCTTGTTGTCAGCCATATTTCTAACATAGCTGATATTGGTTTGTTTTGTTCTTAGCTGAATAGATAAAAACCAAGCAAATATCCCATTTTCATGATCAATTAACTGTTTGAAAATATTTTACATATATGTATCACGAAATATTTGCAACAAATATTTTCCTTCTTTTAATTAGATTTGATATGAAAAATATGTGATAATAATTATTGTGAAGAGTTCTAAATATCTATGTATTTGAAATTTTTTTTTCAAATAATTTTCAATACAAAAAAATCTATTTCAACAATTTTAAAAATTTAACTTATTAAAGTCCTTATCGCATTAATAACATATATACAAAGCCAACTTTTTGGTTACATAAAATCGAATCAAAGAAAGTTATACTACACACTATTCTTTGTTTGATTTCTGTTCAACATACATATTTACAATATAATTTTTAATTAAATTTTTAATACATATGTATGTATTTACATTTGTGTAATTTATCTGGGATTATCTATGTATTCATCTCATATCTGTTTATTCATCTCTGGGCAGTTCAGAAAATCATTTATCTGTATATATTATATTTTAAAGGATTGCGAAAAAGTCCATTTAAAGAAAACTTCTTGGTTTTTTTACAATATTGATTTCAGCAAATTTTGTCACAGTTAGAAAAATGTGTTCAAAAATTATGTGAAATAAAAAAACCTTGTCTAAATAGAAAATTAACACATTTTTTTGAACATAACTTTTTCTATATACTGTTGCGCTTTACAAGATTTGTCTTTATGTTTGTAAAAAAATTAAAAATAAAGTAACGTAGTAGAAAGATAAATTAACATATCATTATATTTAAAGTTATAAAAAGTCGATATTAGTTAGTCGATATAAGAAGTAAAAAAACAGCACTTGAAGTAATTTTTAAAAAACCAGGTATGCACTTCGATCTATATTTAATTGTTATTTAAAATGAATTATCAAACAAAAAAATAAGGTGAAAAGTACCAGAGCAGTGGTATTTTACTTTTCGAAAAAATTTTAAATTCTTTCCTGTTGTAATAACAAACTTTTAAAAAGCTAATACTAAATGCTAATAAAAAATGCTAATAAAAATGCTAATAAAAATGATGTTAAAATAATTTCTGAGACAAAACTTAAAAGAATTACAAAATAGTTGTGTTATTACTTTAAATAACTTAATCATTATGACATTTTTTACTGAAAGTGCATCATTTTGTCAATTTTGAGTTTGAGAATTTTAACGTTATATTTTATTAAAATCGCAAAAATTAAAATTAGTCAATGATATTACGTTGGATAACCTGGTCGTTTTGAAAGTTTTTCCTGGAAGTGTAACGTTTTGAAAATTTCGAGTTTGAGTATTTTTGCGAAAATAATTCCTAAAAATCCAAAAATGCATAATTTTAAAAAACAACATCACAGGCGGTTGTGGCAACTTTTCCAAACAAAGCGAAAGTTAAAAAAAAAAAGTTATAACTGTTGAAACTTGACAGTTTCTTAAAAATCCTCAAAGTGCCTGTTTCTGGCATATTGATCAATTCAAAATCAAGAGTATGCAGCTGTCATTTTGATTCTTCTTGCATTGGAGGGTCACGCCTTAAAAGTGGTTCAATTCCAACCATATGTGGAATTGTGATTCCAACCATAAGTGTTATACAATGCTTTTTAAAGATAAAACGAATTCAAATATTTTTTCTTTCATCCAGTTTGGTTCAGTATATGTCTATCTTTAAATTTAAACTTCACCCAAAAAAATCCTGTAGTAAAAATAAATAAAAATGTATTTAAAACAAATGTAATTTAGTAACTCACCGTCCAAATAAAAATGTAATTATTTTTACTAATTTCAATTATTTACTTTTGCTACATATTTTTAACTACAGAAAATAAATACATTTACATTAAAATTAAATGTTTTTTCATTTATTAATTAAAAAACTGCAAAACATTTTGTGCCACAGTACAAAGATTGCTTTTATTATAAGAAAATCAAAGAATTTTTTGTATAAAAAAAATGCATTTTAAGAGGAATACTTATCACAGTTCTTCATCACGAACCTCTTATAATTATTTTAATTGCAATAAATACAATTGCTATCAATTACATATTATGCAAATTATTTTATTGTAGATATTCCTTATTTAAATAAATGCATGTAAACAACTTCTTACTACATGCAACTACTTAGTGTAGCATTAATTATTTAAATGTAAATTGAGTAAAAATATATTGAATAACTACATATGTGTTAAAACCAATTGATTTAAACAATTTATTAAAACAATAATCCAAATATAAAGTATCTACACGGCTGCGTTCGGAGGACACCAAAAAGACTGCGGTTTTAGTTAATTTAAAAAAAAAACAGTAAATCAGCGAAATGCGCTGAAATTTTTTCTTTTTTGTTTATTTGCTCTAAGTGGCCATTCTCCGTATGATTGACATGATTTCAAAAAGTATGTCAATAAGAAAAGAAGAGGAGGAAAACAAGAGGGCTTATATCCCTACTTAAGATATAAATGGGAAAGAGATCTAAAAAGGGAACAGGATCCGCTTAAATTTGTCTTTTGACATGGAAAACAGTCGCTAAAGTTATTAAATATTCCCCATCTACTTATGGACTCGTTGTGTTCATAGATAGTGTGGTGTTGGCATTCCTTTAAGAGACGTGTCTGCCTGGTTCGTTTTACTGAGTCGTTAAATGTAAACTTATTGGAAAAATATTCAATGTCTATAACACCAGTAATTATATCAAATGTAAAACATGAACTCATTAACGTTCTTCTTTCGATAAAAATTCCAAATCTTTGTTAATATGGTGGTAAGCTGAGAAAATACGGCGGTCAAATGTATCTCTTAGCGCAAATACTTGATTGCTGAGAGATTGCAAATGGAATTACTTCTGTATTGATTCAAATTTTTCATTGTGTGTCTCAGAAGCTGGATTTTAAATAAGGCAAGCATATTCGAGTAGCGGACGCACCAACGCAAAATATTGGGTTTTTTTGACCCATACATTCGAGAATTACTTTGCACGCCTTTTAATGAATCCGAGAAGTTTAAAAAATCTAGATAGAACTTTCTCATAGTGAACGTTTAAGCGTAGCCTGCTATCTAAGACCACACCAAGATTTACAGTATCAGTGGTTCTGTTTAGTTCTAAGCTATTGAGAAAGTAAAAATTTTGGTATATTAGGCTCTTACGTCAAAAGCTGATAATATAGCTTTTATTTTTGTTGAGATAGAGTTTATTGTGATTGAACTATTTCTCAAAAGAGATCAATTTTGATTGCAAGAAAATTCGATCTTCTTCCGACTTGACCACACAGTACATGTTTAGGTCATCAGCATACATAAGATGCGGAATGTCCCCCAATTCTACCGATAGGTCCGAGATGCAAATATTGAAAATAAGTGGGCCAAGGTGAATACTACCGTATGGAACAATAGATTACACGATGATTTTTTTAGACAAGACACCCTGGAACTTAACAAATTGGGACCTTTCGGGCAGATAGGATTTAGTATAGTTGAGCAAGGTCCCCGTAATTCTAAATTTTTGCAACTAATGAATTAGGATATCATGATCAACGAAATCAAATGCTTTACTGAAGTCTGTATAGACAGCATCTGCTTGATGACAGTATTTCATTTTTGTAAATAGTATGATAGTATTCCATGATGATAGTATTCCATTTTTGGAATTAGAAATAGCAGACAGAATATAAACACCCATATAATTCACCACTGACCTCTTATCGCCATTTTTGTAAATAGTTAGGTGTAATATGAGAAGTTGGTCTACACAGTTAATCAGAAAGCATGACGGAATGAGGACTGGACCCGAAGATTTCCTTGGATTAAGATATTTTATAGCTTTGAAAATTTATTCTTGCGTATGGAGGACGCTATCAACCAAGAATGATGAAATCGTACAGGGCGTCATACTCTTGATGTTGTAATGACTGTACGCTAAATACATCTTAAAAATGATCTTCATATACATAGGCAACATATCACTTCAGGCTCAGAAGAACTAATGTTTCTTTTAAACATGGTCGTAGGGTAACTAGCAGACTTTCGCTTAACATTTACAAAGTCAAAAAAATTTTTTAATAATTTTCTCTCCAATTAGGTTAGTGTAAAATTTGTATGAGTTTTGATTTCGTAAGTAAGTAAGATCAAGTAAGTTTTTAAGAAGACAACAACAACAACAACTTTGTATAGAGTCAATCATTAGCTGACTAGACAGTCTGTTTGTGTGTAAAATTTGTAAGGTAATTTTGACTGATAGCACATTTTTTGAACAGCTCAGTGTATCTCGCCTTTACTTTGTTACTTACATTACGGTAATTTTTAATGGCTTTGAAAAGCTTGTTTTGTTGATTACTCAAATGCCTTGGCTTGGATCATGATCGAGCCATGGCTCCGAAAGTTGACATCTTTTTTTTAATTTTTGGTACATGTCTGTCCATAATGGTTAGAATATGCTGATAGAAAAATAAGACCGCATTACCTAAGTTCATGGTTGATAGAGCATCTCAATTTATTGCTCTTAAATCGTTGATTAGACTATCGTAATCCTCATTTAGAAAGTAATTTGTTATTTGAGGATTGGGTAAAAGGTACATTGGTATTTGGAATCCCTAATGTGAGGGCAGTGTGGTGAAGAGTATAAGTTAAAAGTGTTGGACCAACCTTTACTTTTTCGTAGGAATTAGTAAAGATTAAATCTAATTACCTACCAAAGTTCAGGTTTGGAATTAGAGCAACTTGCTGAAGATCGTCAAAAATTTTTCATACGCGGCAATTTAATTTTTTTTATTATTTTAATTAAAAGTGGTCTATTGCATAACCACAATCATACTGAACAGGATTCTGAAAGGATACTGAACAGAGAATCATATTGATTAAATAATCTGAAAATTTTAAAAACTCTTCTTCAAGGATTTATAAATATACATGAAACGTTTTGATTACCTGTATTTTTTAATTTTTTCAAAAAATATTTCGTTGCATATTTTTCGGACTGTCTAACCAGACTGGACTAAACAATATATATTTATTTCATTTTAAAATTTTTTTTGCGAGCTCAAATTTAAAATTTAAACTACTTACAAAATAAACATAAGCTCTTTTCTACAGGAAAAATAAGAAATTCATATTTTTCCGAACTATTAATTTCCTTTTATTAGACATAACAATAAACAACATTTCGTTTTAACCTACATAAAAATGAACAAAAACATAATCAAAAATATCAAACACAAAATTATAATACAAAATAAATTTGTTATTTGTAATTGTGTCACAAGCCCTCAAACTAAAATTTTTCCGTATTTTAAAATTAAAAATGTCATATTATTCAAGAGTGATGTCATACACAAAAAATTAGAAATTTTCCCAAATCCAGCACTAACGAGTCAATCCACTACTTTACGCATGTTTTAAGTTGTCTTTAAGACATTTATTTATTCATATTTCCTTAATAAATCACTCGTTTGCTTGCCCTAATTTTATAACCAAACGACCCTGCTGACTTTTATCAGATGTTCAGCGTGTGAAGCCGCACGTTTCTTTATTACGTTTATGACTTTTTACTATTGTTATTGTTATGCTTTTGTTGTAGGTTTTTATGCTTATGTTAATGTGATTTAAAGTGATTAAATGTGGAATTTTTCATAACCAAAAACAAACAATTTTATGTGTTTATGAGTTGGTCATAAAATTATGATAGATTCGTGCAAAATTCGCACTTTTTAAGTTTATCCCCATTAATAATGGGCGCAAATGTAAGCTAGTTTAAGTTGACGTACACGCGCATATTTTTGGGATTATGCAAATCTTTTTTATTTAAGTGTTCTCTTTTGAATCTGCTTAAAACTTTTTTAATTTGAATTTAATGGATGCAACTTTATAGAACATAAAAAAATCCCATCTGGCTAAAAAGTAAAATTTAAATATATTTTCTGCATATTTGCACAGTAAGTTATTTAAAAAATGTTATATTAGTAAAACTTAATAAAAACGATTTACAGTATTTAATTTTTTTAACTGCTCTTAAATCTATGGGTATATTTTTTATGTTTTATGTAAGTTTAAATATTATTCGTACGAATGAAAACATTAGCAGAGATAGGAAAAATAGATTATATTTAAGTAGGGAATCCTGTAGTGTGCCGGTATTTATTGTTCAAATTTTCTTGTTTAAATTCAAAATGATCATTATATTACAACTTACCGTAGGCGATTGACACATCTGCGAAGTATCTGCAAGTATATTGAACAAAATAATTTATTACTTTAACCTTTCAAATATAGTATATAGAATAAAATTCTTTGCATAAACTTATAAATATATAATTTAAATAAGCATACGCATTAAATTTATCTTTAAAAACCAATGCACTTTATGAAAAAATTGAATACACATAAATTCACACATAGCGCCGTCAGTTTTTATGACTATTCAATTCCGATATTGATGCGCTCCAGCAGTTGAGAAAGCGTTCACGAACAGTAACAGCAACAGCAACGTGCAGCAATTGTCGCACAGTGTGTGCGACTTAAATTTCAATTATATCGGAGCAATCAAGATAATGACGCAACGACAGGTGCGTCAAATGTTCAGTGTTGCTCGTTAAGTGGGGAAATACTGATATTTAAAATTTTGCCCAAGTATTGAGTAAAATTAAATTCATAACCGAGCGTTATTGATTTTTCTCTAATTTGTAATCATACTTTTTAAGCTATTAAATCTTAAAATGAATTTTTAGAATTTACATAATAGAGTAACTTCGGGTAATTTGGTATACATTAGAGTGGTCCTTAGCTATATTCAGGTTTCTGGAAGTTAAAATTATGCTGCTCCCAACCCCAATCTTATTTCAATCGACAAAAATAATGATCTGTACAAAATTTAAGCTTAATCGGACAACTCTAAGGCGACCCTCATCGAGCATAAAGTTTTGAAATATATGGCCGAAAAGTCATGTTTTCAAAAAATTCCTTGAAAAGAGTGATGAGGTGGGAAGGTCTATTGAGGTCTATTCGTAGTATTTTTTTCCGTTTATATCAACACATCATGTCAACAATGACAACAGTTTTTTCAAACTTGCGCACATAAAAATTTGAATTTAAAAACTGCTTAAAGTTTAAAAAGCATAAAGTAGGCCGTGAAGTGGTATTTTTTTGTGGCGAAAATTAAAAAAAAAAAAACTACACGCAGAGAAAAGACATGGTTGAGACATGATAATAATTTGTTTGCTAAAATTATTGTATTATTTCTGTAAACACAAATTTTTGCCTTAATAAAGTCATTATTTACTAATGGGGCTACCAAAAATAACATTATAGTTGAAATCATAACATCATTAAAATCGTCAACATTCTATGATTGCCTCAACTATTAGTTGCAACAAAAATGTTGTAGTTCTGTCAATCATGATAAATGTGAATATTATTATAGAGACAAACATATTAGAATTTTGAATGTTTGTCTGAACTATTCTTTGATTGTTGGCAAACGAACATAACCAAAAATCGAAAGAATTTATTGTGTCTGAACAGTTTCCAGGAAAAACTTTCACTTCATTCAGACCCAATAAGTTTTATCGATTCCTGGCTATGTACCGTTTCGTTTGTCAACTGTTCAATTATTGTGTTTTGTTTTAAATCGCCTTTTCCTAAAAACAGCACGCATAAAAGTGACATTTTTGACTTTAATTATAGCAAACATGTTTCTATTTATCGTAAACATATTTCGCAATTCTGACCATATTTTATTTATCACAAATATTGCTACTTTTGTGACAATGTACTTAATGTACCATGTTCATGAATGGCATTAGTCAGGCGAGTGGTAGTAGCGGCTGTGGCTTACTGGTAGTGTGCGTGGCTCGTAAGCGAAAAAGCCGCGGTTCAAACCCTAGCTCGGACAGAATATTTTATCAAAAAGATTTTTCAATTGAATTAATATTTCTGTTCAGCCTAGTCAATGGCAAACCTTTGGAGTTGTGGAAATTGGAGTGAATGAAAATAAAAAAAAAATAAAATTAATTTTTCAATAATATTTTGGATCCTAAAAATAAATTCATAATATAGTTTTTGCAATCATTTTTTTTTGACCCAATAAGAGAATAATGATTTTTTCAATAATATTTTGGTTCCTACAAAAAAGTTCCTTTTCTAAATATGGTTGTTGTAATCATTTTATCATGATCAAAGAAAATATTATAAGTTTAAGAACATGTTAGCAACAATCATAATCCGAATCATACTATGATCCTCTTAAAAAATGGTTGTTGCAACTATGTTTTTTCTCTGCGTGTACTAATTATAAAAGTGGAAGGTAAGAACAGTGCTTTAGAATTTTTTTGGTCCATAATGTGTCTAGCAAAGCTGTTTATTAGTTTAAGTTGTATATTCGTCTGTATTTATCGTATTATATTTAAAGTTCGTAGATTCTTGAAACAACATCAACTTCTTCAAGTAGTTCGTCACGCAAGTTAAGAATAGAGTTTCATATCCTCCTTGTTGATAACATTTCTAATCAGATCGTTGGAGCCAATCTACCTTCCGACCGGCAGGTTTTAAAGGATTTTCTACAATGTAAGAGTTGTAAATCTTACTACGAAGAAAAGTGCAGAGTTAGTTATTAAAGAAGTTTCAATCTTTTGGGAAAAAGCAAGAATTCCTACTAAAAGAATTGACCATTGCATTGAAAAGTTAATCAAGTTCTTTAATGAATGGAAAGTCTTACAGAAAAGTATGACCAGAGCTACAGGCAAGGAAAAAAGGAAAACAGATGGGTTTGTCGAAGTTATGCACGATCTGTTTGACATAGCACATTCATGGTTTGGTACTGATTAAAAATGAGCAAGATGAGACTTCCTTTTACTTCACAACAAAAAGGATGACCGGGGTCCATGATAGGCTATGATAAAACTTTAGAAAGCAAGGAAAAAAATCTCTCAAGCCCACTGAATTGGAAACTGCCAGGAAAAAAAGGACTTCTGAAGAAATGGAAAATAATTTTGTTGTATCAGTAACATATGAGATGAATATCATGCAGTCAAAGTAGTGATGATGACGGCAGTGATGATGATGGGATCTTGCAGCAATCATCAGATACAACTACAATAACTGCAATTCGTGAAACTCGAGGCACATTGCACTTTTTTACGCCCCGTCTCGCAGAAGTTTTGATAGATGGAAAATCACTGATCGTAGGAGTACACATATTAATGGCTACTGCAGAAGCTTTTGGGCGTGACGCTGAAAATATGGTTCTTAATAGCACTTCTCTTAAACGGCTTAGAAAAACTTATAGAGAAGCTCGACACACAGAAATTCTGAAAAAATTCAACTTGAACGACTGCCAAGAATTTGTGTTGCACTGGGATGGAAAGTTACTCCCAGCTCTCGCAGGCGTTGAAAAAATTGATCGACTGGCAGTAATAGTAACTTTTGCAGGTAAAGAGAACCTTTTGGGGGTCCCTGAAACCACAACATCTTCTGGAGAAGACTAAGCCTTGGCTGTGTACCAAGTAGTGGAAA
Organism: Dichetophora obliterata; assembly: GCA_963920525.1. Lineage (NCBI taxonomy): Eukaryota > Metazoa > Arthropoda > Insecta > Diptera > Sciomyzidae > Dichetophora > Dichetophora obliterata. Next base: position 147,215,319 of record OY986435.1, on the reverse strand, counting down.
AGTGGGGTTTAACCAATAAAATTCAGGCTCTTTGCTGTGACACGACAGCAAGCAACACAGGTCGTATAAATGGTTTCTGTATAAACCTAGAAAAATTGTTCAATTGTGATCTGTTATACCTCCCTTGCCGTCATCATATTTTTGAGCTAGTTTTAAGAATTTGCTTCGACTGTCCGATGGATGCATCGTCTGGTCCAGACATGGCGCTTTCAAAAGATTTTAAGAACACTGGACGAAACTCGACAAAAACGTTTACAGAACTGGAAGCAATGATCTTTCTTGGTGGCATTCCTATGAACGGGATTTCGTTTCATATATCAAGAGCTGTGAGTTACGCTAGGTATGTATTTATTTATTATCTATTTCGTTTTTCACTTGGACGATTCTAGTTCCTTACGAGGTTGTCTAAGCGACACTTTTTAACATAAATATATGCGCCTAACAAACTTATTAACAATTAATTTTTTGCTCTTTTTATTTTACACAGATGGATCGCGAAAGTAATTTATGCATTCAAGACTTATCTGTTCCAAGACGGGTTTGAGTTATCTGTTGAGGAAAAGAACTCTTTGAAAAGAATATGTATTTTTTTAGCTCGAGTGTACGTTCGAGCTTGGTTTCTTTCAATAGAATCAAATTCTTATCATGATTTTATTTTTATGCGCCAACTTATTAATTACCAAGATATTGATCCAGAAATAAGTAATACAACAGCAAAAAAGTTTTTTAACCATCTCTGGTACTTAGTTTCCGAAACCGTGGCGCTATCATTTTTTGATGACAGTCGCTAAAGCGAATATGGCCCAAGTTATGTTGGAGTCAAATAATCAACTAAAGAGATACATTCTGAACCAAAACGATTATTCTTCCTACATAAATCTCATGTTTTCGTCTTTTATGACTTCTGGTACAAAAAATTGTTCACGAAATTTTCTCTCCGCACAGAATTCCTCGACAAAGACCCTTCAACTTAGAAGGATGATCCTGGTTATCAAAATGGAGTAGAAAAACTTCAGAAGCTTCAAGTCGTCAAAGATGTTGCACAAAGAATATAATAATATTTTGACCAAAGATGAAACGGAGAAACAATTTGTTTTGCAGATAGTTGCCGAAGACCGTAAAACTTATCCAACTGCTTGTAAATCCTCTTTTTAAAGTAAATAATGTTAAGTTTTAGTTAACATTTAGTTAGTATTTTGTAATGATAATAAAGAAAAAAACGTTTCTCTTAATATTATAATGATGAGGGTCACTTTGGAGTTTTTTGATTTCGCTAAAATTTTAAACATATCATTTTTTTGTTGGTTGGAGCAAGATTGGGGGTTGGGAGCTCAACATTTTTAAGTTTAAAAAATAAGAGCCACTCAAGTATACATGTTACATTTTTTAGTACTGCTGGCAACTGGTTTCACATATTAAAAAAATATATTTATGCTTTAAAGGGTATGAACAGTAAACACGTCGAAATTTTTAAATGTATTTTGATTATTTTATAAAAAGAAATTGGTTTGTTGGATTCATATTTAACTTTGTACTCATCCTTAGTACATTAGTAAGTACACGGAGAAAATTAATTTGCTTGAATCATGCAAATTTTTTGCTTAAAAGCAAATCAGCAAAACTTTGCTCAATCACGATGTGATTTTAGAAAAAGATTGCTAAATTGAAATTACTCCTCATGTTTTTAGGAAAAAGGAAAATTTTGATAAAATTCAAGCATAATTTTGCTAAGTTATTGTAAAATGCAAAAGAAAATTTCTGCTTAATTCAAACAAATATTTGCTAAGTTATGATACATTGGAATAGCAAATTTTTACTCAATTCAAGCAAAATTTCTTCTTAACACACGAGCACACGTTTATTCTTAATAATGAAAATTGGTTGACGATTGGTTAGCAACTGCGATGGTCGAATGGTTAAGCCCATGCACTTACACTCACAATTTAAAATATGCTAGATATGCTTCACTTCAAAAATATGCTAGATTTCAGCAAAAACTAATAAAAATTTGCTATTTCAATTTATAATAACTTAGCAAATATTTGCTTGAATTAAGTAGAAATTTGCTTTTGCAATTTATAATAACTTAGCAAAATTTTGCTTGAATTTAATCAAAAATTTGTGAGTTATTATAATCTGGAATAGCACATTTTTATTTGTTTTTGCTGAAATCTAGCACAATTTTGAAGTGGCTGAGAATCAAGCGCAAGTTTTGCATAACCACAATACAAATTTAGCAAAAAGTTTTCTCCGTGTACCTACTTAAAAAAAAATATATGAATTTTATCGCTTTCAAACTTTAAACGCCGTTTACTCCAAATCACTTTTTTTGACCTACACGGTTAGAAATCTTGGAATAAATTTTAATACAAGCAATGTATTACAAAGCTTTTTAATTAAAAAATGATTAATTTTAATACTCTTCAATTGATTACAAAATTTTTTTAATATATTTTGTTCTACAATTTAATACATATTAATTAATAATACATAGATATTATATCTAATTTTTAAGACATGTTGTATTGTATTTCAATGCAATATTGTCTTAAATCTTAATATATTTCGATATCTTATACCCTTTGGAATCAATTTGATACTAATTTTACTGTACACAATTGCGAACACAGGGGGGGAAGGGGGGCACTTCGTCACCCCTAGGCAGTGAAATTTTATTAATTATCTTCATGTTAAATCCGTTAAAGCCGTAAGCTACAATTAAAAAATTTTACGAGAGAGTCAAAAAACTTTCTAAATTGTAATTGTAATTGTAAGTTATGCTTAAACTTAGGGATTTTAGAATTTTTTCAATAAAAACGTCGTTTTTAGTTGTAGGAGTGTAAAATTTAGCAGGAACATGTATTTTGATAAGGTGCATCAATAACACAGTGCTACAAATTTGAATGAAGTTGAAATCCTTGCGAAGTGTTACTATTTTTGTTGTAGGTCTTGTTGAGTATAACAAGACTGCATATAAGAAATTCACCAAGCACCCCTTAAATGTTGACGTACCGTAAAAAACCGGTTTTCGGTACCTTTCCGTACTTATAAGCCTGTAACTATGTTGATAATAAATCATTTTCTTGTTTTTGACCGGATGCAAGAAAGGGAAACATAGACCATTTGAAATATACATAATTTATTTAAAAAAAAATAAAAAAATCTGTATGTTTTTGTCCGGCAAACACCAATTTTTTCAATTTTTTTGACTGTTTTATATTTTGGTGATTTTTGGAAACACTATTTTATATGGAAAGCATACCTTATGTGAATTTTTTTAAAAGGTAAGTTTACAAAAAAAAAACACAATATTGTTTAAAAAACTCTATAAGTAATTGAATGAGTTATAAGCCATTTCATGAAATCAAATATTTTACAAAAAAAAAAAACAATTTTTGACTATTCAACTCAAAAATATTTGCTTGAACGTTTTTTTCTTAACTTAGCATAATCAGTATCGCGTTTTAGAGACCAGCAATATTCTGATATCATTTATATTTTATTTTTTCCTTCGAAGCACTTTTCAATTTTTGCCATTTCTTGGTGAAAATGTTCCCCTTGTTCATCGCTGAACTGGCCCAAGAAGTCTAAATGCGAATGTAGGAAATGTATTTTGATTGACATGTTGCAGCCCATTTCACAATACACATTTAAAAATTCGTCTACAACCGTAACATAGTCTTCGCTTCTGTGATTTCCAAGAAAATTATCGCATAGCTCAACAAAACTCTTCCTTCAAGTTTTTCAACCAAACTTAGCTTGTTCATACAACTCACATCGCTCATAATTTTGCGAATTTGAGGTCCAATGAAAATACCTAAATTTTATCAAAACGGATTAAAATTTTGAAAATAAAACAATATATGGAAAGAAAGAAATTAATACCTCCTTTTATTTTCGCTTCACTTAGTTTTGGGTACAACGTCTTAAGAAGGGAAAAAGTGTCGCCGTTTACATCCAATTTTTTAAAAATTGTTTTATGTATACCAGCTTGAGATGCAGTGGTGGCAGAATAACATTCTCGGCTTTTACTAATGGGGCGTTTAAAACATATTTCTGCTCTATTTGATGCGACTCATGAGGTGGCCATTCTTTTCGATCATAGCGATTCGGTGCATGACTATCCCATTCACAAAAATAGCACGGATGTTTTGTGTGTCCTCCTTGCATACCAAATAAAATCGTTAAAACTTTTAAGTCAGCGACGATTTTCCATTTATGAGTGGCATAGTTGAAGAAACGGAGTATTTTTTCCATCTCATTGTAGGGTTCTTTAAGGCTAGCCGCGTACGCGATTAGAACTGATGGTAGCTGATCTTCGTTGTGCAATAAAACAGCTTTTAAACCTATATTTTACAATATCGATTTTAAAGAAAGGAGTACAAAATTATTTTTTTTAAAATATATACTTTTACTAGAGCCATCAATGAAAAGTCGCCATTCATCTGCATTATAATTGTGACCCATTGTCACATTGAAAATAGTTTTGGTACATCCACGCAACACACGAGATCACTGTTATTGCCATCAGTTTTAAAACATTCTTTAAGTAGCAAAGTCTGATCACTTCTGCTACCAGAAGTTATAAGAAAATCTTTTTCCACCATATTCCACAACTTTAATCGCGACGCGAGGATTTATGCTTGTCGTTTAGACAATTGTAAATCGCGTACAAGATCATCGAAATCTGCTTTTGAAATAAAATGTCGCTCCGTTGTTGTTGATCTGGATGGAAGGAACTCTTCTTGTTTTAAATATTTTTTAATTGCAACATTAGATTTTCTCGTTGTCGGAACTTCATATCCCAAGATATTGGTTTAGTAACAGTTACAACATTTGCTTACTTTATGTTTTACGAGTTTTAAAACTGTGACCTGAAACATTGGTTTGACAATGTAGCAATCATCTGGCTTATGATATGGCTGATGATGCCAAGTCATAGGCTCAGAAAAAGGTAAAGCGGCGGAAGGTTGCTTCGCATTTTTTTATTGTTCTACAGCAATTATATACAACTTGAAATTTTTTTATATAAAATATTTCAAAAATATTTTATTAGCAAAAAGTCAAATAAAGAAACAAACCATTTTGTACATAAGAAAAGCTCTCATTGTATATTGTGTAGTGTAGGCTCTTGTGACACCGATGTAGGCCCTGCCTAACTTTAGTTTCCGGCGCTTATAAATACCACGAGCAGGATATAAAACCGAAAGCCAGCACTTATTTTGGGAAGATTTTCCTCTTCTATAAGCATCCTTAAATCTAAGACATATTAGAATTATAATTAGTCTAAGTAGAAACAGATAGTTAATTAATTAGTCTAAGTAATATAGCAATATTTTTAGTACTTAATTAACATTAATTTTTTATTGTTTTTGTTGTTTTAAGTTTGAATTGAGTTTTAATAACGTTAATTTTTCAGTGTTTGTGAACTTAAATTTAATTTAGTTAATTAATTAGCGTAAGTTATACAGCAATATTTTTATAACATTAATTTTTAATTGCATTTGTTGTTTTAGTGTGAATTAAGTGATTTTTAATAACGTTAATTTTTTAGTGTTGGTGAACGTAAGTTTAATTTAGCATGAACGTTGGTAATTTAAGTTTTAATTTTAACTGTAGTAAGATAGCTTTATTATATTTTATTTATCTTCACTACAGTTGTTGTAATTCTTACTTTTTCCACTTTTTCTTATTTTTTTAAATGATCCGATTTTTTTAAAGCTTAACTTAAGAAAATTCAAACTGCATAGAAAGCAAAGAGATTGTATGTAAAATGTTCGTCAGCGCAACCTGCTGTTTGATGATTCGCGAGAGGAAAAGTCCACAAAAACGAAATGCATTTCTTAAGTAAAACTTTTAAAAATTCTGCATTTAAAAAAAATGAGAACAAGTTAGAATTGCGACCACAATATGCAATGAGAGCTTAACTAATGTAAGGAATATGTAATTTTGTTTCTTCATTTGACGTTTTGTTTCTCACAATTCATATAAAAAATTTTGCTATTTAATAAAAACTAGTGTGAAACTAATACTAAATGTGCGAAAACCTAATAATTTTACTATATTTGTGACCTTTCAATATCAGTCATCGGTATAGTTTTAAAGATATCATATTAAGTTATCTGTAATCCTATTAAAAATGTGCAAAAGAACCCAGAAAACGTTGAGCAGGCTTTTTTGCAAGAATTTTGTTTACATCAATAACTCAGTCAATTACTAGCCGATTTTTTAAAACTAAATTGCTTTTTAATTTTTAATAAACGTGTTTGCTTAGTACATTAAGAGATAGTGTGGTGTCTATACAAAATAGTGTGTAAAAAAATCGTGAAAGTTTAAAAATAATAAAAAATTGAAAAATTGAGTTTGCCGGACAAATACATATAGATTTATGAAGTTTTTATAAACAATATGTATATTATTAAAAAGGTCTAAGTTTTTGTAAGAAAATGAAAATCGGTGCAACATCTGCTAAGTTTCAGCCTTATAAGTGCGGAAAGTTACAAAATCCGGTTTTTTTACTACTCATCTATTACTAAATAGTAAGAAGCCCTTAGTAAATACTACGAATGTACTGGAAGAATTTACGAAGTTATTCGTACGAGAAATTGAGGAATGATAAGGAATGATATCCCCATTAGTCGAAGATCATTCTTCGGAGCAACCGATGGTAAGGGGCGTTTAAGCTAATATCGCATATGAACTTGGACGATAAGCAATTTTATGTTTTAAAGTTTTAAAGTAATTAAACACAAAAAGAAAACAAAGTAAAATGAATTTAGAAAACTAAATGCTTTTCCAAGAGTCTGCTTAAAAAAATCGTTTTTCTGTCATAAAGGTGAGTTTGGATAATTTTTTATTTTTTCGTAAACTTAATAAAATTGCTAATAATCTTGCAGCATTTAAATTTAAGAACCTTTTTAGGCAAGGAAAAAGCTTCTGATTCTAAAACGAAAAAATTAGGGGATTCTGAATCAAGTAGGCTAATTTTAAATCATGTAATTATTTTTAAAAAAATCATGAGTATTTTATGGTCAAAAGTTTTTTATGACTAAAATTTAAATAGGAAACTCGATTTGAAACATTAATTTTATACTTCTTCAAATTCACGTTTTTTAACAGAATTTTCTGGATTTTTTCGCGTCACGTACTTATATTACATCCAAGATTCAAAACCAAACCTTGCTGGGAGGTTCTGGAATATGTTTAGAAAATGAATTTAGCCAAAAACCCATCTATACATGTACCACTTTACATTTTTTTCATACGTTTTGATTAACAAGTAATCGATAAAACTTATTGCCTCTGAACAGTTTTCAAGAAAACCCTTCACTTCACGTACACGAAGACATGCCAACGTCTTTTAAAGTGTCTTATAATAAAATAAATTGGAGTTTAGTATAACAAACACAATTCCAACAAAAATCTCAACACAAGTGAAGTTTTGTTTATTTTATATGAGTCCTGGGGCCATATTCTGTAACTGTGAGTTTTAAAGTGTACACGGGCTGTCACAAAAACTCACTGGTTTTCAGTCGGTGAGTTCAGTCAGAAAAAGTGTACACTTTAAAACTCACAGTTAGAGAATAGGGCCCCTGGTCTAGATGGCGTCGTTTCCATGAAGTGTAAGGTTTTCCTGCAATTAATAATGTTTAGCACTTCACACTCACTGTATTTATTTATATTAATGATTGATTCTTATTAAAAACGCATTGCGCTGCGCAGACGTTCGCGAAATAAATGAAACGCGTGTTTGATGATATTTTAAGCAATCAAAGAATAAATCAGACATACATTAAAAATTAAATTCTGTTTGGCTCTAGCATAATATTCACATTTATCGTAATTGACAGAACCAAAACATTTTTGCTACAATTTATTTTAGTAAAAAAATTATTATTGCTTTAAAAAATTATTATTTTCTTTTCAAATTTATAATGCTTTGGCGTAGTTGTTTAAATAAAAATCTACTTCATAAGATTCATATTTTATCTACTGTCTTGCCAACTATCTGTACGCTTTTTCACAGACATAAAGAATACTTTTTCTTCACTATTTTAACAGAACTATCTTGTGTAAGCTCCCCGAACTGTCGAAATTGGGCCAATGTTTGTATTCCCATGAAGGAGAAAAGTAAAGAAAATAGGTAGTTGAACACGTGCTGTTATTGCAACCAATTTATGTTTCTTGGTTATATGGGCAATAATTAAGAATTCTTAACCATATTTATCGTTTTTATAATTATATTGACGATTCAATATTAACCTAGCAAACAAACATTATTTCTTTTATTTTAAATGATTTTGACTGAATTGAAATCAAAAAAGCAATTAAAGATTTTAATTCAAAATCAACAAATGTATCCAATAATGCCTCAGCACGTTTTGTACAAAAAATATAAAGCACCACTCACTACACATCTTACCAATTTTGTTAATGATAGCGTCAGATCTGCAAATTATACTTAAGGCCTTTTCCACACTTGGTCAACGCAACTCCAACTCAAGTTGCTAGCCTGTGTATTTATACCGGAACCTTCAGATTAAGTAACTTGCACGCAACAAGCTCTCGACACGTTCTCAACCTGTTCAACGCAACGCGGCTTTCCGCAATTTTCATCGGCGACGTGTTGCATGAGTTTGTTTTGTGAATTCAAGTATATGTAGTGCAGTAGGCTTTATATTAATCAAGGTGAATAAGCTAATTAATTAGTTCCTAATAGAATCTAAAAGAAGAAAAAATAGTTTGCAAGATGAATGAGCAAGTGTTAAATATTAAATTAGTGCAAGAAGTCGAAAAACATGAGTTATTATAAAATAACAATTATTATATGTTGCATGACTTTTGAAGCAAGTCTGAAAGCATTCGATTTATAGTTGCATTGCTTTTCAACTTTTTCGGTGTTGCGTTGAAGTTGTGTTGGAATTGCGTTGACCAAGTGTGGAAAAGGCGTAAGAATTAAAAATCAGCTCAGTACTCTCCATTTATAAAAGCGGTAGTAAAGAGTTTTGTACAAATTATAGACATATTACTTAGCTCAGCTTATCGATAAAATATTTGAGACCATCTTGTTGAACAGGCTAAATAAATTGATGACAAATAATAATATTATTTTTAACCCAAATAACATTTAACGCATTTTATGGCTAAAATTACGTATTTTGCACCTGAAAACTTTTCCTTATATGTGTTTCCTCTTATTTTCTATTTTATTTCTATTTGCAAAAATTTTGTGAATTTGTGAATAATCAAATCAGTTGTTTAAATGTTGAAATATATTGAATAGGATTTAAACAACATTAGTCGTCTTGCCCAATATAAAAGAGCACAATCAAATCTGTTGTTTTAATGCTGAAATCTATTGCATAAGGGGGTATGTGTGAAATGCATAAAAAGTGAGCATTTTCTCCGACTTGATTTTCAAGTTAAAAATACAGAAACTTTCTTTTTTTACTTGAAAAATCGAGTCGGTCAAATACTCACTTTTGATGCATTTCAGCCAATATTCTCAAATATAATAAACGACATATCGTCTGACCATACATCTGATACATTTTAATGCAGAGAATATTCCCTCAAAACAACAAAACCCTTTTTGGTTAAGAAAAAACCATACGATAATATTACCACCTATGTGATTTTTTTTTTTTTCATGTCAAAAACGCCTATGTGCACGTTTTTTCACATTAAAAATTGCCAAAATTAGTAAACAAGCTTTTTAAAATCTTTTCTTTTGAGGATACGTTCATAAAAATTTTTTCCATAAAAGGTGAAGAAAATCAGGGGTCTTTGTAGCGGATAATAATTAACTTTTCATTATTTAATAATTACAGAGTACATTCCGCTCACTCTTCTTTAAAAATATAAAAAAAAATTACTGATCTACGTCAGCTCAAGCGGGTGCAACATTACTTTTAGTTTTTTTAACATTGGTATCGTTGGCATGAAGAAAATTCTGAAAATTTTGTGCGTGCGATTATGTAAAAACTTTGATAATGAAGACAATTGGAAAATTATTTTTGCCAATGCCTTGACTGTTTGAAAGCAATAGCTTTTTTCACCTGGGAGTTGTAAGGAAAAAACTGAGTACTTTACCAAAAAATGCTATATTTGAGATTGAAAAAAAACACCAAAATCGAAATGGCTTTTCTTTAAAATGAATTATTTTGATGTGGCATTCCGGAAAGTGGGCATCTGCGGGGTCAAAGGAATATATTTTCTTAATTAGATTTTATGATCTAGGAATAATTACATGAATTAAAATTGTGAGCTTTAGATCAAGTAAGTTTTCAAGAAGGCAACAACAACAACAACAACTCTGTATAGAGTCAATCACTTAGCTGACTAGACAGTCTGTTTCGGAAATCGCTACATTTTCCTCATCAGTAGTCTTTGAGTGATTAAGATGTGATCAACTCACTGTTTAAACTAGCATATGAATGTGCAGATTCTGGAATTCATTCTTATGAATTGTATGGCTGCTAATCATATGACATTTTAAAGCAGTAGGCTATTTATAGATCACCGCCATCAACTCTATCAAGGGTTGCCATCTGTTCTAGTTGCTTCTCCAGAGTTGTTGTTGTTGTTGCCTTCTTGAAAACTTACTTGATCTAAAGCTCACAATTTTAATTCAAGATATTTTCTTTTGATCGAGATATCAAAGGTATACATGAAAGAACAAGCAATAAGCAAGGAGAAAATACGGGATCTGTGCAAGATGTTCCAAGATATGATTTTTCCTAGGGAAAAGCATCGCTTCTAACTTGCGATAGAAGGATCGGGGCAGGTACGGGATGCTTTACCTGAGCCAGTAATGGACGAACAAACGGATCTGGAGCCATCAGGAGGAGCGCGGAGTAGACATGGTGGAAATCACAAATCACGGAGCAGCACAAATCGTCAAGGAATTTCTATAGAACATTAATGATCAGTAATCAGAAGGAGCGACCATGTCCGAGCAACAAAATCCACCCAACAAAGGCAGTAAACACGGTCTCTTTATACAAACAGCAATTTAATAATATTATCTACTATCTCAAAAATCGTATTCATTATTGTATAAGCAAGGTGGCATTGCAAGTTGGGAAAAAATTATCTTAATTTAAAACATTTATTGTGAAATGATTATAGCACATAGACACTCATAAAGCTTAGGTTTCTGTTTTTAAATTTATCTTCTTCTCGCTTGGTGGCTTGGAAAAAGTAGTCGCTTTCAGCCGGTGTAAACATTTTTTAGTTCCAATTTATCGGCACAAAAATATTAAAAAACAAAATTTAAAAAAAAACTTGTAAAATCTTTTTGGTTTGGTATTTAAAATAATGGATATTTTTTACTTCAAACGAATTGAAAATTATTTCCATAAATTTCATAATAATTTTTTTCGAAAAATTTTTATCTTTTTTATGTTTTTTCTAATCTATTTGAAAATGACGTCTTTTGAATCGACCAATGACCTTTTTTACTCACAAAAATATGACAACACTAGTGTTTGGTTAGAACACGTCAATAATATTAAATTAAATATATTTTACATAGGCGCGTACCCAGAAAAATATTTCGGGATGTTTTTAATATTTTTTTTGACTTATTTCAATTTTTTTTTACATTGTTTAATATACTAGCAGGTCACTTTTGTCCTCGGCTTTGCCACGGACGTTTTTTTATCAATCTTCTTAACGCCGGGACAAGTTTTTCACACATGTGCTAATTTTTATTTTGACTAATTTTTATGTGATAAAGTTAGGTTTGCGACATCCGATGCAATATGCGGTAATATCGTTCTTATTGATTTAAGACAATACATATCAAAAAAATAAAAAATGGTATTTTTTTCTTTTATTTGTTTTTTTTTTTTTTTTGGACCGATCTGCATTTATCTGTATCTCACTTTTCGCCTTTCTCAAAGCTCATCAGTTTTTTTTTGTTGCGCTGTGCTAGCTTAGCACGAAGAAAACGAGAAAAATTGTGAGCAACATGGAATTTATTGAAACTCTCGTAACACAAACTCGTCAAAATAAAGGGAATAAGCTATGCATGGCAGCTGGTATGATTTCTTAAAAAACTTAATACCTTAATTAAATATACTTATTATTAAAATTTCGAAAGAAAAATACCCCAAAACAAATCTGTAGCACTAATTTTCACTTCTATTTTGTATGATAGTAAAGATAATAACAATATATATATATATATATATTTTTTTTTTTTTTTTGGCCGCTTCCACATACTTGTGAACATTAAGAAGAGCTAACTCATTGAGCCTTTCTTCTCCAGTTTTACTTCTCATGCATGTTTTGAGTCTTCGAAGAGACGGAAATGAAGGTTCGCTTAAAGCGACTGAAACCGGAAACGTTTCACTAATCTACAGGAATCGGCTTATTGATGAATATATAACATATGAACATATAAACCTTACAGGTCGATTTGTCTGACGCAAGCAGAGCCTACAAATATTGGGTACAAAATTTTTGTCAAAATCAATATATTCACTGAAAAAATCATCACTTTTTTAAATTCAACACAATGCCTTTAATACTGATGCATTCTTTTTCATACAAAATTTTTAAAAATGTTTCAAATAATTTTTTATCCACTATATGTTATACAAAATTTTCATTAACATATTTCGTCAAAGTAGGAACCAATTGTTTTCAATAAGTCGCCCATTTCACATTGAAGTGTAATATTAATTGCACTGATCATCTCCGATTTTGCTCAAATTTTGTGCTGAGATTAGTTTATTATTTAGAGAACCAAATCCGGAGTTTGAGGTTTTGAGATTTTTTTTCGCGGATAAAGATAAAGTAGCTCAGTCAGTGTAAAAAAGGGTATCATGGGAAAATTTATTTTGAGGAAAAAATATTAAACTTTTGAACGAATTTTAGTTACATGACCCATTATTAATTTCAATGTTTAATACCATGGCAGCAACAGGCGGTATAATTTTTTTCATTTTCATTCTTTTTTATTTTTTTTACATTCCATTAAATTTCCAAAGATATGAAATGAAAGTGTGTTCTTTAAGGGTTCAGAAGTCATGGTGTAAAAACTTCTTCAACGAATTAAACTAGCATTGATATTTATTAAGAAAAGATTACAAGTACATAGACTTCAAAGTTTTTTTACGTAAATAATATAAAAAACACTTTTCAGCAGAAGTACAATTTTTGTTTGTTTTTAAACGCATTTTCTCCTCGCAAGGTTGCATAAAAAAAGTAGTCGTTTTCAGCCGGTGTCCAGTTATTTTGGTCCCAATTCATCAGACACAATTTGTGATTAATATAAAAAAGCACATAAAATCTTTAAAAAATCTTACGAAGCGTTTGGGAGCTGCGGTTAATGGGTTAATAGCCTCACATTGTGGTTTTAAGACAGATCATAATCATCTTTAGTTATAGAAACTTAGTTTGATCGTCAAGTTAGATCTCCTCTTGCGCTGTAAAGCATCATCAAGACCACTGACATTTACCACTGCGCAAGTTACCGGTTCTTGTTTCAATAATTTCTGACATAGCAACAGCAGATTCTTTGTTGGCAAGGTGCAATCGGCGCATATAATTTGTTGTGCTATGAATTACTTGGAGTTCCTCTTCAGGCCTTATTCTAATTTCTGAAATAACTACTGTTGCAGCTTCTCTTGTATATAATAGTACGTAATCGTTATTGAGTCATAGCTCCCACAAAGAGTAGAAAAATTATCCGACCTGCTATTTTGCTATGGCTACATTTTTATTGCAGTTTTTTTTTTAATCATAAAAATGCCAAAAAAAAATGAGCAACTGGAAGAGAGTGAGGAAGATACACTTGATGATTTAACATCACTTAACCTTCATCGGCCCTTTATTTCTGAAAACGAATAGGTTCCTTGTGTGTAAATTTTACACACTTTTTTCAGGAGCAATATTTTCATCGATGAATGAAATGCATTCAAGAGTAAAAAATCTATATATAAAAGTGGATGTATGTATTTTTAACACGTATAGACTCAAAAACCGCTGAACCGATTAAACAACACCTTGAGAATGCTCCTGGGATGTTTGGTGTCCCCAATCCAAATTTACGCTATCGCCCACAAACTATAAAAAATGCTATATATCGGACGGTTTTGATCGTAAAAAAATTAAAATTTTGTAGCTGTATAATAAAATAAATGCTCTAAAAATCGGCGTGGTCACACTTTATTTACGCCTACTTTTTCCAAATCATGCCAATTATTGAGTTGTACAAATTTTGATAGTAAACTATAGTATATATAAATGTTTCCACGCCCAATTTTACCGCCTACAAATCAATGGAACATATATATAAGACGGTTTCAAACGGATAAAACTAAAATTTGGTAGTTTAGTTCATATGTTTACTATAGTCGCAATATATCTACGCCCACTTTTTTGAAATCATGCTTATGTGTCAAGATGTTCAAGTTTTGATAGTGAAAATTAGAATGTAGGTGCAATGGAACCAAGTGGTGGTCACTATATTTATAAATGTTGACACGTCTTCTTTTTCCGCTTACCTATTTTTATAAAAAAATGAATATAAGTATGTGTGAATATCACATAAGGACTCCAAAACCGCTGAATCAATTTTTATGACATTTTCAGGGAAACAGTTGCAACATCTAGAGAATGTTCTTTGAAGTCTAATGCTGATTTGGTTAATTCGGTCTCGTGAAACTTTTGGAAGTTATTAAACGCATACCAAGGATGATTTTTGCATTAGAAAAGGGGGCGTAGCACTTTTTTTACAAAACACATTTGCTATATCAAACAGGTTTGCAATTATGTGTGATCACACAGCCTCGGAATTCGTTCCACTCATAACATTTTATGGGCGCCAGACAAGGGGGCGTGGTAGTAACGCGCTGGGTTTCAGCTAGTTAACAAAAATTAAAAACTGAGAAAATATCGAAACAAAACTTAACTATAAAGCAGAAGAACAATGACAGGCGCGCCAAGATTATGGTGTGTAAATTTTACACACAAAAACCTATAAGGGAAATTTTTCTGTAGGGTAGCAACGACACATAACGTGGGAAAAATTCGAAAACATAAATTTTGCATACAATTTTTACATTGGGCCAAAATCCTAGTTTGATTTGATGAACTTAAGTTAAAGATATATCAGCTTGAAGTTGAAAAGTGTGTAAAATCTTCTATGAAGACAACTATTTCAAATATAAAAACAAAGTTGGAAAGAGTGGAACAACAGATGACGTAACTGTTTTTGAGTGTCGCTTAGAAATCTTAGAAACATATTTTAGGCAATTATGCGTCATTCCAAACAATATTAAAAAGCGTAATCCGGATGATTCAGATAGAATTTAATTTGAAGAAGTTTTCATAACAGCTAGATCTTAAATTCGGATTGTTAAATGCATCTCGCGTGAATGTAATTGCTCAGAACACTCTGAATATTTCGTAACTTTAAGATAATCATCAAAGAAGTCGCTTGCCAAAATTAAAACTACCGAAATTTTACGGACGATATGCAGAGTACAAGCGATTTATAGATTATTTTAAATATTAAGTGAATGACGACAATTCCATTCCACCAATTGAAAAATTTAATTATCTCCTTAACTGTTCGTCTGGTGCTGCTCTTAATGTGGTTGAAGCTTTCCAAGTCACATCAAAAAATTATAAAAAGGATTTGAGGAGACTAAACAAGCAATATAACAACAAAGTTCTAATATTTCTAGATGACATAAATTCGCTCTTCAACCAACCAGCAATGAAGAAATCTGACCCTACTTCACAAAGGAAGGTAATTGATACTGTATCGGCTTTACGTAGTTCACTTCTCTCGCTTGGAAAAGAAAGCGACATCATGAATGCAATCATAATTTAGTAGTCGAGAGACTACTAATACGAAAAGGAAGAGTTCAGTGTCTTACCCTCTCAGGATGAATGTTATTACGTCTTATGTCGTCGTTATCTTTATCTGTAAAGCCATTAAAATAAAAAATTAGACCAAGAGCTATCATATTGCTAAGCCACACCACGTAAACAAGCGAAATTACCTTACTTTCATGAGTGCTAAGGCTACGTGTGTTTATTGTAATAGCCTTCACGCATTCTAGAAAATTGTTCAGTTTTCGTTTCGATTCCAGTATCTGAGCGCTTTTGTTTCGTCAAACGCATCTCACATTAAATCAATTGCTTACGCAAGGGTCACACCGTATGCAAGTGCCAATCCTAATTTCGATGTCGCGTTTGTGAGCAATCTTATCATAGCGTTTTCACATTTACAGCTCATCAATTTATTCAATAATATTTTTAGCAGTTTTAATTCTAACAAAAAAGTATCTGAAATAGTATGTTTTCAACAAAACTTGACTGTATCAAAAAATAGTAAGATAACTAGAGTAGAGGGGGGTAATGTCGTGCACTCAACTTTAAAGTGCTCGTAAAGCCGTACATGACAAGCGAATACAACGAGTAAGCATCCGATCGAAAGATAATTTGGTTGGTAACATTTATGTGTAACAATATTCGTGTAGCATGAAATCGTGTTAGTAGAAATTAAAAAAAAATGTGCACGACATTACCACCCTCAAAATTTGTGGGGTAATGCCGTGCATTGTATTGTAAAGGTATCATAATGTGTGAAAAACGATAGGTAGTTAATCGAACGATTCAAGAAGATATAGCATTATTGTTTATTTATTTATTATTGTTAATTATAAGGCAATATACACAAGTCCGAAATATGATCAAAAAATACAATTTTATGAAAAGAAAAGTGAAAATAAGCAATTTGCTATATGGAACACGGAAAGAAAAACAATATTTTTTCAAAAAGTGCTTGACATTTAGAAAAAATTTTGGAAAATTTTATTTTGATTGTAGCGTTTTGTTATGGCTTCACGACTCCCTTGGTACACTAGGGCGACCACGTTTCCTTCCCTTTTCTTTTCTGTATAGTGCACGACATTGCCCCACATCAAATGCACGACATTGCCCCAAAGGTCGTTTTCAAGGTTGACTTCGACAAATCGGTAAAGAACAAAAATTTTTTCGATCACAATACATCTTTTTTTCGGCGGAAAATTTGCTTTAAGAAAACACTTACCTGGTATTTTTTCCTGCGAGACAAATAATTTTTCTGATCCGATAAAAAACACTTTCGTCGTCCCGAGAACGTGCGATTTTTAAAAAACGTCGCACATATTGCCCTTACACATGGATATTGCTAGCATTGTATGCATGAGCTCTGTAGGTCAGTAGGCCCATACCTTACCAACGGCTGGTATATCATTCAATTTTTTATGCTAAAAAAGCCAGTGCACGACATTACCCCCTGCACGACATTACCCCCTTCTACTCTACTCAATATATGTCTTTGACATAGTGGCTGTGTTCTCAAGTTTACCGTAAAGATTTTGGAGAAATATTTTGTCAAATATTGTAACCCTCCAACACTCGTTTTTATGGGCCTTTGTTAAACTTTTTCGAAACAAAATGTGTTAAATAGTAATCTTAAACTTGATAAATTATCTGAATTCAGGTTATATTTAATAATTTTATTAACTGGTTCAAGATATGATTAAGTAACTACAACTAAATATTTATTTATTTTTACTAAAGCTTTAATTATAGGTGATATTGTACTTCAAATCAGTATTTAGTTACGTCAACTGTAGCAATTTAAAGATGTGGCAACTTTTAACATATCTGTCATAATTTTATTTTCCTTACTCTCTTTCTCTTTTTATATTACTAACACTTTATTTTGTCGTTTTTCTCACTGGCATATCTTTTGACGGCGTTGCACTGATTTAACATATTGCACGCTGATTTAACTTATTCTTATTTTTTTAGTATTAAATATTTATTGAATTAATAAATAATGAATTCAGTTAAAATGTTGAGTTTTTATCTTCGGAACTTGCCTCCACAACATTTTCTGGCGACGAGGATTGGTGAGATTAACAGAGGTGACATAACCTAATTTTGTCAACATGGATGCCGATGTATTAAAACTAATGTTGCAACAACTGCAATCAGCAAATCAAACATTCTTAGCTACCGTGGTCAAGGAGAACAAGGAGTTCTTAGAAAAGGCCATTAGAGATGGAAAGATCGGCAGCGAGAGGCAAATTTTCGAGGCTTCAACAAAGCCAGCGACAAGTGGAGCACTTATCTGCTTCAACTTGATCAGCATTTCGTGGCAAACGGCGTAACGGATGAGCAGACGAAACGAGCGAGTATACTCCGCTGGATCGGAGCTGATAGTCTTGAACTTTTGCAAAAGCTTTTTGATGGAAAAGTAAAGGAAAAAACATTTAAAGAAATAATAACCACATTAAGCGAGCTCTTCACCGATAAGCAACATGTGTTGGCGGCACGTTTTAAATTCTATCGGACAACAATGAAGTCCGAGCAGTCATACAGCGACTGGGTAGCCGAGCTCCGCTGCGCCGCTAACGATTGCATGTTTAGATGTTCTAAGTTGGGTTGTGATGAGTCATATGTAGACAGCAAAATTCGGGATATGGTCGTTATACATACACCTCACGAGAAAGTACGTACTGCAGCTCTGCAGAAAACAAATCCAACATTGGAAGAGGTGTTGCAAATTGCTTCTATTTACGAGACTACCGTAAAAACTTGTTCGGTAATGAAGGATGGCGAGGCTTCCGTGGTGAATGAAATTAATAAGTCTGCAGCAGTGAGGCATAGATCTACTAGGCGTGAAAGCAGCAAATGGAGAGGGCGCAGTCAAAGCCGTGGGCCTCCAGATTCTTCGTTTAAATCTTGCCCTGGTTGCGGGGTATCGCATTCAAGAACCGATTGTTATCATTACAAAAGGAAAACAAAATGCAATGTATGCACGTAGTCAGGACATATAGCATCAGTGTGTAATTTAAAATCAAATCGAAAGCAGTAACAAAACATGTCCACGTTAATTCAATTCGCAACGAATTATTTGAGAACATCAGTGTGGTAGATGTCGTCCACTCATCTGGCATTGTCGAAAATTATGGTAAAACTCAATGTAAGTGGAAAACTTCTAGATTTTCAGGTAGACACAGGCGCCTCCTGCTCGTTGGTTGGTGCTGTTGGATATAGGCAACTTGGAGAACCGCTATGTGTTCCTGCAAATAAAACTCTAAGAGCTTATGAGGGTCATCATCTACCATTAAAAGGAACTGCTATGGTAAAGGTCTGCTGGGATGATATCGAGAAAATTTTACCGCTGATCGTAGTGGAAAGTGAAAATGCTTCAAACATTCTTGGCCTGGACTAGTTCAACATTTTTAATTTTCATATAAA
This sequence comes from Dichetophora obliterata, assembly GCA_963920525.1. Lineage (NCBI taxonomy): Eukaryota > Metazoa > Arthropoda > Insecta > Diptera > Sciomyzidae > Dichetophora > Dichetophora obliterata. Next base: position 147,196,041 of record OY986435.1, on the reverse strand, counting down.
GATTCCGCAAAATTTTGATTCTAATCACAGTGTTTTCTCTTCGACAGGTCAGGCATCAAACAACAATTTGATTTCTTCGCTCACCAACCTTACAAATGAGTACCCAGCCATTTTTGAAAGTGCTCTAGGACGATGCACAACATTTAAAGCCGATATTGCAGTTAAGCCAGATGCCAACCCGAAGTTCTGCAAGCCCTACAACTTACCATTTGCTCAGTACGATGACGTGCGCGTTGAAATAAATCGTCTTGTAAGTAAAAATTTATTTAAGCCAATAAACTCAAGTGAGTAGTTTAATCAATCGGCAGTAGGATTGTGCTTAACAGTTCCAGAGACGGAACGGACATGGAACGATTCTTTTGAAGAAAGGAACTAGCTCACGGAAACATGTCCGTGGAACTATCTAGTTCCTTTGCTTATTTGAACTGTATAGGCTATTTGAACTGTTTGCTTGTTGAAATACAGAGGGAATTTGAAGCATGTCCGCGGAACTATTTAGTTCCTTTGTTTATTTGAACTGCAGGAACTATTAGAAACACTTATTAGAACTGCTTGCTTCTTGACTTGCAGATAAAAATTGTTAAGGTTCATGCAGAATTTCAACACAACGTTCTGACTAATCGTAAAAAATATTTTACAAAATTTTTTGATTTATTAGTTATTTTAAATTAAAGAAAATATTTCATATAAAACGGAAATTTTATAAAATGGCTAATAATTCCATTTAATTCAAATATAAAGTATTAGTAACAAAAATGTACTATATTAAAACAATTTATAAAAATTATCTTTGTTACAAAATAAATATTTGAAATAAGAATGCAGTAAATTTATAATGTTGCTAAAAAGGGAGTAAAAGGAGCATTCAAGCTGTTCCTCATGCATGTCCTATGTACCAGATTTTAATATGTCCGAGGAACTATCTAGTTCTGCTAGTTTCATTTGTTTTAATGAAAGCATGTTCAAAACGTAATCGACAGAGCAGTGTGCACAACAAGAACGAAATGTCATTTTGCCATTTCATATATCAGTTCTTTCGTTCGCTCACAAACATCATCTTTGCATTTCTAGTCGATTACATAAATTCGTGTAAGCCGTAGTATGAGCGAAAGAGATGTCGGTTAATATTGCTTAATTAAAAAAATTTTTTCAACCGGAACTATTTGGACATGCTAAAAATGAATCGAAGGAATGATTGGAACTATGTCCGACTGTGAACATAGTTCCGCAAACTAATCGGTGGAAACGACCCGTCTCTAATCGGCAGCACCCATTGTTGTAGTAAAGAAATCCAACGGCACGATACGAGTGTGTGCTGATTTCAAAGTAGGCTTAAATTCACTAATCGAAATTGACCGATATCCTATTCCACGAATCGAGGAGCTTTTCCATAGATTTCAAGGAGGTCAATATTTTACAAAAATAGACCTTAGCGAGGCATATCTTCAAATATAATTATCAGAAGGGTCAAAGATATTTTTGGTTACAAATACACCCTTTGTGTTATTCCAGTTTCAGAGATTGCCGTTTGGTGTTGCTAGCGCTCCAGGAATTTTTCAGAGATTCATGGAGGGGCTTGTAGCTGGGGTACCCGGAGCTGCCGTATATTTAGATGATGTGATCATTGCTGGGGAAAATGATGTACAGCATCAAGCTTTAATTTTTTTGAGGCGTCAATAAGTTAAATTCGAGTGGGGTCCTAAGCAAGACACAGCTTTTAAGACATTAATAAATTTCATCGTAGAAGCTGCGCAGCTTGTTCATTATGACGATAAGCTCCCAATAATCCTTGCTACTGATGCTTCCAAATATGGGATTGGTGCAGTTATCTGCCCAAGATACCCAGATGGAACAGAACAGCCGATTTCTTTTGCATCCAAAACTTTAAATAACAGCCAGTTGAATTACTCTCAAGTTGAAAAAGAAGGCTTGTCAATAATATTTGGTGTTACGCGCTTTCACCAGTACCTATAAGGTAAACGGTTCGAATTAACCACAGGTCACCAGGCGCTGAGAACCATATTTCATCCACAAAAGAAGTTGCTGGTCATGACGTTACACAGGCTGCAGAGATGGGCTATGGGCTGGAAGCCTACGAGTACACCATACATTATAAAAACACAACTCAACATGCAAACGCTGATGCTCTCTCACGACTTCCAGTTGGTGAAGACTTGGAGTTTGATAGTGAGGAGAGTACCTTGTCCAACGTAAACGAAGTTTATGAATCCACCATCAGCAATTTTGCAATCAGCGCAGCTATTATCGCAAAGGAGACAGAGCAAAGCGGTGACCTTAGTGTTGTTAAGAAAATGATTGAAGATGGTTGGCCTCCGAGTTTGCTGAAGTCGCAAAGTAACTTAAAACAATTCTTTGATCGGCATTTATCTTTATCGTTACAGAGTGGGGTCATACTCTTACACACGGATTATACAAGAGTTGTGGTTCCCAAAGTTAATCAGCAGAAAATTCTTAGTATGCTACACGAGGCTCACTGGTTCAAAAGTCGCATGAAGCAGATGGCAAGACAATATGTATAGTTTCCGAAGATTGACGAAGCTATTGAGGCAATATGTAAGTCCTGTTCAATCTGTTTATCAATGTCCAGCGACCCTTAGCGACTATTCTCGCCATGGCCGGGGGCTAAGCAACCTTGGGAACGTATTCATCTTGATTTTGCGGGCCCTTTTTTCGAAAGCATGTGGCTAATTGTGATAGACTCGTACTCCAAATTTTCATACACTCTGGAGATGTCGGCAACAACATCCCATGCAACAATTTCATCTCTACAGAAAAAAATTGCCATTGAGGGGTTACCACAAACCATTGTCAGCGACAATGGACCCCAATTCTCTTCGTGAGAGCTTAATCTTATCGATCATCTTACGAGCGCACCATTTCATCCCGCAACCAATGGGTTTGCGGAACGCTTCGTGAGAGTCATTTACAAAAGCAATGAAGGAAAATGTCAGCAAGGAACTGGCATTATGCAAATATCTGGTCACGTATCGCTCAACCCCAAATCCGCTCATGGGAAAGTCACCCGCTGAAAGGCTACATGGTCGTTAGCCTCGTACTCTGTTGTCAGCACTTCGCCCTGAATCACATTCAAAAACACAATACAATGCTAAATTCATCGTTGGTCAACAAATTCAAGCTCAGAATTTCTCAGGAAATAACAGATGGATTTCCGGCGTTATTAGTCATATGATGGGTCGAATGATGTACGCCACTACAACTAATCATGGCCCTATAAGACGACATCAAAATCAGATCCGAAAATCAGTATTGCAGCCAGATATTGAGACAACTAGAATCAATAACGACTGGGAGTTGGTGCCAGGCAGTCCCAAAGAGTTAATTCGTACTCGACTGGGGTTTGATATTAAAATTGTATCCCGCCTGCAGCTGAAGGAAATGCTGAATCGCAAATAAGTACACCAATAGTAAGGCGTTCAGATCGACCACGAAAGCAGAAAGTCCGTTTCCAGGTGCTACCGAGGTAAAATAAGTCCGGGAGAATGTAGGAATTCAAAGATGTGGCAACTTTTAACATAACTCTCATCATTTTATTTTACTTACTCTCTTTCTCTTTTTATATTACTTACACACTTTATTTTGTCGTTTTTCTCACTGGCATAACTTTTGACGGCGTTGCAAGCTGATTTAACTTAATCTTATATTTTTAGTATTAAATATTTATTGAATTAATAAATAATGAATTCAGTTAAAATGTTGAGTTTTTAACTTCGGAACATGCCTGCTCAACATCAACCAAAACTATAGAAATAAACAACAACTGCTTTGACTCAGCATATGGTAGATGAGTCAAACGAGCTACGACAATTCTTTGCCAACATTTAGTATTGAATAGTAACGACACTTTTTGGTAAGTGTGTGTATTTCAAGAAATGTTTAAACTATCTTTCCAATTCTATATGCAAGAATTCAATGTCTTACATTTATTTAAATATTTAAAAATATATTATATTTAAAAAAAAAATTACACACAAAATAACATAAAAACAACGATCTATTTGCTATTCCTGTGAAGTTCATATAGAGTCTATACAAAATAACCTCAACTCTAGTAAACGACATTAGACACTTAAAAAAAAGCAAAATTTGCCATCAAAACCCTTAAAAAATCAATTGCGTCTTGCGGGTTAATATATGTTTATAAACAAATTAGTTATCGAGAGCAGGACCATCAAGGCATACGACGACACCGGAAGGCTTAGGTTTCTGTTCTCAAGAAGTTTTGTATGCTATTTTGTAATCTCTTATGTTTGCCATTGTCTGCAGGGTGGCGGCGGTTCATCATAAATATTAATTTAAATTAAAAAACATTCTAGGCAGTTTAAAAAAGCAGTTTTATTGAATTCTAATATAAGTCAAACGGTTTAAAGCTTCATCACTTAAAAAAATATAAGTACGCTACACACGATAAACATTCAAATGAACTGAACTGTAAAAAACTAACGGGAAATTAACACAAAAAATTAAATGAGTTTTTTACTAGGTTACATATTATGTATATGAAAAATAATGGGAAACTTAAAAATGCATTAGAGACGAGATAAGACAATACAACACATTAACCGCCTTTACCACAATAGCTGAACTTACTCTTTCATAAGTTATCACCAAATAATTAAAATTAGTTCAAAAGAAACAGAAGAAAATAAAAATATATTATCTTAAGTTGGTAGTTTATGCAAATGAAGGACAAGTTATCTTGGAATCGAATCAACAGAATTTTTGAAGATTTGCTACAGATGTGAATATGAAATTGGTTAGAAATACAAAAGATTATTAAAAACAATGAGAGTATGGAATTTTTATGTAAATAATAGGTTTTATAGAGTTTAGGATTATTCTCAAATTTAAGTTAAGGCAAAGGTTATTTTGTTAAATTTTTTTACACGGATTAACTAAAGAAAACCTAAAACTAATGTTGCCGTAACTATGTATTTTTAAAGTTTGATATAATTACGTATTCACAATTTTCGAATATTTTTATTAAAGTTTTAGAATAGATCTAGTCATGAGATATTTGTAAAACCATGACATAAATAAGTCACGAATAATATACCGAAGCATTCCAGCAGCGGATTTGCCAGTGGCTACCATAGAACTAATACAGAATAAATTATTAGGTAACGAAGCATTACTTCTTTCAAAAAGTAATGCGTCTGCATATAGCAGAAGTAATTAACTCATACCTCATTACCTGTAATGTAGCATACAAGGAAAAGTAATGCAGTGATTTTTATAACTTAATACAAGTAGTATGTTACTCCATAACTTCTAGATAATGCTGAAGAGAGGCGATCAATTACCTCCTGTCTCATTTAATGTTAAATGTAAGGCCTATTATGCATAGTAAGGTAATATAGTCGGAAGTAGTGGTCATTACAAGGTAATTGATGCTTCATATATTCGGAATATATTCCATCCGCTACTGGGATAATACTAAGAATTTATTTGTGTGCTCCTAAATATTTTATACAATTTATGGTTATGAACATGGTCGTCCTCAGGATTTGTTCTAGGGGGGGACAAAGGCATAATTGAATCTAGAATGAACATAAACAAAATGTAACCTTTATAATGCTATTTACTACGATTATTGGTACTAATTTTGTGAATATGATATGCACACTACACCGGTTGACACGCTTGTAAACATTAGAAAATCTAATATAAGTTAAAGGATGGTGTAAAAATCTTTCTCGTATCATGTCAGAAAAATTTTAAAATTTCATTTAATTTTTCTTTGTCATATAATACATTTCAGTAATTTTTTGCTTAAGCAAATATTTTAAATAGTTTAATAAATTAAATAATGTGAGGCCTATATCCTTAAATGAAATCGTATTTATTACAATCGAGCCCCAAGATTTCAACTATTAAAATAAGAATACAAAAATTTCCTAATATTAACAATATTTTTTTGTTGAAAAACTGAAAAAACTAAATTTGTAGGCTATTTTTAACTTCGGAAGCCTTTAACTCCTAAAACAATTTCGAATGGACTACAATTATGCAGACTTAGATTTAGGAGGTCAAAACCCATATCATTCTCAAAGATTAAAAATGTGAGTTGTCGCTATTCTTGAAATGTTCCCCGCATGCTTAGGGAGATATTTTTTTCCGGATCTCACACCGCATTGACACCAATGTACTTATTTCTTTTTCCATCTTGAATCAGTTCTAGCAGCTTGCAAGTTCCTACAATCGAGTAAGAAAATATACCTATTATCTGAATAATTTAAAAAATTTATTTTTTTTAATTCAAAACGTATGAATAAATAAATAAAGAGATACGTGTATATGAGATGTGTTTCGGGTTTCATACATTTTCTTAACATATTCCAGAACCTCCAGAAAAGTACAGAAAATTCTCAAACTGGGTGGGCGCTGCTAAATAACGTGAATTTTAAGAAGTATAAAATGGTTGTTTTAAATCGAGTCTCCTATTTATGTTTATGTTATAAAAAACTTTTGATTATAACATATTCTATTGTAAAATCGATTTCTTGATATGATATAAGCTTTTTTAAAAAATTAGTAGTTGATCCAAAATTGGCCTACTAAGTTTAAGAAAAAATAAAAAAAATCTAAATTGGATAATCTTTAGTATAGAGAAATAAGCCGATTTTTTGGAAAACATTAATTTTTTTACTAAATTTATTTACTTTGTCTTCTGTTTGTTTAAAATGATTTTAAAACATAAATTTGCTTATCGTCAAAGTTTATATCCGTTATTGAATTAAATGCACCTTGCTCTCTGTTGCTACGAAGAATGATCTTCGTATAATAAGGGATATCATTCCTTAACATTCGTCAATTTTACGTAGGAAAAACTTCGTAATTTCTTTCATTACATTCATAGTATTTACTAAAAAATTCATTCGTTGGTTGACCGTTCGCATTATTTGTAAATGGTAAGAAGTTTTAGTTGAGTTTAAAAAATTTACATCTGGAATCGTTCAGACTGGTATGTCGAACTATTGCCGAATATAAGGACATGTGTGATTGCAAGGTGGCCGTAGCCTACTGGGAGATTACGTGCTCTATACGCTAAAGAACCGCGATTTAAACCCTAGCTGAACAGAAGTTTTTTTTCGTGAGTAGGTATTACGATCATTTGTAAATGAAAAGTACAATATAAATTTGTTTTTGTACGAATACAAATAAAATATTCCAAATGTGTTCCAAACTACGTCCATTCTACGAATTCTATTCGTGTCTGAAAATTGCTAATACAATTCGCAGAAAAACTATTTCAATTTAAGAATACGTATTGAAAAGTTTTTGTGAAACAAAGATAAATGAAATGGTATCGTAACTTATAAAGCCGTGTTCATATTACTCTTGTTTGTCGCGATTGCGACACCGCTCTTAATTTTTTTCCCAAACGCGGTTGAGGAATACTGAATATTTAATAAATACATGTTTTTAAATACATACAATATTCAGTATTTTTCAGCAGCGTTTGCAAAAAAAAAACAAAAACGTGAGAGCAATCGCGGCTAAAAGGAGTAATATGAACACGGCCTTAAGGAACGGGTACAACATTTTATATGAAAATTAATGGTTTAGCCTTGCTTTATTTATAAATTAACCTTAAGAAAAGTGTTTTTGTATTCTTTTCAAAATTTATTAAATACATAAGGAACATATCGTCATATATAATCAAAAAAGCCATACAAAAAATTCAAAATCGACTATTTGATTTATTATGATGCATCTTATCAAAATACATGTTTCGCAAAATTTTACACTTCTACAACTAAAACCAACGTTTTTATTAACAAAGTTCTCAAAGCTCTAAGACTAAGCGCAACTTACAATTTAGAAAGTTTTTTGATTTTCTCTTAAAATTTTTTAATTTAAACTTACGGCATCAAAACTCATTAGCAAATTGAGCCATACACAAAAATCCTAAAAGTTAATGTCCAAACAAATTTTGGTATGTAAAAAAATATACGCATAAGTTACATTATTACATATTATTTTACCCTACATAAAAATACACTGTTACTTCATATACATTATTAATAAAAATATATATAATAATTATTTACATACCCTTTTCATTTCCTGACACGAAAATTCCGTTGATTAATAAAAATAAATAACAATTCACTATTTGGCTGTTGTGGTAACCCTCAGGTGATTAAGTACTCCACCTTCCAATATTCATCGTTCATAGCGCTACTATTAAATTTTGTATTCATTCTATATACCATGCAGATAACTTACATTTATCTTCAACATATAGTGCGAAAAAAATTATTTTCGTAGTTTTTGATAACTTTAAATAAGTTTAATTTAGCCTGGGTACCTTTTTACTCCTTGTGGCCGGCAAGAGTTAAAAAACAAATGATTTAAAACATTTGGAGTATTTTTTTTGTAAGTTTACATAAATGCACAGTAAACAAAGTCCAAGTATTTTTTAACTGTTTTTTTTTAAGAAAAACGCTTAGAAAACTAATATTTTTCATCATAAAATGCTTGTATCTAGATATATATAAAAGGAAATAGCTATGCTTAAACCTCAAAAAATTGGAACAGTTTAGACTTTGAAAGCGCACCAAACTTTCTTCCAACTTGAATTTAAAAATTCGTATTGAAAGCTAAAACCAAAAAAAAAATATTAAAAATCAATTAAAAAGTAATTTTCGCGAAAACACGAGCTCATTTGAGAAAACTTAAATTGTCAAGAATGTTTTAGAGTCTTAGAGCTTAGCACGAAAATGTATACTTGCCAATATTGATCAGGAATATTTAAAGACCGGCGGATATAGTAAGAAAAAAAAAATCAAAAATAATGATACCACAAATTAGTTTTATAGTTTCCAATTAGAGTTTCGAAGACAAAGTGAAAATAGTTAACCAGGTAAAAATTTTCAGTTGAAAGCTTTGCGCTTTTTGTGCAATTTGAATGTTTAAGGTTATGCAGTTCTTTATATATAAAAAGCATATAATTTTAATGAGGTTCTCATAAAGCTCAAAAAAAATTTTTTTTTTATTTTTCGATAGCTTATGATTTGTAGCATACGTTTTCAAAGCAGATTGGCCGATAACAGTTGCATTAAAAAGTTATCATATACGAAAGAAACGCACTTGAAATAATTGTTAACCAAATACTAAAACGCATTTCCTGAAAAATCATGTTTTGAAACTGGTATCCACGATACCTCAAGAACTACTCTATAGATTAACTAGGTTTTTTTTTATTTTAAAGAAGATATAATTTGTTTTATTTCAAACCTAATTTTAGATAAAATTGGAAAGTTTTTTTTTAAATCTTTAAAGAGCGAAAAATGTGGAAAAAAACGCAAGTTAAAATTAAAATGTCCGCCATTTTTGCTATTTTAAATTATTTATTGATATAATAAGTTCAAGCTCCAATATATATAATATAATTTATAAAAATGTTTATTTTTTATATCAGATGACATGAACGTGCTGTGTGATGGAGACCATTTTGGTATCTTTTTTCCCCCGTGACGTTTGACGGCGTATTGAAACTCCACATTACGCTTTTATGCAAAAAAAAAAAATAAAATATTTTCCTACACTTCGCGAATCAGTTAATAACTTTTAAAAAACTCAAGGTGTTCATTTACTTCCTTCTATGAAAAAAAAAATTTAGAACATCACCATGTTTTCGGAGTCTAGATTAGAACATGCCCTTAATTAACATTGATAGGTATTTTTAAGAAATTTTTACGAAACGAAATAAAATATCTCTCAAACCATGTCATAATGTTTACTTTTGACAAAAATTTGTTTATACATAAAAGATTGACTATCAGTGTTTTTAATTTTAAAATATTATTAATAAAAAATTGTTTTTATATACATATAGTATTAATTTTTCTGATGTAGTAAACATAAATAAAAAGCTAAATTTATTGTAATGTCTTTAAACCTACATAAATAATATATGAAACACTAATTAAGCAAATATTTTATATTATTAAAGAAAATTTTGCACTTCATTTATAATTATTAAGTATTATAAATAAATACAGTCAATCTTCTCTTTAACGAATTTATATACAACGAAACTGTTACGAATTAATATCGAGCACACAGCTTTTCATCTTAATTAATAAATTTTTTTTTTTTTATCTTATTATAACGAACAATTTTTGTAGCTGTAAATTAAACTCGTTTCGGTTTTTGATCCTTATACAAATAATTTTTTTTAAACATCTTTTCGTTACTCATATCTATCCTTTTTTACTGAGAAAAAAGTAAAGTGTGTTAAAAAGACTCCTTAAAAAATTAAAAAAACGCAATGATTTTCAGGCCCATTCCAGATTCGCTCTAGGGAAGTTCGACTGTAAACAAGTATGGCAGATAAAATGCGAAAAAATGCTCTTAATGAACACTCAAAATAATAAAATTTATTCTTATTATAACCCGGCTGATACAATTCGAGGTGACATTTATTATAGCTACATTCATTATATTTTCCAATTAAGTGCAATATTAAAATATTAAAATTATTGTGACAGACACAAAACAAGCAGAAAGTAAAGGAAGTTAAAGATTAAAAAACAAAAACCTATACATTTAAAAGGTGGCCTGTACAAGTGTTGTTAAGGAACAATCAAAGATTTCGAGTGAATTCCCGGGCTTCTCCAAAGCAGCAAGAGAGAACTTGCTAAGAATAGAAAAACACAACTCCAATTTATTCTCATGAGCACGAAAATTTCGATATAAAGCAAGTTTTCAGCTAGCAAATCTTTAAAACTTTTACTTAAACTGTGCTTATCTCACTCAGCAACATTTTGTTTCTCCCCAGAGAAAAACACTCAGAAGACCACCTACACTTACTCAATCCGCTGCCACAGCTTTACTCAAATGTTATGCATAGCAATTTTTTCGTTTTTTTAAAATTAGCAAATTCCATTACTTACATTTTTTGTTGGTAGAATATTAGAAAACCTCTCATTGCTAGCACAAACAGCTCCACATACCAACGCAGAGACGAAGGCAGCGGCACCAGCAACAGTCGAAACAACAAACAGTTAAGTCAGTCTTATTCGGTCTTTTCACACTACTGCGGTCACGCTCTAACCAAAATGGCTGCAGGCTCTCCATCGAACTATCTACATGGGGGAATCTTTTTTCTAGCTCTTTTACTCCAATGCATGTGGTGCTTGTTACTGAAACAATCACTGTCAGAAGTTCATACATTCAGCTCTTTGCTCGGCATACTTTTGACATTTTTGCTCTTTTTGGTAGTGGTAATTGTTAGTGCAGTTCGGCTAGTTTGCGTAGCTTGCAACATGTAGCGAGAAGAATACGTCAAAAAAGAGTTGACTACAGATGTTAAGCCAAAAAACCAGCATGAATATCTTTGACCACGCCTACCTGCCTATTCCATAGTTCCGGCTCTGTTGTTCAGTTGTTGTGCCCAGCTGTGCTCTGGCTTGAAATTCGCCGGTGTTCTTTTATTTTAGATTTTCGCAAATGTTTACTAATTTGCCGTTTATTGTTTTTTCCGTCGCAGTATTTCTTAGCTTCGCCTCATTCACCCTGCTGTCCCTATTCCAAAAATTTCTTTAGTTTTCCGCATACTTCCTAGTTTTTTTTTATTCTGTGCATCGGCTGCACTTCTGTGAGTTTAAAATATTCACTTGATTGGGTGCAGTTCTGTGTTATAAGTTGCTTCAAATATTGATACAGGGTGCTGTATCTTTATTTAATTTTTTCAGTTTAACATGCAAACTATGGAATTTACTTGCAAGACGAAATATTTAAAAATAAATTGTATATTGCACAGTAATATCTGTGGATATTTGAAGAAAATCACTTATCTCGAAATATATATATATTTTTTTTTTAAAAAAAGAGCGAAAAAATATTTTTGTGCTGCACAAACTTTTTGTTAACGTTTTTAGAGTAACGCAATTTTGCTTTTTTTTTTTTTGTTTCATGAAGTATATTTTTGTTTCCTTTAATTTATTTCTTTTTAACCTTATGTTTTATTGGATTTTTTATGAAAATGAAATAGAAATGATTTTGTGAAACGAATTTTTAAAACAAAATTCAACATATATGTGATAAATGTTATTCTCAACTGTAATTTTATTATAAATAGGCATTAGAATGAACTAATCATCAGAGAATAACACCTTATTTATGTATATGATCCTTGATAAAAGGACTTATATCACAATAAAATGTTTTGATAAAAGCAAATTACGAATACTTTTACAAATTTACGAGCACTATGAATATTAATGTTGTAGTGGTAAAAGAAAAATTTTCTAAAAAGCATGTGTTTATTAAAAAATTGCATTAAAAAATAAATTATAAAATAATTTCAAACCAAAAATATTACTTTAATATTTTTATAATTTGTTTCTTGCATTATTTAAATCGTGAAACAAAATTTTAAATTTTTCATATAAATAACCATATCCAAAAAACTTGAAATTAACCAACGGCTTTAAATATTTTATGTCATTTACAAGAAATATTTCCCTTTCGAACAGTTCGTAAAGAATGCAATCTTTGAAAATTTTTAATTTCAAAAACAAACTTCCACATTTTTTAAATTTTAATTAGTAAAACTAATAACAAATAATTGATTTCATGAAAAAATAGCAGAATGTAAATGGAGGCTAAATGATAGCCAGGTATAAATTTTACGTAAGATGTATGCTTTTTGAATAAGAATTCTTGAATAATTTTATCTAGATGAAATTATTATCCTTTGCATTAAATAAATTATATACTATCTTTAACTTTCATCTTAACAACATCTTTTTTAAGTTGCCAAGATACATTGTATGGCATTTCGGAGTACATTTTTCTCTTTAATACTAGGATAGGTAACTGTGCCTTACTAGGATTATTTTTAGTTTAAACATGTATGTTTATCTTTAAATATTTTTTGACGCATCGATCTGAAACGCTATGACTCCCTGCGGTGATGCTCCATGAACACAAAAGCCAAAAATGGTGTCGACAAGATTTTTAATTTTTTTTTTTTTTTTGTTTATACGTTTCAGAGCTGAGAAATCATTTCACCCAGTTTCAAATAGGGTTGCCTTCAGTAAGCCCTATATCCACAATATGTACGTTTAACAAAAAACAAATATGTTTGCATGCTACAATATGTACCTCACATTAATGAGTGCAGCAGATTGTCAAAATAAAAAGAAAAAATTATCTTAAAAATATGCCCAATAGAACCAGACTGCCCCCCTAAAATTATGTTTTAGGTCGTATTTCCTCATAGTTAGGTTGAGAATTTTTGCATAAAGAAAGAATAGAGTTTTCTAAAATTTATTTTAGAAATTAAATTTTGCAATTAATTTTTTCCCCCCATACAAACACCAAAATACATATTAAGGATTTACCCATACTTAGCTTTTAACATGAATTTAGTATTTTAAGATATTCTTTTGTGTTTGAGCTACGATTTGTTTTGAATTTTTGGTGTTTTTAAGGGTTTTTTTATAATGCAGCTTTAATGATTTTTTCAAAATATTTCTTTTATAAGTTTAAATCAATATTTATATATATATATATATTAGGGCGGGTCAATTTGTATGGACGAATTTTTTGGAGGTCTGGCTCAGCGAAATTCGTAAAATACATGTAATTTCAAGACTTTTTCTCCACTACAGCACATACAAATTCTGAAAAAAAGCTGTGCGGACTTTCGTAAATAGATTTTGTTCTCAATTATAAAATATGAATGTATGAATGTTTGTGTATGAATCTATTTACGAAAGTCCGCACAGCTTTTTTTCAGAATTTGTATATGCTGTAGTGGAGAAAAAGTCTTGAAATTACATGTATTTTACGAATTTCGCTGAGCCAGAATTTGACCCGCCCTAATATATATATATATATTTTTTTTTACAAGTTTATCTTGTTATTTAACAAAAACTGTCTTTGTAGATATGTTTCTTATTTCTTTTTTTCTAGTCCCCACATGGTTAAAATGATAATTTTAAAAGACTAAATTATTTAAAAATTTTTAATGTTGTTCTTCGAACCCCTACTTTCAAATCAGTTACCTTACCACAAGGGATGGCATCTACAACCACTTAAATTTCCCCAAATTATTTTTAAAGTAAATTCCGTTTCATTACCCTTTTTAACGGTAGCTTACATAGGTTAAAAAAATGGTTTGTTAGGCTCACATAGGTAGGTGAGAAAATGCTTGAGATATGATTTTTCGTACAAATCTATTGTCGAAGTTTGGCAGATTTTTGTCAATTTTTTGCACCCTGTAACTACACCAAAAATCACATCAAAATTTTTTCCTCCAATGCAAGTTTTTTATTTCCGTCCAGATGATCCATATATAATTTTATCCAAATCTGATGAGTCATTTCGAAATTTTTATTTTTCCGTTGCGTTTAAAATGTAATTACTGAATATTTGTTTTAAAATAAATTCAGGTAGTATGATACAACAGAGGTATGTTTCTTTATCCACTGTATTAATTATAGTTTTGCCACTATAATATTTGTACCGTACATACAAATTTTGTCACTTAAATATTTTCAACTCAGAATTTATCAGCCACTCGTTCGTAAAAAATAGTAAATTCAAAAAATAAATAATTTGCTTTAATGATTTGTTTTCAAATTTGTGTTAGCATAAAAAGATTTTTTGGCTAGAAAACTTCAAAATAAGTTAAGTAAATTACCGTCAACTCCTTCACCATGACCCTGTGTAGCACAAATAATTGAATTTGTTCTACTTCTTACTCCACTCTCTTCAGTTTAAATGCGCTTATTGTGAATAGAATATTTGCAGCTGTTCATCTTTGCAACGTGGCGAAATAATTCTTAGCATTGGCTAGAATAAAGTGAACAAAACTTTCAAAATAGCAATAACATTGACAAAAGCAAGGAAACATCAAAAAGTATTTAGTATGATGGTTGAAATGATAGTTCTGAGTGTTCATTTTCTCGTATATTTTCTTCTTAGGTTTCCTTTTTTATTTCATTTGTACCCTTCTACCTCATACTGACGAATGTTCTTCAGCTGAATATCATCTTTTATTGCGCTTCAATTAGGGGTAAGCATTCTGCAGATCCTTGTGTGAAATGGCAGAGTTGCCAGGTATGAAATTTCTATAGTTCTTTCATCACCGAAACTCGTTCAAATGCTGTTGCAACCTCAAACTAAGTAGTTGCAGTTTTTGGGGGATGAACACTAACCATAGTAGCTACTAAGCAGCTTGTTCTGCATCGTTATAAGCAACGTAGATACAGTTGGTGTATCTCTGCTGGTTTCATTAGAAACATTTTTGCGATAATATGAAGGAAGATACTCAAGTTTAATACAAAGAAAATAAAAAGCGAAAATATATAAAAAAGAAATAATGTGAGTTGTTGAAGAGTTAAAAAACCTTAAAAAAATGTAAAGTAAACCTTAAAATCTTTTAATTAAAAAATTTAGTGTTCAAAAAAATATTCATTTCGGCTAAGAAAACTTTACACTAAATTGCGTTACCCGAGTAGAAACTTGTCTAAGGACAGATTCAGAAAATGTTTAGCAAAATCTTAGTTCGATAACGAACTTATTTAAAACATGGCGGTTTTTAGTATTCATCCGGAAGAGGTCAGATGATCCTGTATGTAATGGGATAATATTTCATAATAAGTCTTTAAGAAAGGTAAGCTTTCTTTTACTTTTAGGTAAGCTAACTTTTCATCCCCATGATTAATTTTCGAATTTAAAAAAGGTTTTTCTCAACTGATATTCACTCGGATTATTTTATTTCAAGTAATTAAAATAATTTAATAATTGAACAGCTCATAGCTTCATACATGTGTGACTTAAAAGTATTTTTCTTTTTAATTTTTTATTTAAGTCAATTGACAAAGAAAAAATATGTTCTGAAAATAAAGGAAATTATGTGGAGTAACACAAAAATTTTGCGAATTAAATGACTTATGGGTCCTCCTATGAGCAGTATAAAAGTATTTCATTCAACGTGAAAAACCACTCTTAAACTACTATTTTATTGTCATTAAGGATAACTAATACTACCTTTGAAATTCTATAAATTTCATTTATAGAATTTTTATGTAACCATTTTTATGTAATTCAATATTATTTATATCTTTTGATAAAAAAAGGCTTGAAATTAAGAAAGTATGCATAAATATTTAATGTTATTTAGAAAGTGTGACAATTAGTTCAGAGCAAATTTTTACATAGAGTAAACAATGCAGAAATAGTTCTCATAGCAACCGAGATCAGATTATTAAATTCTAAGTTTCTAAAATGGTACAAATGGCGTTTTATTTGCACAAAAAATATTGACGTGAAACTTTTTTACTATAAATCAATAAAAAAATCAAGTTTCAAGGTTCTATCTTTTTTCATTTATCTGAAATATTGTACTTTAATATTTTTAATAATCCTCAAGTTATTGCTTTAAAAATAGCATACCGACTACAATCATTGGTACCCATCAGAAAATTTTACCTTGTAACCTATAATATTCATTCTGTTTTTAAGTAAATGTTCTTTTTGGAATTTTATTTAATTTTTTGGGAAATTCTTTATTTAAAGCAATTTTTAACATATTTAGCTATATGGTTTTATAGTTTTGTTTATTTATATAAATATGATAATTCATTGTACAATAAGGCGTATCGCAAAATTTTGATCATATTCTAAGAGGTCTCAAAAATTGCATAGCTTGCTCAAAATCTCCCAAAGAAAATTTTACGAATAAATAAGGATGTCTTCCTCTCCCGCAAGAAAAACAGTAAAGAACACGATCTCAAAATGCTTTGATTTTTGTAAGAAAAACTACATATGTATTAAAGTAAAAGTAAATAAAGACTTTAACTAACAATATCCTAAAAAACACATCGCCTTTCTCGATTTTTACCTACAAATTCGTGTGTGAAGGATATTCGAATCTGAAGGTACACTCGAGGTATCACAGAACTTCTGATTGCTATCTGATTGTATAATTTTTGGCAATTATATTATAGTGTTGACATTTTCTTTAGGTTTGGCGAAATAATAAAATGCAAATTTTTTGCATAAGCTTTTTCTTGTTTTTGAGAAATGTATACTTGAACGCAATTTCTTAACTTTTTCAAAAAAATTAATATAAGGTTTTATATCTCGGGCACCGGAAGACGTACCGAAGATAATTTACTTAATTTATACTCTTCAAAGATTTCTGAACAACACCGTCTCCAAGAGTATAAGTTTACAACACAAGGTTAAGACCACAATTTTTTTCCTATTTCGATTTTTTCAAAAATTTTCCTTCCTTATGTATTTTATAATTTCGTTAAAACACCTCAACTCAGCATTCACAAAAATGTCATACTAAAATTTTAAGTTTCTGAATTTTCCATTCCATGGGTCTCAATCGACTTAACAATTGTTGTTAAGAAGTATTTTAATGAACTTATAACTATATAAGAGATATGAAAAAAATTGTTACATTTTATGCTGGAACTTTTATTAAATATCAAAATAGGAAAAAAAAACGTGGCCTTTCCTGCTGTTTTGAAATAGATATTTTTAGACAGGGTTTCGTCCAAAACTATTTGCAGAATAAGAATTGAGAAAATTATCTTTGGTACCACTTCTGGTACCCGAGGTATAAGACCTTAAATACATTTCTTTGAAAAAGTTAAGAAATAAAATTCAAGTAGACATTTCTCCAAAACAGGAAAATGCATATACGAAAAATAGGAAAATTATTAATTCGCCAAATTTAAGGAAATCGCTAGCACTGTAATCAATTTCACAAAAATTTGGACAATCAGATAACAATTAAAAATTCTGTGCTATCTCGAGTGTACTTTTAGATTCGAATATTCTTCACACAGGACACTGTGGATAAAAACCAAAAGTGGCATCATATTTGCCAAAATGTTTTTAGTCAAAGTCTATATTTACTTTTGCTTTAAGACATATGTAGTTTTTCTTACAAAAATGAAATCATTTTGATATCGTGATTTTTTACTGTTTTTCTCAAAAAACAACTTTGTCCTTGCGGAAGAGGAAGAGATCCTTATTTTTTTTTAAATTTTTTTTTGGTAGATCTTGACCACACTATGCAAATTTTGAGGCCTCTTAGAATGTGAAATGAAAAAAATTGTAATTTTATGCGCCCTGTTGTACAATAAGATCTTTATTTTAAGAAGAACAAATATAGTTAATTATTAATCATGAATGTGAAGTTAGAGTTCACCTTAACAACTAAATAATAAAATAATATTAATATAATAAAGAGTCTTAAAGAAAAGATTACATAATATATTTTTATCAAAGTAAAATAACTTAAAAAAAATCAATGCAGAGAAAGAGAGTTAGGAAGATACACAGAAGGTGGATACAGTTTAGCTGAAAGTTGTTCAAAGAGATTTCGCTTGAATGTGTTTGTGTTACAATATAAATGCACTCTAGATTAATTGGTAACGTATTCCAAAGATGTATCGCATAAACAAGGTAAAACTAAGAGATTTTTATGCCTGAGCAATATGGGTTGCTCTGTTGTTTGACTTATACAAATCCTTAAAAGTTAAAATTAATAATGGGGCTCTTTTCCATATATGATTTGATGCAGAAATAGTAAAGTAAGAAACTTAAACATTTCACTTAGGTGAAGTACAAATTCACCAAATAAAAACCTAGCAAAACTATAAGGAAAACGTAAAATTTCTCAGTAAATCCAAATTATACTTTATAAATAATTCGCAACTATCAAATATGATGGCCAAAACAAATGATTTCACATTGAAACATTAGTTCATGAAACAGTAGTTGGTCATAAATTTGTGGTAAGACTTAGTCCCCGTAGCACCCCATAAATTTAATATAAAGGTGAGTAGAGTTTTCAGTTCTTTTTTAACAAATTACAACATGAATGCATACACTTAGAAAATTAATTTATAGGCGTTAGTTTACGGGAAATGAATATTATTTGCGGTAATCCAGAGAAGATTTCTTTAACCATGGGCGACCATAGAGGGACAGAGGGCATTTTCTCTTCCTAGGCAGTGAACATTTTTTATATATTTTCATATTAAATCGAAAAAGCCGTAAGAATAAATTAAAAAATTTTAAGAGAGAAGCAAAAATCTTTCTATATGTTTCGCTTAAATTTCGGGCTTTTAAAACTTTGTTCATTTGTTAATAAAAACGTCGTTTTTAGTGGTAGAAGTGTTAAATTTTGCGGAACACTTTTTTGATAAGGTGCATCATAATCAAGCAAAAAGGCGATTTTGAATTTTTTGTAACTTACGGCTTTTTGATTTCATGTGACGATATGTTCATTATGTATTTAACATATTTTGAAGAGAATACAAAAATACTATTTTTAGGTTAATTAATAAATAAAGCTAAGCTAACCATGCCTTTTTAAATAGTATGTTGTACATGTTGCTGTAAGGCCGTTGCGACACCGCTCTCATGTTTTGTTTTCGTAAAAGTGTCTGAAAAAACCTTCTGGTTGAGCTGGGGTTTGAAACGCGGTTCTTTAGTTTATGGGCCACGTGCTCTTCCAGTAGGCTACGGCCATCTTGCCATAACACATTTCCTTACATTCGCAAATTGTTCGACAAACCAGTCTGAACGATTTCAGTTGTAAATTTTTTAAACTCAACGAAAACTTCGTACATTCTACGAATAATGTGTATGGTCGAATGAATTTTGTTCTACTAATATTATTTTCAAATCGAAAATAGTACGAAACCATCAGTAAATAATACGAATGTAATAAAAGAAATTACGAAGTCGTTCCTACGAGAAATTAACGAATGTTAAGGAATGATCTCTCTCATTAGTCGAAGATCATTCTTCGTAGCAACAGATGGCAAGGGCATTTAATTCAATAACTGATATAAATTTTGGCAATAAGCAAATTAATTTTTTAAAGTTCATTGTAACAAGCGGAAGACAAAGTAAATAAATTATATAAAAACATTAATGTTTTCCAAAAGTCGGCTTGTTTTCTATTATACAATACAATACAATTTCGATATTTTTATAATTTTTTGAAGCTTAATTAAATGACAAACAATCCATCAGCATTTCAATTTAAGAAAATTGCAGCGATCTAGGCAAGAACAAAGCTTCTTTTTTAAAAGCGAAAGAAAAAATGAAGAAATTTAATAAAATAGGCTAATTTTGTATCAAGGACTAATTTTTGAAAAATCTGTTAGCATATTCGGACTAAGCGAACGATTTTACATTAGAATTTATTATAATCAAAAGTTTGTTTATGACGTAAATGTAAATAGAAAACTCGATTTGAATCCATTTTATACATCTTAAAATTCACGTTATTTAGCGGCGTTCAAGAATTTTTAGGACTTTGTGTCACGTGCTGATATTACATCCAGGATTCAGAATCCAGCCTTTCAGAGAGGTTATGGAATATGTTAAGAAAATGTATGAAACCCAAAACCCATCTTATTATTATACATGAACCTCTTATTATATTTATTTATATGTTTTGAATTAAAAGAAAATAAATTCTTTAAATCATTCTGATAATACGTATAATTTCGTACTCGATTGAAGTACCTTAAAAACTGCTAGAGCTGATTCATATTGGAGAAGAAATAAGTAAATTCTGTGAAAAGTACCTCCTTTAGCAAGTGGGAAACATTTCAAGAATAGCGTCAACTCCAATTTTTTGTTTTTGCGGATGAATTAGCAAAAACTTTTTGAAATTGTTATATGGCAAAAAAAATAAAATTAAATTTGAAAATATTTCGGACATGATACGAGAAAGATTTTTACACCATTTTGAAAATACATAGAATTTTCTTTTGTGTACAAGCGTGTGTAAGCCGGTGTAGTGCGCGTATCATGTTTGCAAAATTAGTACCATAAATCGTAGTAAATAGCAATATATAGGTCACATATTGTTTATGCTCATTCTAGGTTACTTTATGTCTCATCCCCCTTAGAGCAATCCCTGCGGACGGCCATGGCTACAACTGAAGTTTTCTCAATGTAACTAAAATGATATAAGCACATTTGATTTATCATTTCTAATATCATTCTTTTGCAGCCCCCTCATTTCCAAATTTTTGTGTAGTTGAAATTAATATATGATATGTGAGTTGCTTGAACCACGCAATTTAAATTATTTCAACTCTTCTTGTCATTATAAGAAACAAAATTTGTCTTGAGTGCCTTACTGAAGTCATTGCAAAACAGAGAGCAAAATGAGTTTTTGTAACAACCACAGTGTAGTTTATGTCAATAGAACTATTTTTAATATGCAATCGTTTAGAGGCTTACTAAATTAATCATAACCATTCAGTTGCGTTAATCTCAACAGTTAATCTTGCAACTCGAAGTTTGTCAAACCATTCGACTTGTCGAGTGTAACAGACATACTTTCACAAACATGCTAAAATATAAGTAAGCTCACCTTAATCATAAAACGCTTGTATTTCACTTCTCACAGTTGTTCAACGAGCTTGAACAGTTGTTCAACGCGTTTTTGGAAAGTTTACTAATATGAGTAGTGGTGTTAAATATAAATTCTTTCTCGTTCTTGTGATAAAATCTTTTGCTAAATATTACATTAAAGAACTCTTTAGATCGAATATTGGCCAGACCAGTTATAACATACATGCCAACTTACTGCAGCATCAATCTTCAAATCATACCATAGTGAAGCATTCATTTAAGTGCTGAACCATGTGTAGGTAGAAACGATCAATGGATCCTGTCATTGAACTGAATTTAAATCAAAATTATTGACAGGTACATTCAAAAAACAACAAGTTAGAACAGATAACAAGTCCATTTATACAATCGAATGTAGGTTAACATGACTAACTTCTCCGTTTACACAATTGAGTTTAGGTCAAAATAATTAACCAAAGAATACTAATCTTCGCCTGTAAGACGCAAAAATATTAGATTTTTCGCTTATCGAATATCACAGCAGCCTGCGTTCGTCCCATCTCAGTTTGGATTTGCAAGAGCTTGGTGGCAAACAGTTTTTTACCTAATCCGTTAAGTTGCTGAGTTATAGATACCCAAGTCGCCTGTGAGGCGATGTTTAGTGTTTAAGGTCATTTTTTTTGTGTATTCGGATTTGAATATTTTTTTTTGTTTTGTTGCTAATATCTAAGCTTTGCAAAAATTATTTTAAATTTTTTTGAAATGATTTCTTCTGTAAGCAAATTATAAAATGGCTGGAAGAGATATCGTTTAATGGAAGTGAAGATTAGGGCAATTTGGAAGAAGATTTCGATTTTTTTCGGCTATAAAATATAAGAACAATTATATTTGGTCTTCTAAGCCAGCGCAGTGCTTACAACGGAATGTTACAGTCAAGGCTATTGGAAACCAGGCATAAGGAGATTTTCTGGTTTTCACTCTGTAAAAAAACAACTGAATTGTAACATACTATTCTCAAAGTTCATATTTAGGCTTATAGCTTTTGCTGAAAATTCGAAGTCATCAGATTAGTTTATGCAGAATTTAAAGAGATTTTACCATTTTGGTAAAGTCACTTTGTATGGGAGGCAGACGTAGTTTTCATGCGATTTGGCTCATTTTCGAACTTGATCTCTATTTTTGAATAATTTTATATATTAAATTTGGTGATAGCTTTAAAATTGCGGCATTTATTGTTAACACATAGAGACATACGGACATAACGACATCGGCTCAGGTGGTGATGCTGATAAAAAATATATATTTAACTAAATAAAACTTTTGTAAATTTTTCCAAAGTAGTTTATGTCGTCCGGGGGTTAAATAAGCTGGTTCTACTTGTTTCGTACCCCCAACAATTCTTCAAAAATATTCAATCCCTGCACGGTGAAAAATCTTGACCTTAGTTTTAATCCAATCCAATCCTTAGTTTTAATGAAATCATTAAGTTTTTGTTAATCGTGCTATTTTATTTTTACTCCTCAAAAGATATTATAAATTTTTTTTATAAAACCTAAAGTAAATTTTAATACATGTTGGAACACAGGTTGCGTTATTTCTTATTTTTGTCGAAAATATTTTAATAAAAGCACCCTCCGAGGTGACCGACCCGTAAATAAATAATAATTCTAAAAAATCCATGAGGATGATGTATTGTTTATTGGTTTGCCACACATAGATTTGTGCCAATTTTGTATGCGATCGTAGTGTAGCGTAGCGTATATCGTACTTTGCATAGAAAATTGCTTATTGTAGGTAGCCCATTATGATAAGAAGGAAGTAGGTTGACTTAATTTTTATTTATTTATCGTCTTCAGGTCTTTTTATATAATATTTTGTATCTAATATGGTTTGTAATTTTTTGGAAATAATAAATACATCTTCGAACACTCACACTTCGACTCAAAGGCCATCAACCCATAATCTAAAATGCTTCTGCACAGTAAGAAAAAAATGTACGACAACTTTATTTCTTAGCGTAATAATAATTATAATTGAACTTATTCTTTAAAAAGTTGATTTAAAATTTAAAATATATCTGTGTTTTTAAACATTGTTAAAGTTTTTTATAAAAACGAACACATTAAAAAATACGAAATTGTATTTTATATTACATCATGTTGATTTTTTCAGTGCTAAAAAAGCAGCTAAAGAAGCTGTAGATTGTACTAAGAAAATTTTAAGTTTACATTTCTAAAAACAGTAACAATGTTATATATTAGAAAATTATCTATTATATTCATACTCTAAAATTTATTTCTTTTTTGTAGTGTGTAATAAATTTTTCAGCAAACTTATGTCCTTGTTTTCTTGAAACTGATTAACCATTTGAGAATACTATATTTTCATATGTTTGGAAAAAATAATTCTACTTTCGTTGTACTGATTTATAAAAAAGATATGGGCATTTCCATGGTGTCGCACGGGACAGTCGTACGCAGTTAAAGTGAAAAAAATTAGTAATAACACAGATTTATATTTTGATAATGGTCTTAACTTATAACTCATAGTAAGCTCTATAAGTGGTGCTAAGGTTGATTATCGGTAATTTTTCCTTTTAAAAATAATTGCTAAAAACAACGGGGGTCGCACGGGACAAAAATCGGAAGTTTTTTTCGAGGACAACAACTCAAACGCCAAATTCAGCGAAGTCTGAGGGAATATTTCAAAGAGTTTATTTTATGGATGTTGTGCATTGTTGTTTCTTTTAAATTGCTTTTATTTTACCCAATAATATTTAAAACTTATTTTTTAATTAAATATTAAGCTCGGTCGCACGGGACAGGTCGCACGGGACAGTTTTTTCCATTGCAATTTAATTGGGTAATTAAGTAATTAGGTAGTTAAGTAATTATGTAATTTAGTAATTAAAAATAAGTTCAATATATTTTCCTTTAATTGCATCAACCATTTTTTCATTATCTTTAGCCAATGCCTTCCATTTTTACTAAAACAAAAATGTTTACGAAACATTTACTAAACACTTACGAAAAAGAAAAACTACACTTGTGAAACAGTGCAGACGATGTGATCATCATGGTTAATAATTTTATGTACAAATTGCTAAAATTAATAAAATTAAAATGTTTTTGTTAGATAATATCATAAAATAATATGTTTTTAATAAGTTTTAATTTTTTGGTCACGGTAGACTTTCCTGTGGAAATACCCATATTGTATATTGTTTTATAAAAAATCGTTTTTTTTTTTGTCAAGTTAATATAAAGCTAATAATATAAGCTAATATAAATTTCAATTTAGCTGACCGACTTTAATTACAATTTGTATATAAATTCAACTGAACATAAAAAATTTCTCAAAAACTTTCCATTTATTCAATGGAAAACAAACTAATATTGATGTTATGTGAAGCTTATATCTTATCTCTTGTCCTTCGTTTGCAATTAACGAATGGAAGTTATAACCAAAAAATAATAAATTAAAGCTGCACCACATAACTAGAAGCAAACCTATTTCTTTTGACAAGTTATAGAAAGAATAAACAAGGCAAAAAGTATGTGAAGAGGTATTCTAAGAGTATGAGCAAAGAATGCCTCGGCATTATTGTTGTAAATTTTACGAGCGTAAATATAATTCAAATGCCCATTAATTACAACAATAATGCAAGCGCTATATAAGCAGGAATTCCGCTGTACCTACATTTATATAAGTACAACATAGTATAAAACAAAATCCGTACGCAAAAAGCTGCAGAAAACCAGGGAGCAAAGAAATAAGAGAACACAAGTAAGGCGATGAAGGTTAAGCAAGAAAATTTTTAGTAAATAGTTAAAAAATATAATATCAAGTTTTAAGGGAGTAAATAAGTAGAGAATAAGCATGGAAGGCACAACAAGAAAATTGCAGAAAAGCTCTAGTCACGTTTAGCTACTGACAAACTTTGGCTACAAATATTTTTCTACCCAACAATTAAAGGGAAATTTTGGCTGCAACCGCTTAAATTTCCCTGACATTGAAAATACCAAAAAAATTCCTATTTGAAGATAAAAATAGTTAACAGATAAAATTTCTCACCAAAGGGAAATTTAGTGCAACACAAAAACGTGCTCACTACCATTGCAGGCTTACGAGCAACAAAATCACAATACTGTTAAAAAATTTCCCTGAAAGGGATATTTACAAAAAAAGGGAAATTTATTTAGGGAAATTTTTGGATTGTTATGCTGAGGTTAAACAAGAGTAGTCGGCAGCACACAAATACACGCGCACTGCTTAAAAAACACATCAAAAGCATACATGCATACGCCACACACACAGCTACTAGTCATATACACTTGCACACGCACACTATACATGTGCTTGCTGCTGCGCTCTTGTTGTTATTGTTGTTATTGCCTGCTATACGTGTGTCTTTTAACCACTCAGATACACTGACAAACATCATCGTCGGTTGCCATTCGAACAAGAATTCGTTGTGTGCTTCAAATGAACGCAAAACGTTGAAAAGCAAACATCCGCAAAAATAATCGTTAAAAAAATGAAGTCAGTTAAAATAAGTTCATAAAATCAGTTGCAATATATTTCCAAATGTGTGAGTTTTAGTCTAAAATAGAAGTTAAGGCTTTTTAAACAATATTTGTGACAAAGGTTTTTAGTTTTTTTCATGTTTGTTTATTCCCATTTTAATAGTGCAAAAATGCAGTGTAATGCAGTGTTGTTTGTTGTGATTGTTTTTTTTGTTGCTGTTGTTTTTGTATTTTATACGTATTGTGTTAATGTGTGCGATTTATACTAACTTGGCTGACTTGCGTCAACTGTTAATATCGTCGTTGTTTTTATTGCTGGTACATTTACTTTTTTTTTAGCTTAACTGGTTTAGCAGTAACGTGCTCTTAAAGTTACGAAATCAGCAGCAATTTTGATGCTGCTACAGCAAAAAACTGGTTTTTAAAAGCATGTAGTTTGTCAATGAGAGTAAAAAAATATTCCTTGTAGTCTAACAAAATAAATTAAATTAAAATGTTGCTTAAATTATTTGATATTGATTCAATTGTTTGACGCAAACAACAAAACTTACTTTATTTTCCAAAATAAAAATAAATTCAATTTCAAATTATCGCCAAGTTATTATCTATCTTAAATCTATCATTTGGTAGCTAGTATTGTTTGATCTTTACTTTTAAATACTTATTTATCATTTGAAGAATGCTTTCATAAACAGCTTTAAGAACATATCTAATTATTTAAGATTAAACTTTTTATTGGAATATAAATTTTAAATATCTATCTTATATTCCTATATCAATGATTTATAATATTTCAATACATTGTACTAAACCTCGTAAAATTTGTCTCTTAAAAATGCATGTTTTTAAGAATTTTATTTTAAATCATTCTTTTAGTTTGTCGTTTCATACACTAATGAGAACGGAACTTTTTTCTTATTTTTATGAGGGTTGATTTCTTTTTTCCTGTTACGAAAAATCTAACCCCATTGGAATTTATTTTACTTTCCAGATTAAAGGTATTGATTTTACTTGATTTTTTTTATTTTTTAACTTAGATATTTGAACATGTTACTTATACAAACAAGTCTTCTTTAGTTTTAAAAGAAGATGACATGTTAGTAGTAGAGAAAAGATAATTAAGTATAAAATGTGTGAGCTTTCCTATGTGAGAGGTTCTATTTTCGAAATTTTTAAGATTGAGGCGTCAGATTCAAGTTGTTAAGCAGCCCTTTCCATAGGTTTACCTGCCACTAACAACTAGACAAGTAACAAGACTTGAAAGTAAAAATTTTTCATGAATTCTAAAACCAATCATAATGAAAGGGATTTTCTCCTTTGTTAAAGGGTAAGGTATATTATAATTTACCTGCTTGTAAGCAGATTAGTTGAGGCCGGAGCTGGCACTGGATGAACAGTATATCCCTTTCTTCAGTTTTAGCTCATGGAGGTGCTTCTGTAGATCTGGCAATTTTCAGACTTCACTTAGCCGGAATCTCTTCAATTTTAGGGGCAGTAAATTTTATTACTATATAAATATAAATAAACTGGCCATTTCAGCCCTTTAAAGGACTTTGACCTAGCTTCTATTGATCAATTGTGTTGTGCGTGTTATTAAATGTTTGATCACAAATGACCGAGAACTGGACCTACGAGTTTTATGCCGTCTCCGAACGGCTTATGTTCTCAAGAAGCTTTACATGGCAATTTTTACTCTCTGAGGTTTGCCATTGTCTGCAGAGAGGTGACGACCGAACAGAACAATTAATTCTATTGAAAAAACTTTCTGTCTGAGCTGGAATTGAACCCGGGCTACCGCGGTTCTTTAGCTTAGGGGCCACGCACTCTACCCACTAGGCTACGTTCGCCTAAATTTTATTACTACAGTAATTAATATACGAGCCTCTGGAATCTCTTTCGATCGAATACCTCTTTTCGTTTGATCTGTTGCTATTACAGCTCTTTGGCTTCTTCTCTCTCTTCCTGTTTTAGCCGGAGCAATTACAATAAATCTTATAGATTTATTTATAAACAATCTTATAAAGGGTAAGTGACATTTTCACTGAGATTACTCTTGTAGTTAGGATGGATATGATAATTTAAAACAATCAGAGTTCATAAAAGATTAGTAGAGATGTATAAAAAACTGAAAAAATAAATTTGAGTACTGAAACCTTGCCAGACAATTCAAAGTCAGAACTGCGTCTGATTCTGATACAAATTGATGCATTTTTGTAGTAAACAAAAATAATCATCTAGCATTTCCTTCTTAATGGAATTGACAGCAGCCTTAGTCTTAAGGTTAACTTCGAATAATTTAAAATTATTTTAATTGTTATTGTAGTTAACGTCAACTTAGCGAACTTAATAAGCTAAAATCGTACATCTTTTTTATTGATTTTCACATATAGATAACTCCTCAATTAAAATCACTTCATATGGCTTTTTATAGTTTATGAATACTTTATTAAAAATATAAATTAAAACTAAAAATAAGGGTGGATAGTTGAATACACCCAAAAATAGCGCACTCAGAGAGAGAGAGAGAGTCAGGTGTTTTATACATAAATAGAGGAGTAATAGGAGTATTATCAAAAAATATAAGACATCATAAATCATCATGTCATAGAAAATAAAAAATAGGTAACAAAACAGAAGTAGCTTTGGAATATCAGAGAATAAGTAGAATCAGAATAAACAAAAAACAATTTTCCTTTAAGGGGCTTATAGCAATATCGTTATTTTTACTACGTAATGTAATACAATCACTGATAATATAAGAAACCTTGCCAAAATATTAACGACCTATAACTTTGTGCCATCCTATTGCTTCATTAGAAAATTAGGTTTTTCAAAACTTTATACTTGACTTCATCGCTTTAAATTTATTATGTCTCATATCATAATCTTAAAATAATCTTCCTCCATTTGTGTATAAAATTTCCGTGATGCTTATAATATCCTAAGCAGGGAGTTGTGGATTCCAAAAAAATACCTACTGCGGCTGCACTTTAAGCCATCCCCCCCTCTTCATATAGTAGCCCTTATTTGTTTATTCTTGATATACAATTTATTAGATTGAAAACAAAGAAAATATGTATTTGATATTGGGCGAAATTCATCGGCCCAGTAATTGTAAAAGTTGAAGATAGAAAATGAAAAAGTACAGGTAAGCTTTTTTTGCATGATCCTACATTCAATTAAAATATGAAAGGCGCAGAATAAGTTGAAAAAACCCCATAAAAGACAATAAGATATTTTAACCAGCAACATTTTTAGTCTAATACGTTGTGAGATTATAAGTAGTTTGTAATTTTAACAATTTTTTTCCTACTTTCTTCTTTGCCCTACCAAGGATTAAATCCTGAAAAGTGAGAGTAAGACGAGTCGGTTTTAAAAAGCAAATTATGAGTGGATTTAAATAGAAAAAAAACAACAAAATCTGACTGGATTTGGGCTTG
The DNA here is from genome assembly GCA_963920525.1 of Dichetophora obliterata. Classification (NCBI taxonomy): domain Eukaryota; kingdom Metazoa; phylum Arthropoda; class Insecta; order Diptera; family Sciomyzidae; genus Dichetophora; species Dichetophora obliterata. The sequence continues at coordinate 147,166,667 of OY986435.1, read as the reverse complement.
AATTTTTTTAATATTGAGTGCCTGTATATTCTTCTACTTTCAAGTATGTTTTTTAAATTGACTTGCTAAATCTGAATTTTATAGAAATTTTTATTTATTACAAAATAATATTATTTTAATTTCTTATATGAATGTTTTTAAAAGTCAATCTTGAACTATACACACATTTTTTTATATTACGATATGTTTACAATTTTTTTACGTCCAAGGTTTACACCAGAGAACTGCATTGAGTATCCGACAGAATTCGGATACTCAAATCATACCCAAGTGTCGTGCTGTTCTCAACTCTATCCATACTTAATAATATGTGATAAATACGTATAGGCATTCGGCTCATTAGCATTTTTTCGGGTATAATTACATTCTCATATCCGAGAGCGGCGTGATCCGATCCACTTCGAGCCGTTTTCAATGAGTGCGTTGAGTCAGTTTATTACAAAGGCGCTCGATGCGAATGTATTTTGAGTGTACTCTGAGTACTGATCCTTCTCTACCAACGTCTCTTAGCGTTAATTAGTTTTTTTTTGCGTATGCACTTTTCGTAAGAGCTTGAAAATATTGTAAAATATTGATATATTTCAAGAGTTATTGCAGACAATTGAGAAAACGTATTACACTCTGGCTTTTTTAAGTACAAAAAGCATTATTGAAAAAGTTTTTTGCATACTTGAAAATCTTTTTTATGCTTGCAATAATTTTCTTATGCAAAGATGATATGACAAAAAAACGTAAATTTCTTTTTTTGCAGAATAAAGCATAATGATCTTCGGATGTCGACGACATTTTAAAACAAGAAATGCTTTTATTGGTCTTTAAGTTGAGCGATTAAAAAAACTGACAGAATTTTTTGCGTCCTTGAACAACATTTGGTAAAAACTAAATGTGTTTGGAAGAAAATATAGATTTGTTTAGTCTCAAGGTTTTTTGCTATAGTCATTTTCTTTAATAGCTCTTAGGCATTTCTTGATTAAACGATCACTTCTTACGAAAGTGCGGCATATTAATATATATATGTATATTTTTTTATTTAAAACCGTTTAATTTTGAATGTAAATAGTAAAATCATTTACTTACTAAACACGATAAATGGTTTAAAATGTTATAATTTTTCTTGTGCAATACTAGAATATATTTACAGAGTACTGAAGTATTCTATAGTGTGTTTCTCAGTCTATTAATTTGCTATGCTAATATATAGTAAGTATTTTTTAAATAACTACAATTAAATTGAATTAGAAAAACTGCAATGTGATATGTATAAAGTTAAAATTATTCACATTATCTTAAAGATAACTATGAATCATTTTAATGAATTTCGCAATAAAATGCTTTCACAACTATTCAAATATTCAAATTCCCTTGTGAAGAAATGTTCTTCAAACATCTTCAGTTAGCTGAAAGTGAAATATATATTCTTTGATTCTAAAAAACAGAATTAGAATACGTACACGGAGAAAATTAATTTGTTAGAATCAAGCAAAAATGCTTTGCTTAACAGCAAATCAGCAAAACTTTGCTCAATCACAATGTGATTTAAGAAAAAGATTGCTAAATTGTAATCACTCCTCGTGTATTTAGGAAAAAGCAAAATTTTGATTAAATTCAAGCAAAATTTTGCTAAGTTATTATAAACCAAAAATCAAATTTTTACTTAATTCAAGCAAAAATTTGCTTATTTATTATAAATTGGAATATCAAATTTTTATTTAATTCAAGCAAATATTTGCTTAGTTATTATAAATTGAAATAGTACATTTTGATTAGTTTTTGCTGAAATTTAGCATAATTTTGAAGTGACTGAGAATCAAGAGCAAGTTTTGCTTAACCACAATACTAATTTAGCAAACAGTTTTCTCCGCGTATGCAAGCCATGTTTTTATGCTACACGACCTGTGCTCACTTCATCACAATGCTAAAAAGTATGCTATTATCTTTTTAACTGTTGATAGTATCACATTTACAACCAGCGCCAATTTGTGGCAAAAAGCATGAGGTTCACTCATTTTTTTTTGGAATAAAAACGAAACGATAAGCTTTTTTTGATGATTTTTTTTTTTTCTGTTTTTATAAAAAGCAAACAAATAATATCTTTGAATACTATAAACCACTATTTTAAACAGTTTAGATGCTGCGCTTCATTGAAGCTGGAATTGGGAAAAACACGTGAAGTGGAAAATCTTGTATGGGAGGTGGGCGTGGCAAAAAGTATTTTTTTATGTTAGACATATATTGAAGATTTCTGACAGAATGGTTCTTGTATTGGTTCAAGACAAAAAAATATGGTGTTTTAAATATTTGTGTTGTATGGGAGGTAGGCGTGATTGGTGGGCGGATTAAAAAATATTTTTGTGTGTATTCTAATAAAGCAAATTCCAAATAATACTCAAAATTTTATTGGTCTATGATGAGCCCTTCTATTTATTGACAACTTTTGTATGGGCTCAGCCACTGTGCGGCGCACGTGTCTGTTTGCGTCTTGTGCGTAAACACGTGCAAGAAAAGTTTTATTTAAATTATGCGCATGTGATTTGGCAACTTAAGGTTACAGAAAAATAATAATAAATTTAATAATAATAGCAGAAAATGAATGACACGATACTATAGAAACTGCATATTATTTTTAAGCCTCAACAACGTTACCTCATGCGCAGCTTTCACTGTGTAAGATAAAAACAAAATAAAAACACATTTAGATATGCTTAGGAAAAAATAGTACAAAACAATTACAAAAAAATAGCTCACTTTTTACTGCTGCGCTCTACTGCGCTCTCTTTGTGGCACATATACTGTGGCACAGATATACTGTGGCACATGAACCGAGTGATTCGGCTACTTGTCTCGATTATGAGTATTTCGGCAAGTAGGATAAGTATCAGCAAGACGACAACAACCATAAGTATTTATGAACCGAAAAAACCCGGGTGAGTAGGTTTTTGTACTTATTTTTTTCGGATATACTCAGAGTCGCAAAAAAGTTATCCGTTGCAGATCTCTGGTTTACACCTACAAAAAGGTGTGTTGCCAGCCCGGGTGATTACGGCACTTGAAATAATTTGAAACAAAAGATTAAAATAGAATATTGTTCTGTAGACTCATCACTCTGGCAGGTATTATATTTAAAAATTAAAAAAAAAAAAACAAAATGGAAGAGCAACTGCGTATAAAATTAAAGATTTTTTTAAATACCTGGGTCAATCAAAAAAACGATGTTTAAAGAAAAACGCAGTTAAAGTTTTACCAACACACAGTATACTCAAAATATATTGAACATTCTTTCGAAATATTTAAAAAATTAAATCAATTTCTTGAAAATCGAACACCAAACTACATACTTAAGGAAACTTATACTGCTATTATGATTTACAACTTCTTTTATACCCCTACGCATACTGCATAAGGATGTATTAAGGCGTGGCAGGTATGGAAAAATATTTATAGCCTTGATCAGCATCACCGTCTGAGTCGATGTAGTCATGTCAGTCTGCATGGTCGTCCGCAGGATTTGTTTTGGGGGGGGAGAAAGTCATAAAGGAATCTAGAATGAACATAAACAAAATGTTATCTACATGGTTTAAAATCTTGGACTAAATTTTAAACTTTTTTGGATTACATATAGGACAACACCAAAAAAAGATTACTTTTTAATGCAAGGAAAAGTCTAAAATTTTTCAATCCAAAAAAGATAAGTTTTCAATCCTTAAACAGTTTAAAAAAGCAAAATAAATATGAACTAAAATAAAAAACTTTTCTGACCAGTTCATGATTTGAACACACTTCCTCCGTTGTGCTGGTCCAACACCTTATCCACTCGTCCATCTTATTCGTTAAGAAAGTTACACTTATTGTGCATTATAACGAATGCAAGTAAGCTTGCAGTAAGTAAGCAAGCGAGCAGAAACGTGGGTTAGAGACCCAGCTAAATTAAAGTAAAATAAAAAAATATTTTGACCAGGTCGTGATTTGAACACGCGTCCTCTGATATGCTGGTCCAATACCTAATCCACTCGTCCAATTCAGTTGCTAACATAGTTTCGCTTAATTTGCATCGTTACGAATGCAAGTAAGTTCTTTTCAGGAATGTGGGTTTGGAACCCAACTAAATTAAACTATTTTAAAAGTAGATTAAAAAGTAGAACTTTTTGGATTAAAAATTCATTAAAAAAAAGTTTGGATTAAAAAGTCGTCCAAAATTTTTAACCATGTATATAATACTATTTTCTACGATTTTTGGCACTAATTTTGTCAACATGATACGCACACTACACCGGTTAAAACACGCTTGAATACATAAGAAAATCTAATATATTTTGAACATGGTGTAAAAATCTTTCTTTTATCATGTCTAATACATATTTAAATATGTATATATATACAAATATAAATATTTAAAAATTTATTTTTATTTTTTTTTGTCATGTAATATATTTCAATAATTTTTTGCTTTAAAAAAAGCAAATATTCTTAATGGTTTAATAAATTAAATAATGTGAGGCCTAATCCTTAAATAATCCTTAAATAAAATCGCTATTGAGCTCCCAAGCTTTCAACTTTTTTTTTTTTTTTTTTGGATTCGCCCGGAGGTATGAAATCTTTCCAAGATACGTATACCCGACCTATACGCATGCACGATTCACATTATAAAATCTACCCGAATCAGCCAGGACAGACAGAATGCACCTACTTACTAAAACATACCCCCTATTGGCAATTAGGATTTTCCACTAAGCACATTAATTGGCTTTTCAGCGGAATTTAAAAATTGAATATATATAAGCGCGTATTTAAGTATACTTGATTCTATATAAATAAGCAACATCGAATTAAATAATAGTAATTATTAATTTAAGGTACCCGAAAAACAATCAAAAACACTAAACTCATTTTAACTGGTTTGCGGCCATTGTCCAACCCAAGGACCAACGTGGAAATGAGATAAGTCTCATATCCGCCAAATCAAAATCCCAATTAGTTGGATATGCATTTGGGCCAACGCAGGCATAAACTTGTATGGAAAAGAGATATACTCTGGTACACCAATCCAGGTGATAGTGTGAGTTCAGTCTAATTTCAAATCAGGAAACCACGTGAGCGCGTAAATCCCAATTCGATTAAAAATTAAAATATTGAATAATTAAAAAGTAAGTTTTAAAAACGATTCATATTTGATGGTGCTTACTTTATAAACATAATATCGAGACAAAAAAGAGAAACAGAACAATCTCAATTGCCAATATTACATTGTTATAAAATTGCGTTAGGTATAATGGGATGAAGTTAAATTGATTTAATTATTTAAATGTAATATAATTTTCCGTTTTAAGACATCTACCGAATCAGAAAAATTAATCATATTGAAGTTATCATTGAAATCACTGCACATACATCGTAAAGGTTCATGAAGAGCGTAATTAGAACTGCACTGACTCAACTTGAAAAACAGAAAATGTCTAGTTCCTCTCCTTGGGATGTTAAAATTTAGAGCTGAGATGAGATATTCTGAATTAATCTCGCCACGAAGTAATTTATACAGAAACATGACATTAAGCATCATTCTTCTGCTTCTTAGGGAAGGTAGTAAAATAATTTTAAGGTGTATTTCATACGATGGAAGCATAATATTGGGGTTCCAACGACTATGACGTAAAGCAAAAAGTAAAAACTGTTTTTGAACGGATTCTATGGCGTCGATGTAGACATTATATTCTGGGTTCCATATAAATGATGCATATTCAAGAATTGGCCTTACGAGAGAGGTATATAATAATGTAGTAGTAAAGGGATCACTGAATTCTTTAGCCCATCTTTAAATGAAACCAAGGACTCCTCTTGCCTTATTTATCACCATATTAACGTGGAGATTGAAGCGAAGTTTTGAATCCATAATAACACCAAGATCGAGAAAACTGGAAACTATTTCTAAGTTAGTTTTATTTATAGTGTAATTTATGTTACCAGCAGATCTTCGCGAGAATGTCATTTGCTTACATTTTTTTAAGTTGTGATTTAATATATTTAAGCTACACCAGTCCACAAGTCTATTAAGATCAGATTGTAAAAGATGTCGTTCTTCGGGTGATTTGTAACAAAGAAAAATTTTCACGTCGTCAGCGTACATTAAGACGTTACAGTGTTTTATTACCGAAGGAAGATCATTAATGAATAGTAAAAACAAAACCGGTCCAAGATGACTGCCCTGAGGAACGCCAGAAGTGACCGAAATATTTTTAGAGAATTCTTATATAAAACCTTTTGAGTACGTCTAGATAAATACGATTTTATCCAATTTAATAATGTGACAGGAAACCCAATAAGGTGGAGTTTTTTCAAAAGAAGATTATGATTAACACTGTCGAAAGCTTTGCTAAAGTCCGTATAAATAACATCAGTCTGCAGTCCCAAAGTAAAACCATTTATAACACGCGTAGTAAACTCTAAGAGGTTTTTTGTAGTGGACTTACCCTTCAGAAAACCATGTTGAAAGACAGAAATGGTGGAAGACACGGAGTGGGTTAATTGATCAGTTATGATTTTCTCAAATAACTTAGGGATTGCACTTAATTTTGCAATTCCTCGATAGTTAGAAACATCTATCTTGGAGCCAGATTTATGAAGGGGTATAATATAAGAAACCTTCCATATAATAGGAAAATAACCACTATGCAAGGAAATATTAAAAATGTTTGCTAGAGGAGTACACAGGTTTGTAGCACATTGCTTTAAAATACAGCTTGGAATTTTATCAGGGCCGGTCGTAAAAGAAGATTTTACTCGTCGAAGATAACACATGACAATATTTGGGTCTATTACAGGAGTTTCAAAAGAGTTAACTGGCGGAAGAAAAGGATACACCGTGCTAGTATTAAATGGTATATCGGAGTAAGTTGATTTAAAGAAGTTTGCAAACATGTTAGAAATCACATTGTCACAAGATGATTCTTCCTAATTGAATTTCATAAGGGGTGGAAAACTGGAGGCTTTACGTTTTGAGTTAACAAAACTATAGAAAAGTTTTGGATCATCTTTAAATTGAGATTTTATGTTAATTATAATTTTTATATAATTATAATTTTAATATAAGAATACAAAATTTTCCTAATAATAAACAAAATTTTTTTTTGTTGGAAAACTGAAAAGAACAAACTAAATTTTTAGTAAATTTTTTAACTTTGGAAGCCTTTAACTTCTGAACCAATTTCGAGAGGACTGAAATTTTCAAATTTGGATTTAGAAGGTCAAAGTCAATATCATTTGCAAAAATTAAAAAATTTACTTGTCGCTGTTCTTAAAAGGTTCCCCGCATGCTAAGGGAAATATTTTTCACCAATTTACATATTTCTTTTTCCAACATGGTTCAGTTCTAGCAGCTTGCAAGTTACTTCAATGGAGTATGGCAACATACCTATTATCTGACTAATTTTCTTTTAATTCAAAACGTATGAATAAATAAATAAAGATGTACATGTATATTAGATTTGTTTTGGGTTTCATAAATTTTCATAACATATTCTAGAACCTCCCTGCAAGGCTTGATTCTTAATCATAGTCGAATATAAGCACGTGACTCGAAAAAAATTCCAAAAAATTCTCAAACTGGGTGGGCGCCGTTAAATAACATGAATTTTAAGAAGCATAAAATGGTTGTTTCAAATCAAGTTTCCTATTTACATTTATGTCAGAAAAACTTTTGACTATAAAAAATTCTTATGTAAAATCGTTTGGATCATGTTATGATAGAAAAACAAGCCAATTTTTTGGAAAGCATTAAATTTTTTATTAAATTTATTTACTTTGTTTTCTGCTTGTTTACAACTTTAAAACATAAATTTGCCTATCGTCAAAGTTTATATCCGTTATTGAATAAAATTCCCCTTGCTATCTTTGCTACGAAGAATGATCTTCGACTTATAAGGGATATCATTCCTTAACATTTGTCAATTTCTCTTAGGAATAACTAGTAATTTCTTTCAGTACATTCGTAGTATGCATTATTCGTAGAATGTAAGAAGTTTTAGTTGAGTTTAAAAAATTTACAACTAAAATCGTTCAGATTGGTTTGTTGAACTTAGGATTATTCGTAAATGTATTCGTACAATATACATATGCTTTTGCATGAATATGAATAAAATATTATAAAAGTATACCAAACTACGTCCATTCTCCGAATTCTATTCGTGGCTGAATATTACGAATAAAATTCGTAGAAAAATTTTTTTAATATCAGAATACGTTTTAAAAAGTCTCTGTATATCAAGGTTAAATGACAAGGTATCGTAACTTATTAGGTCATGTTCATATTACGAGTTTTTGTCGCGATTGCGACACCGCTCTAATTTTTTCTCGCAAACGCGGCTGAAAAATACTGAATATTAAATAAATAAATGTATTTAAATACATACAAAAGTCAGTATTTTTCAGCCGCGTTTGCAAAATTGCGGTGTGGCAATCGGGACAAAAACGCGTAATATGAACACGGGTTAATAAGTTACGATACTATTTCAATAACCCTTGTTTCACAGACACTTTTCAATATGTATTCTTAATTGAAAACATTTTTTAACCCGATCTTACAGCAACGAGTAAAACATACTGTTTACAAATTAATGGTATCGCTCAGCTTTATTTATAAATTTACCTAAGAAAAACCTTTTTGTATTCTTTTCAAAATTTATTAAATACATAAGGATCATATCGGCATATATAATCAAAAAAGCCATACAAAAAATTCAAAATCGACTTTTTGATTTATTATCTTATCAAAATACATGTTTCGCAAAATTTTACACTTCTACAACTAAAACGACGTTTTTATTCACATAGTTCTAAAAGCCCTAAGTTTAAGAGCAACTTACAATTTAGAAAGTTTTTTGCTTCTCTTTTAAAATTTTTAATGTAAACTTACGGCTTTTCCGATTTAATGTGAAGATCATAAAAAAATGTTCACTGCGGACGTCTGTTTGTCTGCCTGTGATTACGATAGGAGCTATTCAATACATAAACTTTTTGTTAAAAATAGAGACCAAGCTCGAAATCCGCTTAATCAAATGAAAACCACATCTACCTCCCATACAAAGTGACTGTATTAAAACTGTTCGAAACTATTTTGCAAACAAAATCTTATTTGACAACTCTATCTATATACGTAGCTTACAGAAATATATTAACAGCACGCGCTTCGCAATACAAATGGTGGTACCCTTAGTTTTCAGTTGGCGTATGAATGAAAAGTCGGCTTTTTTTGCGCACATTCAAACAAGTGCTTGTGTCTAAATATTAAGAGTTTATATGTATAGGTTTTTAAATAAGGTATTAAATCAAAAATAGGATCAAGAAAGCTTGAAGCACGCCGTAAAACTAGCTAAATCAATGAAATGGTAACCCCACAGTACCCATCTGAGGCGTTCCAAATTACCCCCCAATTTTCTAAACGAAGCTTTTTGAGGTGCTTCAAATTTCCACAATACCCGAACTTACTTTACAATGAATTCAAATTTTGCAAATAAGTTTTAATCTTTACTATGATCTCGAAGTTTGGAATTGGGTGAAAAAAACTGAAAACACCGCCATCCTCAAATACAAAGTGATTTAAACAAATAAATTGTAAAAGATGAAAATTTTCATAAATTCAAAAAAAAAATAATGATTTCAATTTGATATTTGCTAAACGTATAAGCTTTGATAATTAGTATGTACTATGAGATTAAAATTTCATATATATATCTATAAAAACCACGACCTATAAAAGTGAAGTCATCAAAATAACACAAATTTGAATATACTAAAATACGGCTGCGAAGTAATCATCTAAGATGATAGCAACAAGTACAAAAAAGCACCTTGAGGCCTTTCAAAATAAAAATATATTTTCAACGATTTCGAATCGTTCTAAAATGTCTTACGAAAAATTCGTCACTGATTCCGAAAATCAGCATTATTTTTAGTCAGTCTGGAAGTTTTGGGAATAACGTCGAATGGTTTTTTAGTCGAATTAAAAGGACGTTCCAATTAATAGTATAGTATCTTGTGAACTTCTTGTTAAACATAAAAACGCTGTATACCAAATTGAAAGAAGCAAACTTTCCTATAATCTATTCATACATGTCGTTTTAATATCTCTATATATTATGTTTTAATTTCGTGTATTATAAAAGTCATTGGGACTTAGTAATAAATATTTTAAAGTCGACTCTAAATTTAGTGTAAGCTTTTTGACAGCAAATTCTATATATAGAGCCCATTTCTTCTTTGTTGAATTTAAGTTAACTGTCATTTTCTAATAAAACGAGAAAAATATGAGGGTAGTTCAAAGTTGAGAAATAAGTGGTGTAGATAAAGCATACTTTATGAGCTTCCACAAATATATTGATTTCCTTCAAATACTTTCCATTTTTAATAAATTTTAAAATTTTAACATTATTTTTTATTTTTGAAATAAATTTAGCTTAAGGATCTCTCGTAGCTCTCGCATGCGATCGAGTTTTAAATTTCTGAACTGAGCTAAAGGTAAAACATTTTCTTGCAACTGAACGCATCAGTTTGTTGAATTATTAGTAGAAAATATTTCCCTTTTTATATAATAAAAAATAATTTTTTTAGTGTGGAAACTCTGCTTAAAAATTATATATTTGTTTTGTTGCTCGTAGGCAGCTCCAAACACGGTTTAAGCTCTTGGCTCTCTCTCGAGCCAATTGAGAGCCAATTGAGCCAATTGAGCTCTTGGCTCTCTTTAATGGACTAAACCTATTTCTTGGTTTAGTCCAGAGGTGTCGTGGAAGCGAGCTAAATTACAAATTAAAAAAAAATAAAAATAAATTGAAGCTTCGATTGCCAAAAAATTAAGAACACAAACAACAACATGAGCACACTGAGCTAATGTCTCTTTAAAAAAATTGCAAAAATAGGTTTTCAGCATCTGACGAGGCCCAAATGTTACACGATATTGAAAATGTACAACTAAAAACTCGCCATGTGTGCGCTACGAGAAAATACCATCAAAAACCATACAGCAGCAATAACATTGATAGCTAGCTTTTGACGAGAGCAAACAACAACAATGCCATGTGCATAATTCCTCGAATTACAACACACTCGGAAATATTGAAGTTGTTGTAAGTGAGCTAAAAGAGCTAAAAGAGCTATGGGATTTACAAATCTGGTTTAGTCCATGATTTAATTTTTATAAGGTAATGCGTATTTTTTGACGTATGCTAATTTTTAATAAACAAACCTATTTTGACAATCTGCTAACAGTGTTTTGTGCTGTTGGGAAAAAAAAGGTACGTTTCAGTGCTTCGTTGTGTTGTTTTCTAGTAAAAGAGTGGTTTCATTTTTGTTTTGACCAGCAGTATTTCTTTTTTCTTTCTTAACAATTTAAAAAATTTTAAATGCACATTCCATTAATGGATCTAAACTTTATTTAAAGTTCGAAATAATTTTGTGATGGCAATTTCTTTTTAATACAATTACGCAATTAACTCGGTTTTTATTCAGGGTTGGTTTGTGAAAGCGCTTAGCTTAAAATTATAGCTATACGCTTTCAGAATATATACGTCGTGCATTGAATAGCCTTCCTATATGGTGTTGTAAGATAATTTCAATTAAAATTTGTAACAGAATGTAGGCCTGCAACGTGTAATTTTGGACATGGATTGACAAAAATATCAGAAAATTTGCTATTCTATTAGAACCAAAAATCTGTGAGCGGTGGCGTCTTCTAGGGTGTGCGATATATTTTCCCCTAGCGACTTGAAATCCTTAGACACAAACCTTAAAAAAGTATTTACTGAGGGTCAAGCAAAGAGATTGCGCCATAATCTAGTATAAATTTTATGAAGCAAACCATAATACACGGAGTCAACGCTCAGCGGTTGAAAAATCCAATTTTTACAGAGCGCTAGGAAGTAAATTTTTTTTTTTAAATCAAAGAACCCAAGGCATGCGACTTATACAAACAACGTGTGGTCTTTGACCTGAAAGGAAAGGGATAGCTTATTAGAGGAAGAATTGGTTAGAAGCATAAATGAACTATCGATAAGGAGGAACAAACGTGAAAGACAATTTGAAATGCTTATAAATTAGGCTATTGTTATGCCTTAACTCCTTCAAGCATTTCCATCCCTTAGTTGTTCTAATCCTATAATTCCACTGCACTCAGAAATCGGAGCAATAAAAGTACTAGATCAAAATTAATAGTAGTGAATTTCAAACCAATTAGTATGAGAGTTGGGCAACCGTGTGCATTTTTAGCTCTTGTGACATTGCTGTCATGATTTTATTCTGCTCTCATTTTCAAATAAGCATACCAATTTGAGAAAACGTCAAAAATTCGAATAACCTTTAAATAATAAAATCATGGTTTAGTCCATAGGCGTGAGCAGATGCAATTTAAAAATTTCAGTTGTCTTTTAGTTAATTTAATTTATTGTCAAATTATCTTTGTTTGGTTAAATTATAAGGCCATTAATATTTCTTTTGTGGCTTTAAAAAAATCTACAAATTATATTATTCTAATGATCAAAATGACTCCTTTCTGAATTGACACCACGTTTAGGTTAAAAACAAGTGTGAATAGTTAAATAAATATCTACTATTATTTTGTATATAATAGCTAAATTACTAAATTTTGCTCCATCATCGCATTACAGCGATTCAGCGTCAGCGTCAAAAAATAAAAATAAAAGTATTCATAAACTACGCCAACGCAATCCCTTGTTGCCAGACTCTAGACATTTCCGGTCTATTTTTCTTCCAGTTACACTAGAGATTCCTAAAAAAATTTTGCACCAAATAAAAATTCAGCCATTTATCGCGTGTTGAAAATTAATCATAACAGCTGTTGGAACGTGATGACTTTAAATTGTTTGCCTCTGGCAACTCTTTTCTTCTCTGACAAAAGCTTTAATAAAGCGAAACCAGACCGTGCTAAATTTTATCATTGAATGACGACAACTTTTGGTCGTTGTCTTTGTTGTTGTTGCCTTGTGTCTTTTTTTTTGTGATGTATTTTCTTGTTATATATTCTACTATTTTGTTCTCTTTTCGTTTTCTTAATACAAGAATAGAATCATAGATACACATATACATACGCATGTTAGAAAATAAACCAATACATAGGCCTAAAAATGCGTGTGATTTGTTATTGTTGTCGTTGCGTGTTTATATGAAAGAATGAATGAAATTGTGACGAATGTTTTTGCTGGTGGCGGCAACAACAATACCTAGTAACGCCAGAACAAAAACAAAAAGAAAACAAACTCCACAACATGACGTCTAGTTGTCATAATCGTAGCTTTTGTGTTTATTTATATTGAGTTAGGTTATAGCAAGTAGAAAAGCTTCCTTGAGTGCTGTTGTTGCTGTTCGCAGCAAGATTAGTAGCAGTTATCGTTGCCTTTGTTGTTGACAGACTTATTGCCAATTGAAAGCCGCCTTAATGCGTGCACAAACGACTAAATGACTACCAGACGCAGCGACATTGAGACAGACGAATTCGTTTTGTTTTTCATCTGATTTATTTAAATACCCAGCTATTTGGCATTTTTGTTCGATATTTTGTTGTTGCTTTTGTAGTTGATGTTTTTGCTGTTTGCTGTTTTTGCTGCGTTGCTTTGTAGCCATGGCAATGACATTTGTTAACCGAGAGCATTAAAGGTCGCTAACATATGATATAATACGAGTATAAACAATATTTTTTTTTATTTTTCTTTATATTTTGATTATTAAATATTCAGGCAATTCTGGTGACTAGATAAAATAACGAAAAATTATGTTACAGGAACATAATAAGTACTTTTAAGCTTTTATATAAGATAGGCATTTTATTATATCAACTCAATTTTCTTCTAAGTAATCAATAAAAAAATATATTGTAAATATCGATTGTAATTAGTGTAATTATTACACAGATGACATTAATATTGAATTTGAAAAATGCCTTTGTCTGGAGGTAAAGTTAGCCCTTCACTTCACCACGTCACAGAACTGAGCCTAAGATAAAATACCGACAAAGCGGTGCTCAAGTAAGTTCGAATTTATGATGGTTTATTATTATTTTGATGACGTCACTTTGCATATTGGTGTGTTATACTTGGTGTGGTTTTCTTTAATTTAAGATCCAAGTGAGTATTAAAAATTTAAGCTTATGCGCAAAAGTTGAAGTTATATGATGAATTTTTTAGGAGTTTAAAAAAATTAATTAAAACGGCCATATTCCACAGTCACAAAAATGTTTACATTGCGTTTTATATGTAGCTTCATACTTTTGACTTACTTTTAATATAAATAAAGAATATCTCACTAAAATTATCATTAACTCAGTTTTTCAAAAAGATATATCACTTATAAAAAAAAATTTCTAAATGCTTTAACAATTGAAATAAGTACACAAAAAAAATGAACACTTTTTTGCAGACAAATCAGTTAGTTTTTTGTAGAAAACTTTTAAAAAGTTTAGATATATATTAAATGTTTAGATTTATATTAAAAACTCGCGCGATTTATATTAAAAATTGAATATATACCCATATCAGCTAATTTTATTAATAATTTAATATAATTATCCTATTATAAGTCCAAATAATTTAAATTATCCTATAATCGCTTTGATTTGATAAACATGAAGAAAATTTATTAACATTTGGAGCCGATTTATGGTTATCCAAATCCAATATTTCAATAATTTTTAAACATTAAATAAAAAATTTCTTTACCTTATAGCGCATTCTTCTCTGAAAAATTCTGACCTCACAGAATGCAGAATTTTTTAGACTCTGACCTGAATTTGCAGAATGTTGACTTTTTTTGAGCTGAGAAAGAACGGAAAAAATGCAACATTTTTTTTTCATTTGATATTGGCTCATTTTCCAGAGTATAACATATGTCAATGGTATTATTAATTTTGTGTTTTATCCTATTTATAAATAAGCAACATTTATTGAGGACAGCATCTAGGAATAATGAAATATTTTCGCTTTTGATAAACAACCCTTTCAAGACGAATGTTGCTCATAATCAACTTCTCAATTTGTATTGACTTTTTGAGCGAGTATTTTATATTATATTTTTATATTATATAAGCGAGGGTAAATAATTTTATTTATGTTTTTATTTAGAAAAAAATGCGTTCAATTTTATGATACATTAGTTAAATGTATTTTTAAGAGTTTTAAACATCATTTAAAAGTTTTAGGGGGTCACTAATTTCAAATCGGAATTTAGAATTTTAAAATTTAATATGGAAAGGGTTGCCACCTAATTTTATTTATATTAATTTGGTGCTGCCGTGAACACTAGGAAAAAATGGGTCGCTGAATCCGAGTCTGTTGTCAGAATTTATAAATTACAAGAAAAAATACAAAAAAAAATAAGGTGGCAGCCCCATTAAACTTACGGAATTTTAAGGATCTGACTTCAGATTTGAAATCAGCGGCCCCTAACTCTGTTAAATGTTGCTTTCAGTCTTAAAATTACATATTATTAGGTGGCAATATTATTATAACAAAAATTCATTATTGTGAAATTCTGAAAACGGATTTAGATTCAGTGGCTCATTTTTAATTAATGTTCGCGCCAGCACCAAATTCGTAAAAAAATTAGGTGGGGACCCTATCCACCATATTGAATTTTTAAAATCTAAATTCAGATTCTAAATTAGCGACCCCCTTACACTGTTAAATGATGTTTAAAACTTTAAAAAATATATATTATTAAGTGGGAACCCTATTATAAAAAAGTTACATAATTTTCAAAATCACTATATAAGGTCTATTTGCGTATTAATTTGTAACTCGCATTATTTAGATTCATATTGCCCAAAAACTAATATACTTGACATGATCAGAAACAGACAATACTAAAGCAAAAGCCAAAATACATGAAACTCATTTGAGAGTATTCGCAATTCTCCGAATGCATTCCATAAAAAACAGCTACAAATGACTAGATGATCAATATTCATTAAAACTCTTTCAAACAGAATGGCACATTTATTCGCTTCGCAAAATAATGTTTCGCGCTCATTCGTTTCGGTTTGTAAATGGTTGGTGAATATGGAATACTCTCATAGAATGTATAGAATTGTAAACGTACGGAAAACATTCCTGCAGCTCTTTAGTGCTTGTGACATTGAAGGCAAAAGCTTTAGCATTGGAGGCAAGAGCTTTAACATTGGAGGCAAAATTTTAAAAACTTTTTGGCCGCTATTGTTTTTTCTAAGATGTTTGGTTCCTGTATGTCATAAATATATACAAATTTGACTTTAAATTAAATTTAGATAAAACAATATTAAATCAATCTGAATAAAATGAAGAAAAAATACTGGTAATAAGTCGACTTTTGGCACCTTCATTTAACTGTCTATAACTTCGTTAGTCTTCCATTATTTTCTTCATAAGTAGCTTCTTTTTTTTTTTTTGTAAAAAGCCATCTTTTTGCTAAAAATGACAAATTGTGCATTTTTTGGTACCTCCGATTTTTTTTTCTTTTTTTTTTTAAGAAATTTTCGACTTTATTTTTGACTGAAAAAAATAATTTTTTTTTCTATGTTTCTTTCGATTGCTCGAAACTAATGAACTAATTTGCGAAGTTGGCAATTTAAATTTATTAATATGTCTTTTGATCAAATCAAACAGTTACGACTCGAGCTATATTAAAAAATATGGAACTATATTTCAGAAATGCAGATAAAAATTTTAAAAATGAATATGTATATCAAAATAATATCCATAAAAAAAATTTTATTGCAGTTTTCTAAAATCTATCAAAAAAGTTTAGTGGCATATTGAATACGGAAATGGCGATGCATAGTGTATTACGAGATCTCTGAAACTATAAGGTGCGTTACATATTTATAACCCAATTCACTGTGATGGTTTTATTTATAAAAATAAAGAAATTAATTTCCTTTTAATAAAGAACAAAATAGTAAGTACTGTTAGGCTAGTACTTTACGATGGCAGCCCTGTTTTTTCATGCTCTTCGAAATACCGTTATATATAAACAAAACGTTTGATTTGTTTTGTTAAGCTGCTGCAGTTATCGTTTCATATTTATAACCCAGTCGCAGATTTTTCCAATAAAAAAGAGTTTTGAATTAAGTAAAATTATTTCAATTATAACAGCTAATAGTGTAATATCTGAGCTAGGTTTGTTGAGTGGTAAAAATTTGTCAGAGGTAGAAAAAGGAAAAATTTTGGCTTGGGCTCTGATAACATTTCAGTGAGCGAAATTTCAAGAAAACTTGAACGCAGCCGATGCACAATATTATGGCAAAAGTGAGCATTAATTAAAAAAAAAATTTAAAGGTACATAGTTGTACTCAGTGAACCTAGGTGAAAATAAGGTTTAAAAATGACTTTGAAAGTAATCATTTTTTTTCACTTTGAATGCGCGCAGTGACAAACGTGTTTATCTGCAATTTTGAAAGTTTTGTTTTGTACATTATTGATGGAACCTATTTGTTAAGTATTTTAGCAACACAAAATCTATTTTTTTTTTAAATAACGTTTCTATATATATTATTTTTTTAAGTTTAATTACCTTAAATGTGCATATTTCTTATGTTGATAGAGATTTGTGAGTTGAGTAAAGTTGAAGGAAACTGTTTTGATAGTCGTAAACTATGAAGATTATGTAATATTCTGTTTAAAAAAAGTTGGGTTATTGCTGTTCACTTTCGTGGTATTTACATTTTTTTTACTATAACTTCGTGTCACAAATCTATGATTCCCTTGCGAAAAAAAAGCAAAAAAAAAAAAGTAGAAAAAAGATTTTAATGTTAACTCAGAATGGATAATCAAAATCAAAACTTCTTAATTAATTTTTGTGGAATTTTAAGAGATTTTACAGTTTTGATAAAGCCATTTTGTATGGGAGGAATTCGTGGTTTTCAACCCATTTGGTTAAATTTCATACTTAAAGCAGATATTAAATATCACAGCTCATTAACAAAATTTTAAGTTCATATATTAAGTTTTGTGGAATTTGAAGAGATTCTACTATTTTGATAAAGTACTCTTGTATGGGAGGTAGGCACGGTTTTATCCGATTTTGTTCATTTTCGATATTAATCTTTATATATCTTTAGATACAAGCATAAAAACCCAATTTCACTAAGATAGCTTCAAAATTGCGGCTGTAATAGTGTCGACAGACAGAAAAACGGACAGACGGACGGACGGTAAAAGTTTTTCTTATTTGGACCCGTTATATCTAAAAACAAAGTCAAAAGTTCCGTCCCTCTTCCAGGTGAATTGATATCCATTTTCAGGGTTCCACTGTGCGACACGTGATCGCCAATTTTCTTGAAAATAAGCAAGAATATGTTAAAAAAGTGATCCGACCGTAAGAGAAAGATATGCAAGAGGGAGGAGCGTGCAATTACACGTGAGGCAAGTAAATCGACAGCCAGTTGTTCTTGTTTGGTAAGAAATTGCAACATCAAAGTTTCAAAAACAACGGTTTGGCGTGTGTTAAAACGATACCCTGATATTTGCCGAGCTGAAATGAAAGCAATTACAAGGCGCCTTAAACAAGAAAAGACAGCGAGACTGGAATTTGGTGAACTAAATATGGAAACTGTTTCGTTCTCTATATGTGAAAGAAGGGTATAGAAGGGTTATATGCATGCAGTTTACGTTTCTGCTTGCAGGTCATATTTTCTGATGAAAAATGGAACCTTGATGGACCAGATGGCTCACTCTTTTATTGGCGAGATTTGCTGAAAAAACCTCGCTACTCCTTACAGCGGAGCCTTGGTGTTGGGTCAGTTATGGTCTGGGGAGCTGGAAGTCCAGTTTACGTCATCTAAGATGAATAGTGCCGACTACATTACTGTGTTGCAAGGTGATTTGCTAAAATTTTTGCATCAGCATTGTGATTAAAACTGGATTTTCCATAATGACAATGCCCGAATACACACGAGCACAGAAACAAATGCTTGGCTCGGGCGTAAAAATGTTAAATTTTTGAAGTAGCTAGCGTGCTCCCCACACCAAAAACCAATAGGAAACCTATGGGGAATATTGGTTCGTCGCATTAATGCTGACAATCACCAACACAGCAATGTTGTTGTTTAGTTACAAAATGACATCATCAATGCTTGGGATAATTTGGACGCCGATATTTGACAGAACCTAATTTCTTTCATGCGAAAAATAGTTTTTGAAATAATATAGGCTAAAGGGAGCCGTATTAACTCGTAAATACTTGATTTTTATTTTCAAAAATTTTAAAATTCAAAAAAATTAATTATGGGTTATAAATATAAAACGCTTCAAAATAAGATATTTTAATTTAATTTGTCTTAATTTTAAAAATATTCTGTTAAAAGTATCTGAGTAATGAATTTTTCTTTCTGCAAATCTTTTTTAATTGCAAAATATAACAAATCGAAAACGTAAGAGTGAAATATGTCAACTTAATTAGAGTGGGTTATAAATATGAAACGCACCTTATATTTACGACTCTTAACAACAACGTGTATTAAGCCGGATCGAAATTTAATTTACGCCGGACACCCCTCAAAAGAAAGAGGAACTCTTAAAAACTATTTAGGCATAATTCTTTTTTTGGTTCAGAGAAATCCCCATGGAGTGGTTTTGGTTCTCCTGAACACTTTTTTGGTCAAAAAATCAGGTTTTCTGCATGTACATTTTTTCCCATCAGAATGCATACCCAAGATAAGCAAAATAATAAAGATTTTGATCGTACACAAATTTTGGCTAAAAAAAGTTTTTAAATTTTTTTCTTTACAAAATCTTTTGAGACCCAATAAATCGATATTTCGTCATTTTTGAGAAAAACTGCTTTTAAACACTTATAATATATGTATTCACACGAACTTTAGCTTACTGAAAAGGTATTGAGCTCTTCTATTTATTGATAAATCTTTTACTGTTCGATTTTGACAAATCTTGGTATATGTGAGGTTTTGGATTCTCAAAATCAAATTCTGTCAAGTGTGACCATTTTTCAGTAAAGTGTGTACCATTGGGTGCTCCAGTACAAAATTCAAGATTTACGAAAACTCTTGTTCTGAGGCATGAAAAACACACACAATATTGCTTCAAAACTAGCATCGAAAAAATTTAAAACAAAAACACTCTTCGATATATTAATAGAAAAAAGAACTTAGTATCATTCCAATAAGCTAAAAAAATGTGAATACCGAAAATGACGAAATATAGATTTTTTTTGGGGTCTCATATAGTATGTAACGAACCAAAATTTAAAAATTTTTTTTTTGCCAAAATTTGTGTACAATCAAAATCTTTTTTATTTTACTTACATTTGGTATGCATTCTGCAGAAAGAAAAGTTACATGCAAAAAATTTATGTTTTTGCCAAAAAAGTGGTTCAGGAGGATCAAAACCGCTCCATGGGGATTTCTCCGATCAAAAAACAAAATGATTCCGAAATAGTTTTTAAGAGTCCCTCTAGCGATTGAGTCGGTGTCCAGCGGACTTTTTTTTCTCCATACTAATCGATCCGGCCTAACGTGTATAAAAAAAACAATATTACTTCATATTAACATGTTTCCTCATGTTGGAAATATCATCATTAATTTTAAAAATTTTACTTCCGTAAAAGCAAAGTTATTTGGTTATTGTTATTTGGTATTTAAAATTTCTTGCGTCCCATATAATTAAATTATATATCACTATCATAATGATAGTTTATGTCTATTACTTATTACTTATATTAAAAATTTGTAAATATAGCTAATGAAATTTTTGAAGCTTCCTTCTTGACCATTGTTCTAAGAGAAACAAAGTCTTTTTCTCAATTAAAAATGCTTTAATAATATAATCAAAATTAAATGAATTTGTTTTATGATTTAATGCTTATAATATAAATATATATATATATATATATATGCGATAAATGGGAATTGGTAGGAGGTGAAGCAGATCGTAAATCAATGTAGACAGCAGCTAACTAGGATTCTCACAAAATAACATAATAGCTACGCTACAGTACAAAAGTTTTAACAACCAAATAAATCAAACGATTGTTAGATCATAAAACCATAAAATACACTTTTACGAGCAGAAAGCAATAATTACGCACACTCACACCTCCAGCAACTACGGGTAGTTAAGTTAAGGATATACAGGGGAAGGAAAAATATATCACAAAATGGTTAGAGTGAAGCAAATATGGTAACACATTTACCACCGTGTGCTTTGAAAAAATCTGCACATATGAATAGATAGATATATATGTGGGAATATGTACATAGGTAACAGCCGCACAGTTAAAGTTAATTGCTTTCATCAATATTTTTCTAAAGAAAAATGGTAAAAATCCATAAAATAAGATTTGTCTGTGAATCACCGCATCATTTGCACCCATTGTTTTGCATATTTATGTGCAAAAAACTGGAATTAAATATGATATCATATGCATCATGAACTGATAAGTAAAGTTTAAGAGTGTTAAGGTTTTTTTTGTAAACTGAAAAAACGCACATGCTTTAGGACTTACAAGTTTTTTAAGAAAAATTTTAAACGTTAGATACAAATATAAAAATGTTTAAAAAATTCATTAGAATATAAAACCAAATTATCGTCAATTTTAAAACATGTAGATTTCATCAATGTTGAAAATATAATTTGTAGTATTGCAGTGTTCAATATTAAATTCTATTATCTATGTAAAAACCATTTTTATTATTCAAGTTAAGATGTTAATTTAGCATCATTTTTGGAGTTCATAGTGTTATAGAAGTGAATCAAATTCGGCCTCGCGTGCTAGTTAATAAAATGAAATAATAGTGATCTTAGTCCACTATGAGTATTGTTCAATCTTTTTTAGAAGAATGAAACTTACATAGATAGAGTGTGAACACCTTGTGCGTGTTATATGAGCGGATTTAAAGGTTTCTTTTTAGTTTATTTAAAAAATATAAAGACTAACAAATTATATAGAGGTACAGTATACTTAAATAATTAAAACTTATTGAAGTATGTAGATATAATATAAGATAAGGTTGCGTCACATGCGGGGTCTCTGGAAATATGAACAATTAAATAATATAAAAATGAAATGAAAATTGGTATAAATCTAAAATGATGCACTAGCATAAAAAAATTGTATTCTCTAGAAAATGATTTTTATTAATAAGCAGAAATATCTTTACAGTCAATCAAAATTTTATGCATGAGTTATGACTGAGAGCCTTATTTATTGGCGCAGGCATGAAATGCTAGATTTTTTTTCTCCGTGTATGATTTATTTACAGAAACTGCGTAGTTATTCTATATCAGATATGAAAAGGGATTGTGTTGCCAATAAATTTGAATAAGAAAAAGACATTTTCTACTTGCATTCTATTACACCTTCATTTTTATTTTTTATTTTCTATGTGGGATTTCAGAATATCCCACATAATTACATCCTATTTGAAATTTTCTAATATGAATTTGAAACAAAAAATAAACAAATGAAGTTTTTTGGTAAAATTTGAACATTTTAAAATGGTTAATTTAATTTTAAATGTACATTAGGTTGGTTCTTAGTGAAGAAATTGTTGAGCACCCGGTTTTTTGTTTCTTTGTTTCTTAAAATAGTTCCCTATTTTTGTTTTATTTTTTACAAACACAATAACACATGAATCAAAGTTTAGTTAGTTACTTTTTCAACGGAAGTTCAAACTAAAAATTTCCTTAAGAAGTATTTGAGATTCGAATTATCTTTTTTTTTGCTAAAATTAAAGTTTTTTATTGCCGTCAGTGATGATCCATGCAAAATATCACTCAAATCGGAGGTAGTCATTCCGTAAGGCTGTTATTTTGAAAATGGTATTGATGTTGCTGTTTTAAGGAGCTTCAGACGGCAAAAATGTATTTACATATATATTCTTTTAGAGCTCGTTTCAAAAACCTATGCCAGTTTGTTTTTCTAAAATTAATTCTATTAAATTCTGAATTATCTTCAATTGGAAGTAATGTTTTATTAGAGAATGATGTTATCATCACTGTGCTCATCATGTGATGTTATCATCATTGTGATCACTATCATAAGGTATAACGGGAATTATATTATCATGAATTGCTTCTAATTGTAACCGAAATCAAGGTATATATCAATTTACGCATTGCTATTTGGATAGCTTGTGGTAACCGTACTGAATAATTTTATGTTGTAATTTATTTGCTTTTGCATATTTTGACACTTTTTAGCAATTTTTGCGTTTTTACTACATTCGTGCATTTATGAGTATATGTTACACGTACTGAAAATTAAAATAAAACATAAATATTGAAACAATTTCCTAATCGAGAGATATTATATTCGAGTCCATTACCTTTTTTCCTTTACTTTTTTTCTAATCTGCGTAACATTATGCAAAGATTTGATTTTTATTAAATCTAAACTTTCGATATTTCATTGCTCACTGACCACTTTAGAAACAAAGAGGTTTGTAACTTCAGTATAGCCTAAAAATTGTTAAAAATTTTAAAAGATCTTAATAAAGTAAGATGAAAAAAGTTTTTGATTAAATTCAATTCCGTTTTCAGTCGTAATGTAGGGTTTAAGGACTAAGAATGCCTTGTACGTTTCTCTGTTAAAAAATATGAACACGCAGAGAAAGTGCGTCATTATCGCAGGATGTTGTAAAGAAATCAATAGCTAAAATATGGCAATTCATTCGGTTTTAGTTTACGGGTAAATTTAACTAAAAACTTCTTTATTCTTAACCCTCTAATGCACCATTTCTTGTTTGATCTCTAAATCAAATTATACTTATCAGATTATACTAATTTGGGGAAGCAAAAAACGAATCTGAACTCCGTAGCTAAAGTTGAAATTTTGTATTTTAGTTTTTCGTTAATTTTTTTGCAGGTGAAAATATGAACTAAAGAAGAAAATGTCTCTTTTTCACACCAGAAAAAAAATATGCAAAAAAACTTTTTACTACCTCAATTAAAAGAAAAAACGCTTCTTACTCACTAGTATCTTTTTTCACTTCAATCTCACTTCAATTAATGTATTTTTTAATTCCGCTAACAGTGTTTTGTGCTGTTAGAAAAAAAGGTATGTTTGTAGGTTGTAGGTATGTGTTTCGTTGTGTACTTTTCTAGTGAAGTAGTTTTTCAATGACTTCTTGCAAAGTTAATAAGAAAAAGAAAACATTTAGGTGTTGCGTCGTAAGTGTATGCTATGTTGTAAGTTTATTCTAGGAATTTAGAAAGTTCCTTTGCAAATTTAAAATAAAAACTTATTTTTTTCATTCTTCAAAACCTAGTTAGTGAATTTTATTAATTGAACGAGTAATTATGTAGAAAGTTAGTTAAGGCAAAAAACAAATTATAAAGAAATACTAGTGGTATTCAATGAACGCCGTATTGTCGATGTAAACAGCGTATGTTCGGTATGTTAACAGCAGCGTAATTTGCAATAATAAAATTGTTAGGGGTTAAACATACGCAGCTTTCGGCACAAAAACGTGGTGTACAGTACAGTACGTATAATGCGACCGTGGTTTCATTTTTGTTTTGACCAGCAGTGTTGCTTTTTTATTTTTTTCTGTAAAGTTCGAAATAATTTTGTGATGGCAATTTATTTTTAATACAATTACGCAATTACGCAATTAACTCGGATTTTATTCAGGGTTCGTGAAAGCGCTTAGCGTAAAATTGTAGCTATACGCTTTCAGTATATACATTATATATTTCAGTTCATTGAATAGCATTGCTATATTGTGTTGTAACATAATTGCAGTTAGAATTTGTAACAGAATGTATGCCTGTAACGTTTGTTTCTTGTCACAAAACATGGATTGACAAAAAAAATCAGAAAATTTGCTATTCTATTAGAACCAAGAATCCGTGTGCGTTGGAAAAAACTATGCGACATGAAGTTCAAAGCGTCTTCTAGGGTGTGTGAAAAAATTTTCCCCCTAGCGACTTGAAATCATAAAACGCAAATCTTAAAAAAATATTTACTGGGGGTCAAGCAAAGAGATCGCTCCATAATCTAGTATAAATTGTATGAAGTAAACCATTATAACGCGGCGGCAACGTTCAGCGGATGAAAAATTCAATTTTTACAGAGCGTTAGGAAGTAAAGTTTTTTTTAAATCAAAGAACCCAATGCATGCGCCTCAAACAAACAACGTGTTCTCTTTGACCTGAAAGGAAGGGGATAGCTTATTAGAGGAAGAATTGATTAGAACCATACGTGGATTATCGATTAGTAGGAACAAACGTGAAAGACAATTTGAATTTCTTATAACCGAGGCTAGTGTTATGCCTTAACTTCTTCAAGCATTTCCATCCCTTAGTTGTTCCATTTCTATAGTTCTACATTTTCCACAATTTAGTTGTGGATTTTTTGTTTCAATAATTCTAACATGTAGTAAAGAACAGAGAAAGCGGAAATAACCATGCCCGAACCCGGATTCGAACCGGGACCTCTGAGTTGATAGTCTAGACACTCTTCACTAACTAAATAAGTTCACCGTTAGCTGCATAAAACGATGAAATGGTAATTTCTGTGAAAAATTTGTCATTAGTCACTATGGCCGCATTCAGCGGAGTCAACTGCTGGCAACTGTTGTGTTAAAAATCACTAAATGCAACAATTATGGGAGCCATTGCAATTCAATTTTTTACTGATTCTTAACTATTACTATAGTATTATTACTATATATTTACTTTTGTGACTTTAAGTGTAACAACACATGCAGAGGAAAAAATTTCTCACTAAGGTATTGCTACCACAACAACTCACAACTGTTGACTCCGCTGAATTCGGCCTATATGCCCAACACTTTTGAACAACATCTGACATAAGGCCGCCGCTCTTATTTAGGGATGAAAATTGAGCGTTAATGGAAAACGGCCGAGAACGCGCCACTAAACGCTCTTGTTTAGGTTTCATAGTTAGGTTTAATGTGTTTATTAAAATAAACGCACAAAATTATATTTATTTTAGTTTTTATATTTCTTGTTTATTTGTGAACTTAACTTTCATTGAAGTTAGTTAATTAAAATAATTTAAAAAGTTATTAATGCACTAAGAAATCGGAGCAATAAAAGCACTAGAGCAAAATTAATAGTAGTTAATTAAGTACCAATTAATATGATATATGGGCAACCGTGTGCATTTTTGGCTCTAATGACATTGCTTTCATGATTTTGTTCTGCGCTCATTTTCAAATAAGTACACCAATTTGAGAAAACGTCAAAAATACGAATAACCTTTAAATAATTAAATCATGAAAAAATTAATTAAATTCGTAGAAACATAATAAAATCTTAATTCAAACTGACGTAATTGTCAAATAGAGTATGTTAGCTTCAAGCGAGAAAAACTGAAATGTAGCTTGAACATTCGTTTAGATTCTCAAAAATTTTCCGCAGACTACGGTCTTATAGCGATCGGCGTGAATCCAGAACCTAGAATAGGCGGTTCTGGGCATTAAAAGATTAAACAAAATTTTTTTCAACAATCTTATGACCTAATTTTGTAAAATGCACGCAATTACCTCACTTGAGGTTTTCTCTCTGGCAATTCTATTTTCATATGAATTAGAAAAAACCCTTTCTATCTCTCACTGAAATTTTTCTTTAAAATATATTGCAAGATAAAAAATTTAACGCAAGTGACTGCGTTCCTTTTACAAATAAAGCCAAAAGATTGTTGAAAAAAATTTTGTTAATAAATAAAGAAGTTTTTAGTCAAATTTACTCGTAAGCTAAATAGCAATGAATTGTCATATATTAGATATTGATTGCCCTGCAACGTCCTGCGATGTTGAGCGCTGTTTCTCTGTGTATTCATCTTTGTAAACAGAGAAACCATGGAAAACTTAAAGCAGCATTTGGTAGCTATGTAAATAAATAAGAAAGCGATGATCACCTCCATTTGTTTTTTTAGTTTCTTTAAGTATCTAAGATTAATTAAAAAGCGCAAAGATATTAATACTTCTTCATAAATGCATTGAATAAAGGCTTTTCTTATAGATTTTTTCCTTTTATATGCTTTAGGATTAAGATTTTGTATTTTTTATTCAAAAGCTAAAATTTAGAAAAGTGAAATACCTTAGTGTAAACTAATATGCTTTTTTAACGAGTTTTTAATATTGCTTAAAAGTATTGTATTTTTATGTACCTTATATACGTATACGCAAGATATTTGAAATATAAAAACGAAGTTAAATTCTCTTTTACAAATTTATAAGGTTGAAAGCATACATATCGTCACCTGCTTGCCAAAACCATGAATGTGCTTTTTTATAGTTTTTGGGAAAACGAGTTTAATGGTTTGAATGCTTCTGAAAATTAGGGAAGCAAAATTTTTTAAAACTTTCATTTATCGAATGGTAAGTATTTATTGACTTAACAATAGTTTAAAATTTGGCTGGTCTACCTCTCTCCAAACGTATTTTAGAACATATTCATTGTTTTGGCATACACAAGAGTTCCAATTTATAAAACATTCATGCTTCAAGGAATCGAGTAATGTATGAATGTGAAGGATCGGATTTTTTTCTGATACTTTGGTTTGCAGATGTGCAGATATTAGGTCCCTCGACTTATGATTTAAATTATAATAACATTCATGCTTCCAGAAGTCGAGTAATGTATGAATGTGAAGGCTCCGTTTTTTCTGATACATTGGTTTGCAGATATGTGGGCATAAGGTCCCTCGACATATGATTTAAATTTGGTTGGCCTACCTCACTCCTAACGGATTTTAGAACACATTCATTGTTTTGGCATGCAGAAGAGTTCCAATTTTATTTAAATGTTTATGCCAGAACAATGAATATGGCATATTCATTTTCTTGGCATGATAAAAAAATCACATTCATTGATTTGGAATTATATTATTGCGGCAGATCTGATCCACATTCCTATTTCTGCATATGTTGATACAATGTTCCTTGTGTTCCTTATTATTGCTGCATCGGAAACAGCAATAAACTCAAAATCGAATTTTTTCACATTCATGGTTTTGGCATGCGTCCCCTGCATATATATTCCGTTCCAAAATATTTTAATTTTATTTTTTATTATTATTATTATTATAGTAGTATTAGCGAGCATATTTCTGCGATTTTTCGAGCTTTTTAATGCGCTTAAAATTCACTTTTATAGTGCATTTTTTAATCTTCTCTATTGATTACAAACTATAAAATATTTTAGAAAGTTGCCTCTTCCATTTGGATCCTTATTTAACCAAGATTGAAGCTTTGCATTCATATCTCCGGATAAAATAAAAAAAAAAATTATTTAAATTATCTAGTTGAAGTACATAAAATAACTTTTTGAGTTCAATGTTAAATTGAGTGTTTGTGGGTGGTGCATGTGTCAATATAATGAAAAGACAATTGTTATAACGCAGTGGTATTGACATTATTGTTGTTTCTTAATAATTGAAAAATTTGCTATTTCATTCCTGTACATTATTTATAGCTAAATTCCTTTCTAATAAATATCGCAGTACTACCTAATCGGATGTCTTCTTTTCGGTCGGTTCTTATTCATATCTTCTATACTATTATATAAAATTGAAGTGAACATTTAAAGTTACGACTTTACTCCAAAAGAAATTGGCAGATTTTTATGAAAATAAATCTAAATTATCATATTTGTGCTACCGATTTATTTAGGGGTATTTTTCTTTCGAAATTTTAATAATAAGTATATTTAATTAAGATATAAAGTCTTTTAAGAAATCATTCTAGCTGCCACGCATTGCTTACTAAAAACTAACAGTATCACAAAAAATTAGTCAAAATTAAAATTAGGTAAAATTAGCACATGTGTGAACAAATTTTCCCGTCTTTATGGCGTGTTAAGGAGATTGATAAAAAACGTCCGCCGCGGACAACAGTGGCCTGCTTGTTATATTATAATCTTTGAAACTAATCTTATGTTTATTCTTAAGCTTTGTCTTGTTAAGAATAAATATACCTATTATTTTGTTTTCTTAAAATCTTTGAACGTGAGAGCATCTTGTAATTGAAATAATGAAGTTGTTAATGGCAGCTATTTTTATTGATTTTTGTCTTAGATTGGACAGTAAGATGTTGGAGCATTTCTGGGATATTATTTATTATTAATTTCGTTTCTCTTACATCTTTCGCGGTTGCAAATGAAACGCCTGTTTTTTTTTATAAACGAAATTTTCTATAAAGTTTATTTTTTGTAGTTTGTTTTCTTTTAATTTATTCGTTTTTGTTTTCAATTTGTGTCTGAGGTTCTGGATGAACAGACTTTTCTTTTACTTCTCACATGGGCGAAGTGCGTCGAAATCTTTGACATCGATGGCATTGTCAAATACTGTTTCTTCTTTTTTTTTTCGAAGGATATGACGCATTTGTTTGTCCATTTTTCTATTTTAAAGATTTTCTATTTTGCTGTCAAGATATAGCTGAACAACTCTAAGAGAGGTTAAGTTATATTGTCGCGTTTTGGCCATGATGTTACTTACTTAAGCGCTTTAACAAAGCTATGTAAAACGAAACGATCGCTGAACGTCGTGAAAGAAACGAGAAAAATTTTTTAATTATTTTTAAAATTATTAATAAAAATATTAAAAAATTTTTCGATATGAAAAAATGTATTGCTTACCGTGTCTCGCACCGCGTTCAGCCTTCGTGCGTTTTACATAAAAATGCAGTTAGTTTTTCGCAATTTTTTATTAGTTCTTTTAATATCTCTAAGTAAGGTCTAAAGGTATCAGACACCCATTTTATAAGAAATACTTTTAGTTCTTAATTTTTTGCTGTGTAGGTATAAAATTCTGTTGTAGTTTTTTTTTAGAAAAATTTTAAGAAACATTTTAGAATTTGATAATTATAATTTAGGCTTTTTTTAACATTTTTTAAAAAGAATTGACCTTTGCCTATTGCATTTAATAATTTGTTGATTTTTCGTAGGTCTTCTTTAAAAATACTAAATGGTTAGGTTTGAATGTTTTAAATATATTTCCAGAGTCTATGTTTGATTTTTTGTGTGTATTGTTTAATGTAGTACTTATATTTGAGTGATTTCCTTTTAATATGTTTTAATTTCTTATTTCTTGTGTAATTTAGTTTGTATTGTCTGAAAGTAAAAGAGTAATTTCACATTCGTTTATTTCGATATCACTTTGCATTGTATTTGTTTCATTGTTTGAATATTTGCTGATGCTGAATCTGTTTTTATATTTGTATCATTTCAATTTTTTTCATTTTAAATTGTTTCAATTGTTCGACCAACATTTCATATTGTGATCGTAATGTTTGAAGTTGGTCGACCATATTATCATATGCATCTTTGGTCACATATTTGGATGTTGCAAATGACACCACTATATCCTCTGATGGCATTTTATTTCTTATTTTTTACTGATATTAATTGAATATATTTCATTAGTTGTTGGGTGGTAATCAATGTTTTTTGGAACAATTTAGTTACTAAATTATCCAACACTGTTTAATATTTTATATTAAATTTTTTTAAGCGCACTTATTTTTTTAGGTGAAAAAAAATTTTAATAATAAAAATCTTTATTTAATTTAAGATTATTTTTACTTTTCGGACGGAGAATTCAAGGCTTGCGTCCTATTCGTTTGAAATTCTATCTATTTTTTTTTTGTAGAATGTTCTTATTGTGACATAAAGTAGTATTAACATATTGATTATCATGTGATATTGAATCTGAGGCAATTGTTATTCATTTACCCCAGTTAAACCAATTTACTTAGTGATCCTCTCCACAAACTTTCCTTCCACCACCAATTTCAAATTTTTCGTTGTAAATTGATGTGCTTTACAGTATTTTTGATAAGAAATAAATAAAGAAATGTTTAAACGTAGGACCATAGCCTGGTGAGGATTCGAACAAGGAACCCTGGGTAATAGTAAAGCGCGCTACCACGAAACTATCAAGTCCGCCAACTAATATATGTAATGATAAAAAAAATATCGAAAGCAAATGCCCCAGTTTTTGCTACACTCACGGAACTGGCTATGCTATCAAAGCATCGCTTCTTCTAGCCGTAATATTACGGTTCTCAAAAAATGAAATAAATGAGGCTGTGAGAACTTCTATAAGGGCTGTTAGATTTCAGTTTGAGTTGCTCTTTAGGAATCGTTGAGGGGCCGATACAACACCTTTTGTTGGTGTTCGTGGCGCTGGTATATCGTGTAAAAAAATGTTGTGATTAAATTGTGACAGCTAACTTTTTTTTTTAATTTTTATATTAATATAATGCAGTTTCTTTCATTTCAATTCACTGTTTGAAAAATCTGGTACTTTTAAAACTGCTATAATTTTGCTCAAAAATTAAAGTTTTCATTCTTGACTTCCTGAGAATTATTCCCGATTAACTGATAGTGTCTAATATTTTATTTGTACTTAATGTGTATTTTATCCAGTTAAACTTCGTTTTTCACATCAAAAATACCGATTCACTTAAAAAAGAATTTTGTTACTTTTCTCAACAATCACGCTGCAAAGCCAAAACTAAAATGAAATTGTTTGTCTTTTGTGGTTTTAGTATCCGCAGTAAAAGCGTAAAAATTGTATTGAGGCTTCAATAGCCAAATTTAAGTTACTCTAGACTCAAGAATTGAAAATTAGTTGCAGTGCCACAATACTGAATGTATCACAACTGTAACTGTAACTTTATTTACGAAAGACGTTAAAAAATTTTCGTTTATGTTTTGTGATTATTGCAGATCCAAACAGGGTAATGAGAGCGCTCATAAAGTTCTAGCCAAGGCAACTTTATTTCATATATAGTAACTCTAGTATGGCTCAACTTTTTCATGGCATCCGTATACGAAATTCAACAATTCCCTGATTGTATGGAAATAATCTTTGTTTTTATTCTGGATCAGTCAATGCCCCTATCCGCTCTCACTTTTTTATATCTAAATTCAATAAAACTTTAAAATCTTTGTTTATAAAATTTTTAATATACCTCGTGGCCATAGTTCGTATTAAGATTTACGATAAAAACTATTGTATGTAAATATATAAATTTAAAAATTTATTTTAAATACATTTTTTTAAACTTGACTATTCTCAATCTTACCAGCCTCATTGGTTAACAATGCGCTGCACAGTGGGGTATTGAACCCTGAAAATTGTGATCAAATCATCTAGCAGACGGAGGGAATTTTTGACTTTGTTTTTTAGTTAGAATGGGTCCAAAGATGAAAAAAAATTTTTGTCCGTCCGTCCGTCTGTCCGTCTGTCTGTCTATCGACACAATTAAAGCCTTAATTTTGAAGCTATTGTAATGAAATTTGGTATTTAAGCTTGTTTCTAAAATATAAAGATTAGAATCGAAAATTAACCAAATCGGATGAAAACCACGCCTACCTCCCATATAAAGTTACCTTATTCAAAACGGTAATATCTCTTTAAATTCCACAAAACTTCATATATCGACTTTTTTTTATATAAGCTTTGACATTTAATATCCGCTTCAAGTATGAAATTCAACCAAATCGGATGAAAACCATGCCTACCTCCCATACAAAGTGACTTTATTCAAAACGGTAATATCTCTTTAAATTCCACAAAACTTCATATATCGACTTTTTTTTTATATAAGCTTTGACATTTAATATCCGCTTCAAGTATGAAATTCAACCAAATCGGATGAAAACCACGCCTACCTCCCATATAAAGTGGCTTTATGAAAATCGTTAAATCTCTTAAAATTACTTACTTTTAGTTTTTTTTTTTTGGTAACATATCACTTATATTTGTTGTTTAAAAAAAAAAAATAGACTTCCACCGAAAAATACACATTTTATAAGCCTAGTCGGGAAAAAACATTAAAAATACGAACTGGGGTAATTGATAGCAAAAAGTGTGATTACTAAGAGTCAAGCCTCTTAGTACCGAAATTTATATTTTTTAGTTAACAAAAAACAAAACATAACAAGCGTTTTTATGTTTTGTTTTTTTTTTTTAATAATATAATTAACGTCAACAGTTAATGATGTAGCTTCAGTTTGTTTATTAGAGGGGTAAAAGTACGAAATATTTTGGTTTATATCACTATTCCGTAGAATAGTAATAGAATAGCAATAATTTTGTATTGCATATGTACTTCATTAATATTAAGGAAAAAAAATAAAGTTCCATAAAGTAAATGGTTTTGTGATGCTTTTTATAACAAAAGCAACATGAACACAGCAACGTACACACAGCACAGAGTACCTTTACCCTTCCAATAAACAAATAGTTGCTTCGCCACTTGTTGTTAACCTTTATTAATTTATAAAAACAAAGAAAACAAAACAAATAAAAAATAACAGCAACAACAACAATAGTAACACTAACTTCATGTACACATTTCAAGTTTTCGACTATTACTTGCATATTGTATCAATTGCATGGGCATGAAAAAAAGTTTTTCTTAAAAACCGCAGAAAACTTGCAAACTTTTTTTTTTTAACTTATCACTTATATTTGTTGTAACAAAAAAAAAAAGAGTTTCACTGAATTGAGTGGTATTCACAACTATATGCTTACATATGTACCTAAAAACACACATTTTATAAGCCAGCACGAGAAAAAACATTAAAAATACGAACAGACACTTTTTGTGCCTATTTCATTTGACGTTCCAAAAATACCTGAGGTAGAAGGTTCCATTGCTCAAAGAATTTTACTTATTTAATGTTTCAAGAAAAATCACTTGGAAATACAAAAATTTTTGTGTTTTTTCTATGCGCGCACCGAAAGTAAAGAAAACGTCAAATTTGCAATCGCTGTGCACGGATACCGTTGACTTTTTTTTAATTTTTCTTTCACATAGTGATGTAGAATTCTATTCTCTTTCGAACGATACCAATCATGGTTGGGTAGCTTCGATTTGATTTCTTTATTTAATCACACAAATTGGTATGAAATACCCCAATGTGCGCTGTGTTAATTTTTTATTTGCTTTTGCTTGTGAATTTTCTGCCTTTGCCTTTTTGGTTATTCTTTATTTATTTGGTTTGCAATTTCATGCTTATATCATAGTGATACGGCTACTTCGAGAATGTTCATAATATGATATTTTTATTATGCAAATATAACTATGTATGCATTTCGTTCAAAAAAAGATTAGTTTCTTAAAATCTCAGTTTCTTACATATTGTTTAATTTCTAAAAATTGAATGCTCTTACAGGTAAATATCTAATTCCTTTACGGAAGGTAAATGTGAGCATGAACTACTACATTTAAATAAAGACGTTCTGTTAAAAAAGTTCTGGGAATGTATTATTTCAAAAGCCTGCTTAAAGGAATTGTCAAAGATTTTGTTGCTAAGTTGGCAAATCTATCCTCTTCACTGACGCTTATTTTGAGAGCGATTTGTCGTTTAGTTTGTTTGCAGTGCTGGATGTTGCCAATTCATCTGAATTGTGCTTGCAGTTTTTATAATGGATAAATATACCGAAGAATGTGCCAATTCGCTGAAAATATTACAGAAGGCTTTACCAAAAATACGTGCATATGACTGTGATGAAAGATTTGCCTGCTCTGGTCGGCTATCAACGCCTAAAACAGAAGTTAACATTGCTTAACCCATAAATGAAAACGTATCATACGCGATAAAAGCTTTTTTTTAAATTCCTCAAAAGTCCTCAGCCACTGTAAAGCTTCTGCTTCCAACAGTAATAGAAGGCCAAAAGTATGCTTTTTCCAAACAAATTTATAAAATTGACATTAAAAGCCTTTTTGTGTACTTTTTCGCGCCAGTTCGTGCAGTATTTAAAACAAATTGAACAATGTCACTCAGGTGAGTTATTTTGTTTTATAAACCTCAAGAAAAAAGAAAATATATTTAAAAAAGTGCATTAGGTTACGCCTACGCTACGAAATGAAAATTTTCCAAGCTATCATTTTTTCTAATTTTTTTTAGATTTTTTTATTTCTCTACTAACAGACCCCTTATGCGTTTATGGTCATGCGCTGCACCACACCCAAATCCTTAAGATTTTTTTTAAACTTCAGAGTTTTCCGTCTAATATTTATACAAACTTTTGCTTAAAACTTCAAAAGCTAAACTCACTGGTTCTGGTAGTGAGCATTAATGGGTTAAGGGAGGTTTCAGGAACAAGTTTTTTTAATCGAATTTTTTTTAAATTTATTATTTTTGCACAACTATTCAAGAATATGTAAACAAATTTCAAACCTATCGTGCTTTTAATACAGATTCTATACACGCTTAAAATTTTGGGAATAATTTTTAATTCAAACTTTGGAATAAATTTTAATTTAATATATTTTAATCTATAAAAAGTTTAAGTGTTAGATTATTTTTGGACTACGAATTTAGCTGGGTCTCCAACCCACGTTCCCGAAAGCTTACTTGCATACATAATGAAGCAAACTAAGCGAACTTTTGTTAACAACTGCGATAGAGGAGTGGATAAGATGTAAGACCGGCAAACGAGACGAGAGGACGTGTGTTCAAATCAGGAGATGGTTGGTGCCCAATTTGATTTTAAGTTAATGTTTAAATTGTTTCTTTTTTTGTGCAAACATGCATTCTAAAAATCTTATACTTTTTGCGGACTTAAACGTAATCCATTTTGGTTTAAATTATTTTAAACTTTTCCTTGGTAAAGTAAAAAGTAATCTTTTTATATGTAATCAAAAAAAGTTTAAAACTTAGTCCAAGACCATGTAGCGCTTAAAACCCGGTGCGCCAGAGTAATTTATACGCGTTTTTCAGTAAACATACTTTTTCAGAACTACAAAATCTAATCGACCGATTTTAATTTTTGTAACAAAGTTCCTTTATGCGGCTTGCAAGTCGTGTGATTTGGTAGAAACCGTCACGTAACAGTGAAACTTCTGTGTGTGTATACGTGCGAGTATCGATTAGACTACAAACTAGCAGGCGAGTACGCTTTATTTGTACTAGCGAGTATTGAAATTCGAGCAGATTAACATAAGAGTAGGCGTGTGCGCAACTCTCTCTTTCTTTCTCTCTCTCTCTGTCTCTGTTTCTGACACGTAAAAATTTAATTAAAACGCATTTGTTATTTTTATTTTTGTGTTTGTTTTAAATCATACATTAGAATTTTTATTGCTTTAGTGAAATAAAGCAGTGAAATGGCGGCCTCGATAGTCTAGTGGTAGCGCGCTTGACTGTCGCATTGGGATCCCGGGTACGAGTCCTGGTCGGGCCATGGTCCTACGCTATAATCTTTCTTTCCTTATTTCTAATCAAAGAAACTTTAAAACACGTCAATTTACGACGAATAGTTGTAGTTTGTGGTTGTAGGAAAAGTTTGTGGAAAGGAACGCTTAGTAACTTGATTTGACTGAGGGCAAGGCATAACGCTTGCTTCAGATTTAATATCACAAGTTTCTACAGCTTCTGACACATTAAAAACATTCTTCGAAAAAATTTCACTTGATTACTCCCTTCTTCCATTCTGTGGTATTACAACGGACCAAGAATGGTCTAAGTGGACTGGTCTTAAGACCTGCCGCCACCTTAACCTAACCTAACCTAGTGAAATACAGTGAAATGTAACTATTCAATGCTCAACGCCTTGTTGCATCATGAAACAAACATAGCTGGCAACGGTAACTGCCTTTTTCCTTCTCTCATAGGAATTTTACATCTTAATTTTTAAAAAATAAATAAATATATTTTTCCTAAAATATTAAATTAAACTTTTTGATTTTTTTCATTGTATATACTAGCGTATGTTACAACTTGTCGACGAGAAGACTGAAAACTCAAACGTAAATATTTAGCAACAAAGTCCGTTTAAAAAAAAGCAAGCTGTCTCGACAATGAAATATATTGAAACGAACCAACGGTATATACTTAAAGCACATGTACATAGACTTCGAATACGGTATATCGTAAGAGCGTAACAGCAAAAGTAAGAGCGCTAGCAGTGAATTGTTAATTCGAAAGCCATCTGACCATGGCACTGCGTAACCGTTTTGTAATGGGACTACCTAAGTCACCTGAAAAAGATAAGCTCTTCCTTTTTTTTAAAGAATTTTTCAAAAAATGTGCCCCCAAGAAGGCAATAGAGAAAATACAGATAGAAATATTGTTGTATCAAATGTCTTATTCTGAACAGATGAAAACTAGTTTATAGTATACATAATTATAATTAGTTATATTTTAGTTTGTTGTAAATAGTTGTCAACAAATAATATATTGCCAAATTTTAACTAGTTTCTAGTTTAACCTTTCCTGAGTGGTTGGCAAATAGTCATGTTTTAATTAGTTTACAACTAATAACAAACCAATGGTTCAACCAGTTCTTTATTTGGCAATTTATCTCTGAATTTGGAGCTTTTACTAAAGCGACTATTAAAAAAATTGCAAGTAAAATTTATATAGTGTTTTATTATTTCATATAAAAGTAATTTTTTTAAAGTTCATAAAGCACAGTTGATTTTAACAATATGTAATATAGTTTAATAATAGTGTAATATAGTTTGATTTTGGCTAGTTTTACAACTGGTTTGTTGTGATATGACATAGACTAGTTGAATTTAAACTATTTTTGCAACTAGTAAATCGTGACAAAATTTAAACTAGTTTGTTGTAACTAGTATAAAGACTAATCATTTTTACTGCTGATTAGTCGTACACTGCAGGGTAATGACGATTTATATTTATTTTATTTTAGTACAGATAGCAACCACAAACCGATCACAACGGTATTTACTGTGAATGGCGTTTCTATTTGTATACATATTCATAGTGGTGCTCCATATCAGCGATTTCTAAAGACTGTTTTAAGAAGCATTTTTCAAACTGGCAGCCAAATCGAACATATGGGTATTTGCAAGCTAAGGATGCAATATCAAAAGCAGGTTAAATATATAACTATTCACGTGATAAGAAATGGTGTGCCACCTTTGTTAGGTCGTAATTGGATGTACACTTTTAAAGTAGGCCTACAACAAATTAATAGTTTTAGAAATGACTTTGGTCCGGGGGTAGCAAGGTTACTCCAAAATATCAAAGAATTGTTTGATAACACTATAGAAGGTTTTAACAGAGGAAAAGTTACGTTAAGGATAAAAAGGAACGCAGTCTCAAAATTTTCTAGACCTAGAAAACTGCCGTTTCATGTGAAAGATAAAGTTAAGGCAGAGCTTGAGAATCTAGTCAAGCTAGGCTTTCTCGAACTCGTCGACTTTAGTGAACACCAATTGTTCCAATTTTAAAAAAGAACGGTAAGGTAAGAATCTGTGGAAGAAGAAAAAATTGCAAGATGTGCAGAAATTTTCAAAAGTAGACCTATCGACAGCATACCAACAACTAATTCTTGATGATGCTTCCAAAGATTTAACCACAATTTCAACCCCAAAGTGACTGTTTCGCTATACAAGATTAGTCTTTGCCTTCTTCTGCCGCCATTTTTCAAAAAGTTTTAGAGCAAATTTTGTTAGAATATGAAGGCATAACAGTTTTTATGGATAATGTGTTGATAACGGTTCCAGATCACATCACGCATGTAACAAGATTACAAAAAGTTTTAAACATATTAAGAGATGCCGGTTAAAAAGTAGCCACAGAAAAATGTGTCAAATATTTAGAAAACATCATCGACAAAAATGGTTTGAAGAAAGACCCAAAACTTATTGATGACATACTTCAATTTCCGGAGCCTACGTCGATTCTGGAATTGCAATCATTTTTTGGAACTATAAATTTTTTAGAAGCTTTATGCCTGATCTGGCGACAAAAGAAAAATTTTGACTTAATTTTTGTTTCTTTTTACCAATATAAAAAACTTAAATACATTGGTAAAAATTTATGTTAAATGAAAACAAAGTATTGTTATAAAATAAAAATTAGGTATGTTACTTACAAGCAAATCAAATATGAATTTAAGACAAAATAATGAAATACCTAGTGTTACAACAAAATTATTCTGAGTAAAAATATGCATTTAGTTATAAATTTTTAGTATTATAAGCTTGTTTAAAATGTAATTTTTAGAAAGGTATACTCTAAAATAAAAAAGGGGATGTTGTGGTAAAGAGAGCAATACTCCCTGTGCCATGTCAATCTATTAGCATGTTTAAGTCGGGAGTCAGTTCGTTTGGTGCACTGTTCCTGACAACACGTAAAATAAACGTTTTAGGTCTAAGTAGAAGACAAACGAGTTTCATTGTAAATACTAGCTATGTTACAATATATAATAAGAAGTAATAAGAAAAAAAATATAGATATACAGATTTTATTTCGAGTTACATTCGGAGTTGAAGAAAAAGCGTAAGGAACTTCATTCCTGACGGGCGTCCCCCGATCACACAACTTTTTTTATCTGTTTCTATTGTAATTCAACACAAAATTAGAGTCTTTGGAAAATTGGTTTGTGGTTACTCGCAACAATATGGTCAAAAATAAAGTAAATTAGAAATAAAGTAGATTTTTTTTCCACACTTCATAATTTTCCGTATTTTCATTTCATTTTGGTATAAAAAACCTTTTGGTTTGGTTTTGGTAACAAAAATTTTTGGTAACAAAGTTAACGCAAAACATTTTGGTTAATTTTATGCGTTCGGAAATATCATTTTCGATTTTATCATCTTTATAGCAATTCATGTCAAAAATACTTTATGTTGTAGTTCTATAAAATTGTACATTGTAGGTGCATACTATTTTGAGTGTGTATGGAAGATATAAAGTACGCAATACTTCTGTAATAAAAAATGATCTCATTTATTAGGTCTGTTCCCGTACTCTCAAGTTTTAGTCCAATTTATCAGTTTTGCAGATTATAGTCCGCAAAGCGTTCCCGTACTCGAAAAAATTTGAAAAGAGAGTCGAGAGAGTAATAAATTTTCACTCACTGTCAAAAGTTGCAAGTTTTATTCCTAGAAATTTCTTCTGGTAAAAATGGTAAGTGTCAAACTGCTTAAAATCTGCTGTTTACAAGTGAGCAAAGACATTGCAAAAAATAAAAAGTTCTTTGAAATAAATAAAAACTATTGGAATGGAAACCAGAAACCATTTTAAATTGTAAAAACTTTATTTGAGAACTAATTAAAAACACATACGTATGTGACAATTTTCCTTCATTTCGGCCAACGATTTTATTTGACAGTTTACTCAATTTTAGTCCAAAAAACGTTACCGTACTTTTTTTTATCTATTTCTTATTCTCACGCTTTTGACAGTTTAACCATTTTTATTCCAAAAAGTACGTGAATAGACCTATTATTATAGTAAACTTAAATGAATTATTATAAACTTCAATATACAAATAATACTTTTTATATTAAATTTTTTTTCTTATGTGTATTGTATATACTTTTGTTTCCTTTTAATAAAATAATTATTTGTAAAAACTTATGTTTTCATATTAATAACCAGTTTCAGTTTCGGTTTCGGCCGAATATTATAAAATGGCCGAATATTCGGTTTCTGCCAAAATTCCGGTTTCGGTCGGTCACTACTAATGATGTTAAATATATTCGAATGAAATTTTTTGTATATAAAATAAACTTTTTTAAAAAAATATCTTCTAAAGTATTCCTTAGTTTTAACCGCTTTGCCTTAAACCTCTCTTAAGTGAAAAAACTGTGACTCGTATTTAATGTTTATAAGAGATAGCCGCTGAGCTATATAAAACCACAATTGCGTAAAGGTCGCTCAACGAGTTAATTTCGAACCCATATTCATAAAGCGCATTTTTACTGATGGGCTTAAGTGTTTTATATGCAAACCAGTTAAAAAGTTTCAGAAGAGTGTCTTCTTAAGTTAAAGTCAATCAAGAATCAAGAATTCGGGTGTTGACTGTTTTCTTTGATTATCTTTGATTTCTTTGATTTTTTTGATTTATAGAAAATAAATAATATTATCAGAACGTTTTGCGGCACTTGAGAGAGCAAATTCGCCAAGAAAAGCCAGATTTATGGAAAAAAAACTTGTGTTTTTCTTCACGATAATACACCAACTCACGAGGTCATTGTGACGAATTCCTGGTCAAAAACTCAACGAAAACCATCTTGCAACCACCGTTTTCACCTGATATGACTCTGGCCACATTTTTTTCTATCCAAAACTTAAATATTTTGTCGAGGCACCTATTTCATGTCGTTAGAATCGATTTCTTTAAAGACGCAACAGTAAATTTGGAAACATAGTAAATATTTTGCGTTTTATTCCCAATTCCCGGTACTTTAAGGAATATACAGCGCTGGTATAATTGCATAACAATTATTAGCTGTATAATTCACAATCAATAAGTATTCTATAATCGTCTTAAATTAGAGAATTATATTAAACTCTATTTTAAAGCCTACATTACTTTTTTTTCAAAATACACTTACTTCAAATACAGTTTAATCTTGCTATAAACAAAAACAAAATGATTGGTATTTATTTAAAGAAACCTTCAAAATCTGAAAATTTTTTTGACATAAGTATTTATAGAAAATTAAATTATTATTTTTTCCGGAAAACGCAATATATTGAACGAGAATTGAAATGTTGACCTTATACGCATAACAATTGTTTAATAACAATTGTCTTTATATTTGAATAAAAGCAAATTTTCAGATTTTTTTTTAATAGTCAATTCTTGGACCACTCAAAAGTCTCCACTTTTTTAATATAAGTATCACTTTTATCTTTGTGATTTTTACCCTTTTTTACGCAATACTTTTTAAATAAAACATGTTTTTATTCACTTAAAATGAAAATTTAAAAATAAATTCGTTCAAGTTTGCTTCTTAAAGCTAAATATTAAATTTCTTGTTGAACAACATTTATGTGTCAATTCTCAGAAATCATATATATGATAATAAAATAAATATGGTATGATATGAGAATAAATTAAAGTGAAATTCAGTATAACTATCTTTATTAAGGAGTCGCCTATAGCCTTGGATTCGGAGTCTAATTAAAACTTTCTGGCTGCTAAATTAAGAACTACATACTTACTACTTACTTAGTTGGCACTACAACTGTATGTCGGTCTTGGCCTCATCTAAGAATTTGCGCCAGCCATTTCTATTTTTCGCTTGCTGGTGCCAGTTGGATATTCCAAGGTCCGTCAGGTTGTCGTCTACTTGGTCTTTCGCTGGCTAGGTCATGTTCAGCGCATGAAAGACGATGCTTCAGTGAAGAAAATATTCGATTCAGTACCCAGCGGCGGTCAACGCAGAAGAGGACGATTGCATCTTCATTGGAAATTCCAAGGTTCGTCAGGGTGTCCTCTACTTGGTCATTCCAATGAAGATGCGGTCGTACTCTTCTGCGTTGACCGCTGCTGGGTTATATATCTTGATATTAAAAAAAGCCGTACGTTTAAATTAAAAAATTTTAAGAGAGAAGTAAAAAACTTTCTAAATTGTAAGTTGCGCTTAAACTTAGGGCTTTGAGAACTTTGTCAATAAAAACTTCGTTTTTAGTTGTAGAAGTGTAAAATTTTGCCAAACACATATTTTTAGAAGGTGCATCGTAATCGAGCAAAAAGTAGATTTTAAATTTTTTGTAAGTTATGGCTTTTTTTTATTTCATATGACGATATCGCCTTGAGAACTTTGTCAATAAAAACTTCGTTTTTAGTTGTAGAAATGTAAAATTTTGCTAAACACATATTTTGAGAAAGTGCATCGTAATCGAGCAAAAGGTAGATTTTAAATTTTTTGTAACTTATGGCTTTTTTTTTATTTCATATGACGATTGCTCATTATGTATTGAATATATTTTGAAGAGAATACAAAAATACTTTATAAGGTTTATTACACTGTGCGACAGCCAAAATCGGAATGGGATGAAACCAACAGGGAAAGTTATATCGATCAAAAAAAAGTTATACGTGTCCCGGCGTTTCGCTGGGTCTCATCTATGAATCGAGATATATATATTTAAAGTTACTAAGTATTGTATAGGGGAATTTGTCTCGTTTTAGGCTCTTTTGTTTGACATAACTCGAGAACCACTAGTCCGATTTTGCTCAAACAAATTTAAAAAAAATTAAAAATTACAATTTCTTTAATATTTTAATATAACGTTTTGCTACATAAACAACAGTTTCGCAGTTATAAATAAATGTATGAAGAAAACAAATATTTTTTGCCTAAAAAATTAATTTTTTTTTTTAAATTCATAAAAATCCAAAACGGAAAAAACTGTCAAGTCCTATTATTTTCACTCAAAGTCACATAACCTTTAAGCAAAATGAGACATACATCATGAAAATCGATGGACGCGTTTCGCTTTTATTCACAATTAAGTGAAGGTATCTTATTTTGACAAGAATATTGATTTTATGTTTCAATGAATTTGAATAATATTTATTATATATTATTTATTATTAGCACGTACAATTAAAAATATCAGGTTATTACATAGATACATAGGTCATAAATATCGATGAACGCAATAACTTATTTTCGTTTATTTGCACCCTTTACTTTCTTGCGTGGTGGTTCGCCCACTTGTTCACAGTCTGTATCGGATGAGGATCTGTCTTGGATTTTGACCTCCCTAATCCGAATCTGAAAAATTTCTGTCCATTTGAAATTGGTTTAGGAGTTTAAGCTTTCCAAATTTAAAAAATGGCCTACAAATTTAGTTAGTTTTTTCAGTTTTCCAACAAACAAAAAAACATTGTTTAATATTAGAAAATTTATGTATTCTCTATTAGAAAATGTTGAAAACTTGGAGGCTCAAAAGCAATTAATGCAATTTCATTTAAGGATATAGGCCTTTTATTATTGAATTTATATAACTATTAAAAATATTTGCTTTGCCAAAAAATTGCTAAAATGTATAACATGACAAAAAACAAAATAAAATTTTTAAATATTTCGGACATGATAGTTGAAAGATTTTTACACCATCTTAAAATAGATTAGATTTTCTTATGTGTACAAGCTTGTGTCAATCGTTGCAGTGTGCGTATCATGTTTACTAAGTTAGTACCGAAAATCGTAGTAAATAGCATTATATAGGTTACATTTTGTTTATGTTCATTCTAGATTCCTTTATGCCTTTTGTCCCCCTACAACAAATCCTGCGGATGCCCATGGCTAGAGATATTCAGTTGTATTAAACTTTTTTAATTATAAAAATTCAATACAAGACCATACTCGTTACAATTGATAAAAATGAATTTCATAAATTGAATTGAAAAAACTAAATGAATGAGAGACTTGTAACATATCCCTCTACAAGAATTTCTATAAAGTTTGCTTGTGATTTTTTTATTTCGTCACACAGAGTTATTGTTTAAATAAAAATTATTTTATAAAGATTTATTCATGTGGCGATGTAGCTACAGTTTTTCCTCTCAAGCTCTTTATAACTTATTCAATCAGTTTTTTCTGCAGGTTTTATTTAAAAGTCTTTTTAAAATATCAGCAGAACTTTCGAAGTTGCTTCTTGTTTTGTGTGGAGCTGACAATACGAATTTAAGTCTAGCGCTTTTAATCCACCCTGGGATTGCTCCATATTACGAAATAATAAGCCGAACTAGTGGTAATTTTCT
Source organism: Dichetophora obliterata (assembly GCA_963920525.1). Classification (NCBI taxonomy): domain Eukaryota; kingdom Metazoa; phylum Arthropoda; class Insecta; order Diptera; family Sciomyzidae; genus Dichetophora; species Dichetophora obliterata. Next base: position 147,122,219 of record OY986435.1, on the reverse strand, counting down.
TACTGTTGTCTTTCAGTTGATGACATCACATTTATTTCACTGTTAAAAATCTTGGACTAAATTGTAAACATTTTGATTACATATAGGACAACACCAAAAAATGATTAATTTTTAACCCAAGGAAAATTTTAAAATTTTAAAGTAATAATTTAAAACAAAAAAATACTCTGACTATTTAATGATTTGAACACACATCCTCTGATGTGATGGCACAACACCTTATCCATTTGTCCAACTCAGTTCTTAACAAGGCTTCGCTTACTTTGCATGATTATGATTGTAAGTTCCTTTCAGAAACGTGGATTCGAGACCCAGCAAAATTAGACTTAATAAGGAATTAAAAAATAGTACGTTTTGTTTCAAAAATTCCATTAAACCAAAGCTTGGGTTAAAAAGTAGGCAAACATTTTTAACCGTGTAAAAGTTTTATATTAAGTTTCTACTGTAGAAATTATATAAGACTTCTTTCGAAAATAATTTTTGCATCTGTCACATATTTTCGTAGGTTTTTTGTTTCAATCATCATTTATATAAATGTAATTGCGTCTATGTTTTGTATTTTTTTTTCTAATCTTGCTACTTTTTTGTTTATTCACACAAATAACTATTTTACCCACCCTCGCCATGTTATGCACAAAACAGTTCTCTGCTACATTTTCTGACCCTCAACCCATATCTAGCGTAAGCGACCACATTAAATTTGATATTTATTTCTATGAGCTGCTGCTTCAAATAAAATACAAAAGCAAATGATGCTGTGTCAACGTTGTTATGCTCCTAACGTGGTTATTAGTGACGCAGCAGTTGGATACCATTAGTTGGATACCAAAAAGTTGAAAACTAATTTGGCAAGTTTTGGAAATGTTCTTTTTGAAGCAGCGTCATTCACCGATGTGTCAATGGTACGGAAACTAATGAATGCACGATATTGTAGGGGTAAGACAATCGTCAATTTTGGAATATATTTTTAAAAATATTGTACACGTTTATTGCTACTATTATTACTTAACTAAGCAGTTCATTTTTTATTGAACCTTCCAGTGTAAATTTGCATGATGGAGGATAACCTCAGTAATTTTACCCTACAGTGTAGCCAACTAGTTAAAATACTAGTAAATGTACTAGGTCAAAAAATATCAGTACTACTTCAGCTCAAATACTTTTTACATTGCGCAAACTGATTATTTCTTATGTTGATGTCATAGGAAAACACAATTGTCCTATTGTCGATATAAATTGAGGTAGTATTTTTACTGGCATAATTTGAACTAGTTGTGATAGTAGTAACTTTTAAACTAGTAAAATACTAGTATAATAAAAACTAGGCTTTTTACTGACATGATTTGAGCCACCTTGGTGCAAGTATATGTTTAACTAGTTAAATACTAGTTTAATATTGACCAGTTTCATATTAGTATTATTTAAGCAAACTCAATTCTTGTAGTTTTCATACTAGTTGTACGCTAGTATTCGTTTTGTTCTAGTCTTTTTGAAACCAGTTGTATGCTAGTTTTACGTAAACTATGTATACTTGTATTATTGAAACTATATTTAGATTCAGTGTTGCCGCGACGAATTTTTTTAAGCTTCCATAACAATTAATTAATTTAATTAATTAATTTTAAGACCAAAATATGTTTTTATTAAAATAAATTAAAAAGAAATAAAACATATATAATAATATTACTAAGGAACATTAATTTCAGTACTTTAGTCTTTTATATGTGTGGCTATTGCCCTTTAATTACATTAATTTTATAAGTATAATATTTACAGAAAACAATATTTAAAACAATATATAATTAAATAAATAAGGAGCAAAAAATTATACTTCTTATTCAGTTTAGTGTAAAATAAATTATATGGATTGCTATTGCCCTTTAAATTTATTAAGCTTACATTGCACGTTGAAAGGAGTATAAAAAGATTCAAATATAAACATTTATTGTGTTAAAACTATGAGTGGTAAAGTCTTGAAATTTTTTTGCGCACATAAAAAAAACAATAATACAAAAAAGATATTTTTTTAATGCATTTTCTGAGGCGTAAAAAAGTAGTCGTTTTCAGCCAGTGTCAAGATATTTTGGTCTCAATTTATCGGAAACAAAAAAATCAAAGCGCATATTAATAAAGGTACTTGTTGCTACAACCAATACTAGAAATTTTAAGATTTGGGTCTATTCGGAAATGCATCACGACTTGCAGTATAACTGGCATTACTGACATTTATCAAGCGTCCAAATTGCAGCGTGAATTTTTTTGATGCGAATAATGAGTGACGCTTGATAGAAAAATTACAGTTTAGAATGTTTGACGTTTGCAATGCACAAACATTTTCCTTTTTCGAACATTTTGCTTGTGCAGCAAAAGCAGTTTGCGCATCTTGATGCATTTTCGAACAGACCCTTTGTTACTATTTACAAATCGCTACGGGGATCTTAATGGTTAAAAATTACAGATTTTTTAATCAACAAAATTGAGTGTTTTTAATATTTTTTTTTGCAACGTGCAATGACACCTTAAATTTAGAAGTTTAAATATATTATTTTGTAAGTATTTTAAGAAGCAATATATTTCTACTATTTCCAAAGAAAATCTATTAGTATTATCGTTTTTAGTTAAACAGAAAAAACGATCAGCAGCAGCTGAGCAATGAGGAAGACCTCAAATATGCTTTAATGCACTTTTTGATAGGAAAATATAACCCAAAAATATCTCAATGTCTACATCTGTCTTAACGTTTTTATCGAATTTAAGGGACTGCAAACTTTTTATGATTTTCAAACATAAACATATATTCATATTAATAAAGTTTTTTTTTAAAAAAAGTATCCAAACTTACTTAGAGGCTTAAAAAAATTATCCATCAATTTTTGAAGGAAAAAATTATCTGGATCCACACAGCAACACTGTATAGATTTCTATTTTTAAGCAGATTGTTATTTTTAAAAAGCTGCACATTTAATATTTATACTAAGTTATATTAATTGAAATGGTATTTGCTTTAATTTTTTTTTGTTACAAATGTTTTTTTTTATTTAATAGCAATCGAAAATTTGAGGTATTTTTAGGATTTTTTTTTAAAGGTTAAAAGATAAACTTTTGTCCAATTTTTAAGTCGTATTGTAACACTCATTCCACATTTCGTCCCCTACATGCCAAAACCATGAATGTGAAAAAATTAGATTTTGGGTTTATAGCTGTTTCTGATGCAATTTTATGTAACGAACATTGTATCAACATATCCGCCGCAATACTACAGTTCTAAATTAATGAATGTGTTGTTTTAATATTTTTATCATGCTAAAATAATGAATGTGCCACATTAGGGACCTAATGCGAGGGACCTAATGGACCTAAGGGACCGAGGGACCTAATGCTCACGTATCTGCAAATAAAAGTAACAATAAATAACAGATCTTCAACAGTAAAACTACATTACTCGATTCTTTGTATGCATGAAAGTTGTATAAATTGCAATTTTTCTGCATGCCAAAACAATGAATGTATTTTAAAATCTCTTTGGAGAGAGGTAGGCCAGCCAAATTTTAAACTATTGTTAAGTCACTAAATACTTACCATTCGGTACATGAATACTATAAAAAAATTTGACTTCCTTAATTTTCAGAAGCATTCAAACCTTCACATTCGTTTTCCCAATACATTACTCAATGCATTTCCAACATTCTTTGAAGAGATTTTGGCTATTTCTTATTAATTTGCTAAGCTATTTGTAAAAGTTTCCGTGTTCAATTCCATTTCTCCATAAAAAAAAAAATTTTTTTTCAAAACTTTAGAATCGATTACTTCAAAATATTTTAATGTGGCTTATCATGTTCTTGCAATAAGCCCTTCTATGTAGTTGTACTACATACACATATGACCAATAGTATTTAAAATTTCAGTCCGATTGGTTGAATAGTTTTTTCGTAACGACGTAAGCGAGGTCGAAAAGTATTGTTTTGGGAAAAACGTGTCGAACTAGACTGCCTCTTAAACAGATTTTTATTAAAAAAAATTAATATTCAGAATTATAGAAAATACATTTATAATTTTATTGAAAATACCCGCGGATATGAATTTCAACTATCCGCATCCTCAAGGAAGGCTCTTTACAGATCTGCATCCGCAAAATAACAACCATCACATCCCCAATTGTTACTGTTTTTACAAATAAAAATTCAATTTATTTAATGTTTACAAATTTATGCAGAAGTAGAGAGTTTGCAACTAGCAAAGAAGCTAGTTTATGACATTTATGATTACTTAGTTATGACCTAGAAAAACAGTTGGTTTTTTTTTTTAACTAGTAAGAATGCGAATAGTCAGTTAACTAAAAATTAAGCAGCTACTTCTTTCATAACTAGTAAAACAGCTTGTATTTTTAAACTAGCTGGATTACAGATTGTAACTTTTCTAGTAACTTTTTGGTTAATAAGACTTTACTAGTTCAACATCTAGTATTTTGCTGACTATTTTTATTTTAACTAGTGAGTTAACTAGTTAAATCATAACTAGTACGATTTTTCAGTGCAGGGTTTTGACTCAGAGAGTTTATTAAGTCTGTCTCTTTATTTAATACTAGTTTCACCTATGGTCGAAATTCGGTCATTTCTGAAAAAAGGCACTTATGTATATTGTGCGACCATGCCCATTTTTAGCACAGTTGTCGACAGCAACCAAAAACTTAACTACAAAATTTAAGTCTAATACGACCATCACCGTCTAAAATAAAGCATTTTTATTGATTTATGGGCGATAAATGTGGGTGTGGCAAATTTTTACTATGGCTTTGTTCTTTGCGAAAGTGCAAACAATAAGTTAACAAAGTTTTATCGCAATCGGATGATCGATATAGCAGCGCATTAAGGACGAAAGAACAAACAAACAGTGTTGTCATTTAACAGGCGTTAAAAGTAGGCGTGGCAATAGTTATTTATAACTTACCACCACTTGAGCCCATTGCACCTAGATGTAAACTTTAAGTACCAAATCATTTGCAGCTCAAGAATTATATAGATATCTGAAAAGTGGGCGTAGATAAAGCGTTATATTTATAAATTAGTTACCGGCAGTAACCACACAAACTGAAGTACCTATTTTTACTCAAATACTACTAAAAAGATCTGAAATATAGAATTTTTCTTAATTTGTGGGTGTCGTGCCGTGAGTAAGGGTGTCGTGAGTAAGGGTGTCGTGAAAGCAAAGATTTTCCTCTACACAAAATCTCTGAACGCGTCTAAAGAAGTTTTCACTGCAAAAATTCAATTGTCGATCTTAATATAATCAAATAAAGCTGCATTTTATTCCATAATTAACACATGTGATAAAAATTCTTTTGTTTTCATATATATTTAACAATTCTGTATAATAAATCTTCAACATTAAGGCATCCAATCCCGGGATTCCGGGGTAACGGACTTCTTTTAGTCCTGACAGTCCCAGGATTTCAAGGCCAATAATACCGGGATTTTCGGGATGCCGGAATTGCCTTCACTGCAAAAAAAAATTCCAAAAAATTTTACCAAAAATTTCAATGATACAAACTAAGAAAAGCCTGAATGCGATTTAAAATTTGTTTAAATAAAAACCTTTCTCAAAACATCTGTACAAAATAACACAATGTGAGAAACACATGATACTACCTTAGAAATACTGAAATGTGATTTTAATAATACAAAAATAAAAATACTTTGTAACTATGCGTATTTGTAACTATCTGTACAAAATATGACGTGAAAAATATAAAAATGTAAACCTTTTTCAAACTAAACTTACACATTATTACAAAATACTAACTTAAAAAAACTTAAATGTGACCTTAAAAAATTAGTTGTACAAACCAGAAACCAAATAAGCTGTACAAAATATCAAAAAGTTTGTACTAAGAATTACTAAAATTATTATATTGTTTTATTGTTTTTTAAATAATTTTATGAGCCTTCCAAATGATCTCCGTTGACTAATTTTTTGTTTAAGAATTCATTTTGGTTTTTCAGAAATGAGTTAGTTAGTTTTTCCAAACATTTAATCAAACTGTGTTTTTTAGTTTTTTAAAATCTTCTCTGTTGTAAAAAAAGACATAACTCCTTTGGAACTTCATATTACATCTTCCAAAAATTCATTTTCTAAGGTTTGTCAATCCCAAGGCTAGTCCCGGTAATTTCGGGGAGTTGAACATAGGCGAGCAAATACTATAAATACTATATTAACATTCGGATTTTTAATATAGGCTAATAAATACCTACTTCAGAAATTTAATAGAACAGATATGGTTTTAAATTTGAATTTGTATTATAAACAGTTAAAGTACACAATTTTTATTTATTTTAATCGTCTTAACGGACTAGCTGCCCGCACAAATATATTCTCATTAATTACGATAGGATACTCAAGGAGCTATAAAAAAAGCCAAGGTGGCTTGACTTAGTAGTTTAAAGCAATATCAATTAATTTCATATTTAAATATTAACTTTTTTCTATTAGCCAGGAGGGCACAAGCATTAAAAACGCTTAAATAAAATATGTACGCATCTATTAAACTGTAAAACACTGAAAATTATTCTTATATACCACTATATAGGGTTGAAAGTACTACCCCATAAGAGCAAAACCCCGCTAGGACTTAGGCGCGGAAACTATTTTTTCCTCGGTTCATAAAGCCTTACTTTGCAAAATTTTGACGAATTCGGTCAGTCGGAAACAAAGTTACAGCACTCTGAATATTAGCACAGTGAAATAGTTCTGTTAAGTAAATGTTTCTTCTTTCGATGACGTTCGAAATCAGGTAATAGTTTACCTAATATAAATACATTGCTTTTAAGTAACTATTTTTGCAAAACACATAATCATCCTCATATATAGTGTAAAACTGTCACCAGATGCTTTTATGTCAGAAATTTGCTGGTGGTCTAACAAATTTTTTGAAGAGAAAGAAGAAAACGAAAGCAAGTACGCCATGGAAACAGAAGAAATTTTAAATAATTTTACGGCTTCAGACAACTGTGACAATGAATATTCTGATGATAAGCCCGACGCGTTCACGGTTAATAATCTTGTACTAAAATTCTGTACTATATATAAGTCCACACCAGCTTTGGTTTCAAATCTAGCATTTGCAAAACTCTTAAATATGGTTTTATAAAAGCATGATTTCAAATTTAGTGCAGCCTTGGATTAAAAAATAAAAATAAAAAAATTAAGTTTGTTAACTCACTACTCTAACCTATACTCTATTGGTCTATACATAACAAGCGCGATTAGCAAACATATGAATCTAACCTATACTCTATTGGTCAATACATAACAAAAGCGATTAGTAAACATATGAATCGATATAAGCATAATATTGAGTCGCAGTATTACCAGGCTAACTTTGTACGGGGGTTAGTTCAAATTTAATATTCAAATGTAATCGATTTAGAATAAATTGTATTAAAAACAAAAAGTAACACAGAATTGTACTTACATTTAAACCAAAAAAGGCAAAATTTTAACCAAAAACCTAAGATTTAAAGAAAAAAGCTAAATAGATGATGTAATATTTCTTATTGTTTAAATTCTAGTACAGCAGAGTTCAATTATGAGTAAGTATAAGTTTAAATTTTTAACTCCAAGGTTTAAAAAAACGCAGTAATATTTTAGTGGGACTAAAATTTAGTCCAAGTGCCACTCCAACAATAAAGTAGAGTCACTTCGACGCTAAGCTCTTTAAAAAACTCGCATTATTGAAATTCTTTGAAAGTTTTAAAATTAATTAATATCTTTTTATTTTCTCAATTTATAAGTTCTGTGAAGTAAAATGTTATTCCCATTAAAATTTGTCATTACGTAATATGTTCTTTTTCAAAATTGTTTAATAAATATTAAAATTGGTCTGGCTAAAATTTTGCAGAAGGAAACACAAAAAATCCATTCATTAAAGGAAAATGTTGATACTTTTTTTGAAGTGTTTTGTACTTTAACTTGAAACTGGTGTAAATTTTTGGTTGGAAATTTTTTTAAAATTGTTATTTAACCTTTACATTCATAAATCTGTCAAAAAAATAATATGATCCGCGACTAACTGGGTAAAACCCTAGGGGGGTCTTGGGGTACTACTTTTAGCTTTATATAGTGGTATATAAGAATTTTGACTTTTTAAAAAATTTGTTTCACTGTAATTTTAAACAAAATTTGAACTTTTGTTTATCATACCTTCCTTTGACAAATCCTAGTTTCGCTACTGCCATACGTTATTAACTATAAGTTAACGTACTTTCTCACAAATTTCTAAATTTTTGTACAAATTATTGAAGAATTTTTATGTAATTACACAAATTATGTTTGAAATGCTTAAATCATGTAATTTAGTACTAAATTCATAAACTCAAAAAAGTGCAAGTAAAATTACTCAAGCAAAAAATGTCTTAGTCCTTAACTGGTGGTAAATTTTACCCTCTTTTTACATTTTTTTTAAATTAATCTCCTCCGTTGCACTTTAATATTTTTCTATGTTCTCATATCATTATTTTTCATTTGTATTATGGTGATGGTAAGTATAGCATGAGCGGAGAAATGCAGATGGTGGTGTAAAAATTGCTACTCGTCAAAGTTTATGTAATTTTTTCCATTGAAAATTTTTTACCGCCACGTCAACGTTAACGTAAGTATATAGTATAAAAAAAATTAAACATAAAACGTCAAACTAAAAGTTAGGTTATAGTAGAAATTTTTGGACCACTCATTCGTTTTATTGTTAGTAGAAAATCTTTTATTAGGATGACTTTATATTATTTTATTTTTGATTGTTTAATGTTACATGATATGTAATTAATGTTAGTGAAGTCGACGGTGAAATTGTCCATCCAAATTTCTGCATTGAAGAATGTGTCGTAAGTGATTAAATATGTATAGACGATGCTACATGCAGTAAATCCGATTGAGCTGATGAAGAGATTGTTGACGAAATTAAGAGCAAGGGTGAAAAAGACAATATATGTGTGATTAATAAAAACCTCCAAAGATGTTAATCCATACAATAAAATTTTTAACGATCTCTTTAATTTCTTTAAATACATACATTTGGCTTTGAAAAACTCCTTTCATGTTTTGGATTAATTTTTATTTTATAATTTTTTTTTTTAAAGTTTGCAATGTAATGTTTTTGTGGTATTAAAACAAAGGCTTGTGAAATAAAGTGCAAGTTTTGTGGAATTTAAAAAAAAATAAATTGTATATATTTTATTTAAAAATATAGTAACTTTATGTCAGAGAAAAAATATTTACCAAAAAATCATTTTGTTATTTTAATTTTTTAGTAAAATTAAAAAGGTAAAAGTTGCCACCATCGCAGACTATGTCCAAATAATTAACCTCCAAAGTTAAAGGCTAATGAGAGATAATTTATTTTCGATTTAGCTCAGTGTATGCCTGCACTAAGAATTTATTTTCGTAATTTAAGTTGTGTTCCAGCCACTAGAATCAAGCCATTTGTTCTCGACTCTAGAAATCATGATTAAAACTGATTATAAGAAATATACTGTTTTCAGATAATCTAAAACAGCTTTTGATTATAATTTATTTGGCATAATTTTAAATCAAGTAAAATAATTTCTCTAAACAAAAATTCTAGATTTACGTGAATATATGAGAAAAAAAATACATCCAGCATAGTAATCAAATCTGTTAAAGAAATTAAATTAAGTTTGCAAAATATGGCGTTGTACTCCATTTTCAGAACCAAGCTATCTTTTTACAGTCACAACAAATGCTCAGGCTACTTTCGCCCACTCCCAAAAGTGCACTACAAAAACCTCAATTTAAATAACATTGGTAACAGCAACGATTATGTATAAAGAAAAAGCAGAAAAGCTCTACCGAATTGAAGAAGAAGCTATCAGACACCAGATGATAATAAAGTCATACACACTCACGTACACACATTTTCGTCAAACATTTCATTCTCTATTAGAATGAGCTTCTGCAGCTGTTTGTTCAATTTAAACTTTATCTTAATTTTCTATTCATGTCTTCTTCTTTTCTTGAGGAAACTTTATAATTTTGTGCAAAAGTAATTTCAAAAGCTTAGCTAGTGTTTGGTAAGAACTAAAAATATAACCCCATTTTAAATTGCTGCCTTCTTTCTCCTACTTATTATCTTTTGTCTGCATGGAATGTCTGCATTGTTTTTATCAGTGCGCGTGCACTTAAAGCAGTGCTGCCAGGTTTCGGTGAGAACATTTCTTATTTTTGCACAATAAAAAGTGTTTTCTTCATTTTAAACTTTCGGTTTGCCCCTTTTTAAAATTATAAACCCTACTCATAGAAAGCTTTTAAGATCAATATAAGTTATACCGACTATATAAAAAAAAGAATCTTAATGTATAAAAACGTTGGTGCGTATGTATGTCTGATAATCACGGCTGAACAACTAAATCTATCAACCTTATATTTACATCATATATTCGTGTGGTGCTTTGGATAGTTTTTGTTTGTGTTAGAACTCTCTACGGGGCGCTGTGGTCGCTTTTCTGAAATTCTTATTTATAACCCAATTGGGATCAAATTCAAAACATATAATATTTGAAAAAAAAGAAAGTCTTTGGCAAAATCGGGACCACATAGATTGCGCTGGGGTGGATGTACATATATACGAAAATATAGTCTTTACATGTAAAATCGTTGGTGCGTCTGCTTAGGATTGCATAACTTTCGAACGATTTGACCAATTGAAGTCATATTATCACAATATGTACGACAGTTCATGCCTATCCGATAAGTGGCACCGTTGTTAAGTTAATTAATATTTTCGCAACATGTCAAAGAATACTTTACCCATATTTTTGTAAGACAGTAAGGCGCAGAACTTCGTCGGCCAGGCCGTCTAGTATATAATAAAAGCTTACATACTACATCTGCAACTTTTTATACATTCAAACTAACTTTTTACATATATTTTACCTAAAATACATCTTTCACAGATCAAATTAAAATTTGCACATATAAAAATCTACAGCAAAAAGCTGAATGTGAAAAAAATTAAATTTAGAGATAGTAAGTATGTATATAAAAATAAATATTATTTATTATTCATACAAATAGCAAATAATTTTTATTGTTATTAAAAACTTGAGACATAAAATAATGGTATTTTTAAAACGTCTAAGTTTAGTTTTTTAATATCCACTTTTCCTTCGACTTACATTCTATATCAAAATCGTTTTATTAAGATTGAGAAATCACTTTTGGAAAAAATGTGACCAAAAGAATATTTGCCTTTTGTTTTCAAATAAAATACCCTTGACATCGGCAGTTGTAGATGATGGTAGTGCTGATAACAGTGAAGCCAACAAGAATGATAACACATATATACTGAAAAAACCTTTCTAAGTCGAACCACCTTGAATGATTTTAAAGTAGTCTTCAGCTAACAACTGATTTTAATTTACGTTCGAGCGGTTATCAAAAATTTAAATTTCAGCATCCATTGTTTTGTCTCTGGTAATAGTTAGCTTACTCCAAATATGCAAACAGAGCTTATTGTAAGTTCTGCGTTTTTTTAGCTCTGCTTATGACTGCATTGCATCACAGTCTCTTCGTAATTTATGGCACAAAACAAATATGGACAAAATAAAGTCAAGAGTTTTTAAGCAATTAACTTTCGAATTAAAGATATGAGTCTAAAACTAGTTTAATTTCTGAGGAATGCTTGAAGTTACTTACTTCAAACATACTTCAAACATTCTCTTACTTTGAGATAAATGAAATATTGTTCTCATCCCTAAAATTTCTTAAAACATACCTCCGTAATTAAATGGGCGAGATCCATTTGAACGGATGTGCATCCATAAGCACACACAGAGATCGCAAAGTAACAGAGCAGGATGTGTAAGTATTAGTGTAAGTGTTTGTAATCGTAGAATTTGCAACAAAAGAAAACTTAATTTTAGATATTTTTTTTATTTTATTTCCACACAAAAACTTTCAAAATTCAAATAACTTAATTTTTATTTTTTTTTAATTTCTTACAAATTTTTTCCAGAATACTTTAGATTTAATCTGTATAAATTTTCGTGCTATGAATGCAAGCATTTAAAACCTTTCCAACAATATCTTGATAGTGATGATCGCATTAGAAATAATGAAGTTATGAAGTAGTCAATAACTTGTTCGCAATTATTTATATCAACATTTTGAGTATACATGAACCATTTATGATCAATTTTGATTCGAATAGTAAAAATGTCACATAAATCCGTTTAACGGTTCTTCAGCTTACCGGCAGCCACAAACATGCTTACTTTTTAAAAGTTTCATTTTTAAATAATTTTGAATAAAAAAACTGTTCGTTTACCCATCGCCCCCCATCATTTTGCATTTTAATTTGCATATTACATTTTCCCCGATTTATTCACTAACTTCCCAGCCATCGCGTTGATGCCAAAAATCTCCGAAAACGATGAAAATCCCTTTACCTGGCAACTCTGCATAGAAGTTAATTTAAATCCCTTCAAGTAGCCGTCCTTTATGTGTCTTAAATGAATCCCACGCTGATGTTTGTTGTTGCTTAAATCGAGAAAGGAGTCTTACTCAGCCTTGAGCTGGGACAACAAAATGATTTTGTGCAGCACCCACTAAGTACCTATGCAGCAGAAAACATTTTTCAATAGAGTCACGTTCAGCGCGCAATTCGCGCGGGATTGTTAAGGGTGCAGTTTAACAAGATTTCTTTTTGAGCAAAAAGAACACCCCCAAAACTGAGGAGATCTCACTTAACTGCGCAGCGCTCCCTGGAGTAAAGTTTTGGAGCTACAAATTATCGCACATCTTTAAGGTGCGGTTTTTGTATGAGCCACTGTATGTGCGTGTGTTCATATGTGGGTGCATGTGCATGTCCGTCCTTTGCGATGTTAGTGATACCTTGGTAGCTTACCACTCGCCCCCTTCCAGCAAACCCATCTCAGCCAAAATGCTCGTTTAGGGTTGCTGCTTGTTGTCAATAAAAAATAGATTTTTATTATGGCTTCGAACATCCATCGTTACCACGTTTGTTTGTTTGTTTCTTTCTTCCACTTTGTGTAAAAATCTAACAAATATAACGAGTTTTCCAGCATTTAAGGGTTGGGCTTATAACGCCAACTGCTGCTGCTGCAGCTGAAAAACGCAAATATGGCACGTACTGCTCGAACCCATAAGTTTACATTTTATATCGCGTATATGAGGCAATATTATAAATTTTGAATTTTATCTCGAGCATTTGATATCGTTGGCACTCGTTTCATTTTGCGCAATCATAGCAAAGTACAAAAAAGATGTATATGTTTTTATGTGTGTATAAAAATGTATATATTTGTGTGTAGGCACACAAAGAAAATGAAGCCACACACCTCACTATGAGATGCAAGTGCCCACACGCCCACACATACAAACTTAGATTTAATGTAAGTTACATAAATGATTAGACGTGCGCGACTTTTTCGTTTACAATGCGACATAACTATTGCTTATAGGGAGATTAACAGTAATTTTTATAATGTTATGAAGCATTTACTGTGTATATCCAAAAAGTAGAAAAATTCTCGACTTTAAATTCGTTCTTATACAAAGGGCGTTAAGAATGCTAAAATTTTTATTTTATTCCATTTCTTAATTTACATTGATAAGGGACTTACACGGAGAGAAAAAAAAAATCAAGTTTTCTATGCTTGAATAAATAAGCTGTCAGTTTATACGTAAGCGTAAATTTCTCAATTCAAGCAATATTTTGCTAAAATTTATCAATTTTAAAACAAATAATATTAAGAAAAAATTATTAATTCAAGGAACATTTTCTAAAAACTTTATAATATTTTTTAAATTCAAATCTGATATGTGATTGAAGTGAGAAAAATTTGATTAATTCATATAAACAATTTGCTGAAAACAAGAATATCTTGCTTGATTTGAGAGTTCAAATACCAACAACAATTCCCGCAATGGAATTTACATTTTTTTTTTCAATTCCATTACAGGAATTATTGTTGGTATTTGAATGCCTCAATTCCTTAGGAGTAGAATTGGAAAAATTCACTTTGTTAGTATATTTATAAAATTTTGTTGTGTAAAGAGGTTGTGTACCAGTCATCTTGCAAAAAATGGGCGTTAAAACACAGCAGTTGGTATTTGAACAACTCAAATTCTTAGGAATAGAACTGAAAAAGTTCGCATTGTTCGTAGATTAATGAAATTTAGTACATGGGTGCAGAGGTTTTGAACCAAGCATATTGCAAAAATTGAGCGGGATTGAACCAGGTAGCGTAGCAGCTGCATATTTTGTGCTAACTCAAAATGTGGTATTAAAAAAAAAATTGTTAAATATTTTATTAACCTACTAACAGAACGAGTCGAATACATTTGTCTTTGAGATGAAGAAAATTTAGGTCAATGAAAAAGAATTTGAAATTTTAACTTCCAATTACAAATCCTGTAATGGAATTGACGATTTCTTCCAAATCCATTTCTGAGGAATTGAAGTGTTTATCTACCAATTACAATTACTGTAATAGTATTGACAATTCTTTTCAATTCCATTCCAAGGAATTGAGGTGTTCAAGTATCATTTACAATTCCTGTTATGGAATTGACGATTTTTTCAATTACTTTTTTCCTGAGGAATTAAGAGGATTTATTACCAATTCCTAATTCCTAGGATTGGAAATTAAATTTTTATGTATATTTTTTTACCCAGTTCTAATCACCTATCACCAATGGGTCGTTTTTAGTGTGATTCACTTAGTTCCGTTATAAGTTTTTCCTTACATTTTATAATTTACAAACAAAACGTGTTTTCATATAAGTAATCATTGTTTTCATAGTTCGCAAGCTTAAAATTGTTTGATTTTATGTTAATTTTCTTTTAAAGGTAAATTTTGTCTTCAATAGAATCTCTAAAAACTGCTGAAAAAAAACCAATAATAATTTACAGTAAACAAATAATATATTACAGAATGTTTCAACTCACGTTGATTTATTATTATTTTCTACACAATCCTTTCAGAAAACTTTCAAAATGCTTTAACGTTTGCTTTCTTTCAATGAAAAGCTTTAAACGTTACACACACGCAAGCAGTTTAGGTACCCAATCAGCCACACAAGCTAAGAATAGGCTTGTAGTAAGCTTACAAGTGTAAGCATTGTGCTTGGAAAAAGCTTGTAAAAATGGTTGTAAAATGCTTTCAAGTAATTGGTGAATAAACAAAAAGGAACATTTGGAAAAATATTCCTTACTGTAGTATTATTACAATCGTTTACAATTCAATTGGATATAAGTGTTGTAAATAAGCTTTCTACAATACTTTCTTTGCAATTGGAAAAAACTATTGTAAAAGTATTGACGAACTTGAAAATAATTATTAAATAATTGGAAGTAAGTGTTATTGTAAGTTATTTACAACTGTTTATAAAAAATTGGAAAAAAGTGTTATAAAAACATTGACGAACTTTTCGTGATGATTTCGTAAAGGAATTTTCTGCATGAGCTGCTGGACTTAAAAAAAATTCTAACAAAATATAATGCAAAGTAGCTATAAAGTTAACTTTTTCTACTCTATTACACTCTATTACAGCAACTTCAAGATATTTATGATTGTTGTAATTCGCCGAATCGTTCAGAGGCTAAGCTGTAGAGTTTGCAAACTATCGATGACGATATCAATAAGTTCACACTACCGTGACTATCGATAGTTTTGGACTGACTATCGATATTTTTCGATAGTATTTAATATTCATTGACACCACTGTTTAGATGTCATTGTCACTGCTGTCGAATTCGTTTGATTTTTTTCTGTTTTGTAGAGTGAAAGCTCAGGTGATGTTTCTTATAAATGTATGAGCACTGTGTTGATTTGGAAGATGGGTGATAGTTAGTTAGAGGTTGAAAAGATGGAGCAGTTTCGGTGAAGATTTGTTTTAAATTTGCACAGCTCAAAACTGACGGGAAATACGCTTTCAAGGAGACTATTCCACAACTTTACCGTACGACTAAAGAACGAATTATCACTACAACGTGAGATTCTGTGTGGCATCAAGGCTTTGTTAAAGAAATGGCCTTGGAGAGCTGCCCGAGTGGACCTGGAAAATATACGGTGTGGTGGCGTCAGGCCATTACGAAACCAGCATTACGTCGATTTCCAATAGAGTTGAGAAAGGATGAAATATTTTTATCCCCTATCAAATATATCACACAACATTGAATTCGGTCCAGAAGCACGTTTCGATTTTAATTCCTGGACGCATTTTCTTTATATTTCTGACTTCTTTTCTTTAACGAAACTTCCTCAATATTTCGATATTGGATCAAGAAAACTCGAACATGATTCATTTGAGATTTCTTCTAGACTGGAACTACTGGGTAGTTTTATTCAAGTGGCTGCAAACGATTTTTGCGCAAATTTAAGATTTGGGCAATCGAGAGTTCGTGCTTACATGGCAATCACACTCGACGATTTCCATGATCGCATCAATATTATTGACAATTGGGCTTCCAGAGCGTGGTACATCTACGCAATCAAAAGTGCACGGTTAGAAATTTTGGAAAACATTTTAATACAAGCAAAGTATTACAAATATATTTAATACAATAAGTATTCAATTTAATACTTCTCAACTGACTACAAAATTTTTATATATATTTTATTTTATATATTAATAAAGTTCAAATATTAAAACGATACTTTATACAATTGGAATCAATTCGATTTTATAGTGAATACTGTTTTTAATTGTTAAAACATACTGTATTATATATCAATACAATTTTGCATTATACATTAATACAGTTCAAGTATAACAATGATATTTTATACTTTTAAGAATAAATTTTGATACTATGGTTATATTATACTTAATTTTTTATGCAAAATCAGTTTTGAAAATTAATACGAACGGAACACTAAATTACATACATATTTTTATTAAATGTGAATTTTAGTAATTGGTCAGTATTAATATTAATACAATTTTGATATGGTCATATGTGTAACCCCAAAAATATTATGATTTATTCCAAGATTTCTAATAGTGTGCTGGAACGAAATCGATTTTGCTTTAATTATATTCAAATAAATCGGGAAAAGATTTCCGAAAGAGAAAAGAAAAAATAAAAAGTTAAAAAGTAAAGGTTAAGGAAAATAAAAACTTACGGAAATTGGTGCAATTTGATACAATATATAAAGCTATTCTTAGAAAAACTCGATTATGAAATGCTTCTTTTGGCAGAGGTTTCACTAATCTACAGTTTAAAAGATGGTTAGGTTAGGTTAGGTTAGAGTGGCTGCCTCAAATTGAGACGCACTTAGGCCAATAAGGCCCATTGTGGTACCACAGGGGTTGATCTCCCTTCTCTATTCAAACCAGCTTGAGCTGTTCACAAAGCTTAGGATTCGGTATATCGATATTTCCGAGAGTTCTTCGAGGTCTCTGAAAAACCAGTTGTTTAGATGAAGAAAACGTTTTTGAGCCAGCGCTGGGCAGGTGCAGAGAAGGTGTTCTGTAGATTCCACCTCCTCCTCATCTCTACAGCTTCTGCAGAAGTCGTTGTGGGGTATGTTTAATCTTTGAGCGTGCCTGCCAATAAGGCAGTGCCCTGTCAGGATCCCTATCATGGTGCCAATGTGATCTCTACTAAGAGATATGAGTTCTTTTGAACGCTTCAGATTGAGTTTGGGCCAGATTTGCCGTGCTATATTACAAGTGTTACCTGCTGACCATCTTTTGTTGGTGTTAATACAGGATAACTCATGTGTAAGGAGTTTACATGTGGTGAGAGGAATACCAAGGTTTGTCTTGTCTGAAGATAGTTGTTTGGTAGTACCTGTGCGAGCGAGTTCATCTGCTCTGCAGTTACCTAGAAAATCCATATGTCCAGGAATCCAGCATAGGATAATTTTGAGCTGCTCTGCCATCTCGTTTAGAGATCTTCGGCAGTTGAAAACTGTTTCAGATGTTATTTCAACAGTTCCTAGGGCTTTCAGAGCGGCCTGACTGTCAGAAAGTATGCATATATCCATGGAAGATATATCATTTTTCTGAAGCCAAGTTAACGCTTCATGTATAGCAGCGATTTCAGCTTGAAATACACTGCAATGGTCAGGGAGCCTGAAGGCTATATTGATGCTTAATGCTTCTGAGTAGACTCCTCCACCTACTTTGCCATCTAGTTTTGATCCATCCGTAAAGATCTCAATGACATTGTGAGGTGAACGATTTTCTTGTTCCCACTCTTCTCGAGAGGGAATGGATACATCGAACTTCCTCTCAAAGAGAATTTTTTGTGTGATGTAGTCAATGGACCTAGGTAAAGGAGGGAGAAATTTTCTGATACAAGAATGTCCTAGTGTACCTTCTTTCCACTGGGAGGTGGCTACTAGGCGGATGGCTGTATTAGCGGCCATCTGTTTAGCTAGGATGTCAAGTGGTGTAAGATGGAGCATTGTGTCTAATGCGTCTGTTTTTCGAGTTCATGTCACCAGACAATAGCACCATATAGCAATATTGGCCTTACAACTGCTGTATAAAGCCAGTGAGTAACACTTGGCTGTAAACCCCATTTGCTACCCACCGCCTTTTTGCAAGAGTATAGGGCAATGTTCGCTTTTTTGGCTCTTTCGAGCAGATTGGGCTTCCAGTTTAGTTTCCTATCCAGTATAAGGCCCAGGTATTTTGCTTGATCTGAGAAGATAAGACTTGTATTTCCCAGTTTAGGAGGGCTAATTTGAGGTACATTGTGTTTTCTTGTGAAAACTACTAACTCAGTTTTATTAGGATTAACGCTGAGCCCACAGCTGATAGTCCAGTTGACAAGAGTATTTAGGCAGTTTTGCATAATGTCTCGGAGAGTAGATATATATTTTCCAGATGTAACAATAGCAACGTCATCGGCATAAGCTATCACCCGCACCCCTCTAGTTCTAGTTTGCCTAGCAGTTCATTCACTACTAAATTCCAGAGTAGAGGCGATAGAACCCCTCCCTGAGGGGTTCCTCTTGGTACAGATCTTAGCGTGGATGCCGCTCCAAATTTTGCACTTATAATCCTGCCAACTAGCATTTGGTGCTTATGAGTGCTTATGGTGCTTATGAGTGCTATCAGCGCGGCATCCACCCCAAGCTCCGTAAGCGCACTGGTGATGGCCCCTGCCTCGACGTTATTAAAGGCTCCTTCTATATCAATAAAAGCTATCATTGTATATTCCTTCAGATAGAGGGATTTTTCAGTGATGGAGATTATGGAGTGGAGAGCTGTTTCCACTGATTTGCCCTTGGTGTAAGCATGTTGAGCTAGAGATAATGGCTTCTTTTCTATCATGGATCTCAAGTGAATATCAATTAATCTCTCGAGGATTTTTAGAAGAAAAGATGAGAGACTAATTGGTCGAAGGTCTTTTGGGTTTACGTGTGAGCTTTTTCCTGCCTTAGGTATAAAGATAACCTTCACATTACGCCATCGCTGGGGAATGTGGTTTAGGTCAAGGCAGCTTTGGTAGATCAGCAAAAGCCGCTCCTTAATGATGCCATACGACTTTTGGATTTCAATGGGGGCTATACCATCTGGTCCTGGTGACTTAAATGGTTTGAAGCTACTGATTGCCGATTCGAACTTTGTTTGCGAGAGTATTTCTAGAGATCTGTTCACAGGTGGTAACTGATATTCCTGGATTGGATCGTTGTATATCTCTGAACATCCCGGAAAGTGGGTTTCTACTAAAACGTTCAGAGATTCTTCACTGCTTGTGGTCCAAGTACCATCTTCTTTTTTCATGAAGCTTGGATTGGAGGGAGCCTTAGCTAGAATTTTCCTGAGCCTTGACGCCTCAGAGGTCTGTGACATATTTTCACAGAAGGTCCTCCAGGACTGTCTTTGTGCTTTTCGTAGTTCATTTTTATATTCCTTGAGGGCTATTTTATAATATGACCACGTATCTGTAGATCTTGTGGTCTTTGCCCTGTTGAAAAGTTTTCTGGTCTTTTTCCGGAGATCTTCTAGTCCCTTATTCCACCAAGGAGGCTTTTGCTTCCCCCTCTGTGTTAAAAGATGGTGGAGAATACAAAGTTATTAAATGTTTGTATGATTTTATGTAGCATGTATTCAAATTTATTGACAAAATTTACTTTTTTATAGAAAACCATAATGTTTAAAGTTGTTAACTCCTTGATAAATAGTAAAAAGTAAGTGAGAATAAGCCAAACATAGTGTTATTTAGAGAAATTCAATAAACAAACTAAATGCTGTGGGCTTTAAATATTATATCTACCAATCTAAAAACCATATATTTTTACTTACAATCCAATATAAACTCAAATATTAAACTTAAAACTCAGCATGTTCAAAGCTTGTAAGTTAGTGAAAGTTAAATTTCATCCAGTTTGTTAAATAAAGTAAAAGAGGTTCTAAAAGTGTCCTTTGTTCCATAATGCCGAACTTAACAAACATAAGCTACAACCTCATCAACTTGGCATGAAATTAATTAAGAATCATAAAGCTACAACAAAAGCTTCAATTTTTCTTCAATATATTACGAAGAAATAAAAATTATTTATTTAAAATTTACTAAAACTTTCTATCTTTTATTATTTCTTCCCTTTCTCCCTTTACTTTGACTCTGACTTTTCATGACAAGTTTTTCACTTCGCAGATAATCACGGAAGCTGGGTACACTGACAAGCTGGCGGAATCACAGTAAAATTGAGAAAACTAAATGGATACTACGTGCTCCAGCAGACCATCGCACCATTTTCGCCAAATCGGAAACTCACCTGTACGTATAAAGAAGCCAGCAAGTCCATCCCCAGGAAAACCATCATCTGAAGAACTGAATGTTTGCGCAGTTAAAAGCAGCCGGGAGCTTTTTATTTTATTTTTCTTTTCGATGAGGAACAAGTGGTTAGATTATGGCGTCTGTTGTTTGTTTACACCCGAGTACACCATCTCGTCATCATGGCCGAAGTGGAAGCAGTGGCAATAGCAGTATGATTACTCGCACGCATATACACTCACACAAAAATAATCAGAGAAGAAACTTTCCAAAGGCAGTGGATATTCCTTGACTTTATTTTTTGCTGCTCGTTTAATTTTACGTTTTATGCTTTGTTATTATTTCTTCATGGCATCCTTTGTGCGCGCTATTTAATTCAACCACCACATAAGCCGGCAACAACAATGCAAACAAAAGAAAAATCCTGTCTGCCGCAAGGAATTCCGGATGTGGTGGCCACCACTCATTGTTCCATCAACTTCAACGTGTTCAGTTTTACTATCGTACTCTTTACGCTATGCCAATGAACATAAAGCGAACGAAAGATAGAGTTACAAAGGACACGTGAGAGTGTCGTTTGGGAAGGACAAGAAAAACTCTCAACAACAAGTATGATGAGTTTCCTTTTGCAGCACATATTCTTCATTTGTGTGCGTTCATCTCATACGTAAAGCATTCAGTAGCAGCTGCTCATTCGTTGCAGCAACACCGCATCCTTAAATAAGTTCTCGTTAATATTTACGTACACGAGGTTCTCGTCCTAAATGTCAGCATCATCATCGTTATCAACAGTTGTTGTTTTTGGTGTCATAAATAATATTTATTAAAAGTTATTCAATCAATTGATTGTTTTTCGTAATGTTATAGACTATTTACGCCTTGGATTAAATTAAATTTGTTCACACTAACACATATTGTTACACATACACTCATACTGCAAACTTTTTGTTTGTGAACTTTTTTTAATTTGTTGTTTTATGTGCAACTTCGTATACGTATACTGAATGTATCCTGAGTGTAGCCTATCCGGTATACCTTCAGTATACGTAACACGAGGAAGCACAGTCATCGTGGGAAACAGCAGCATAATTATCATCATCATCATCATTGGGCAATCAGTATTTTCAGCATCATAGAGAAGATAAGTGTTTAGTAGAGTTGGTATTCACAGAATTACGAATATCACTTTATTTTAGACACAAACTACTTTTTGTTGTTTCGAGTGTTTTTTATTACAATCTCCGAATTACATAAATTTGTTTATTGAAACGATTTTTTATTAAAATAAATTTAAATTTTCCTAATAAATATAATAAATTTATATGGTTTCCAAATTAATGTGCGGGTTAAAATAAAGCAACAAAGTGACAAAGATTCAATTGACATTATTAAAAAATCATTTAACGCAGATTAAGCAAAGGACCACGCACGGTTAACTTAACTTTGGGGTTTCTGACAAAATGCCAATTTTTTTTTAATTTTAGTAGTTTAAGATGTCCGATCAAATTTTTATTTGTTGCAAAGCAAAATGATGGACAGATTCTGTAGATGTAGAA
Organism: Dichetophora obliterata; assembly: GCA_963920525.1. NCBI lineage: Eukaryota > Metazoa > Arthropoda > Insecta > Diptera > Sciomyzidae > Dichetophora > Dichetophora obliterata. The sequence continues at coordinate 147,099,893 of OY986435.1, read as the reverse complement.
ATTGAAAACAGTGCAAAACGATATTTTTTCAGTAATTTTGCAGTTTTTAAACATCAGTTTTGAGGTTATATGTGAAAATCCATTTTATCCATCATTTTACTAAATATAATAGAGAAAAATAATAAAAAAAATCGGATCGGCCATTTCAGACGTTTGAGGGCTGAACGGCTTTGACCGAGTTTCTTATGATCGATTGTGTTGTGCGTGTTATTGAACATTTTTAAACAAATGATCGAGAACTGGACCTACGAGTATTATGCCGAATCCAAACATTCTAAAAAAAAGCATTCTACCTTAGGTGGAGTTTGAACTCGGGCTACCGCGGTTCTTTAGCACACGCTAACCGCAAATAAAATATAAATAATTGGTCTGATTAAAATTAGTTTAATAGCAAACGATGATGTATTAAATTATATATACTTTTCTTATAGTCAATTTCAATTCATTTATTTGCAATTTTGCTGCTTCTGAATAGAATTACTGCTTTTTATATTTGGTTTTATAGCAATAATAGAATAAGTTTTATTATTTTGAGTCTGAGAAATAAATAATGATGAACTTATATTTAATTAGGGGCTAAGCGACAGTGGAACCATGAAATGTAATGCAAGTGTTGTCCACATAAAAGTTGAAACTACATAAGGAATAAGGGGAGGAGTAGGAAGTGGACATTGAGTTGTGGTGTTGTTGTGGTTTATTTGGATGTTGTTTGGAATTTTTCCTTCTTAGTTACAATTTTTCTTCTAATAAAAACCGTAAGTTATAGTTAACACACTGGATCGGACATGGTGAATTACATTACCTCCCCTGCAATCTCAAAGCTAACCTTGGCGGGAAAAGTCGGATACGCAAACAAGGAAGAATAGCATATGGATTTAGGGAATGCAATCCAAGGATCTAGTTAATTTTTCTAGTCCCGTGAATCCAGGGACATAAAATGTCGTGTTTTGATATTTTCTTTGTTCTAGGATTTTCATAAAGTCCTGGAATTTTTTTTTACATATTTTATACACACATTTTCCGATGCAAAAAAGGTGCTGTGCTAACCCTAATTCCATGTTTCAAATTAGCTCCTAGTTCTGTACTGGAGTCAAATTTGATAAATCAAAGAAATATATACTTCAATTATTCAAACCTTTTTTCAACTTAATTTTTTTTTTAATTTTTTGTTATTATTTTTTTATATAATTTATTTAATTATTATTTCAAATAATTTTAGAAAATTCTTTTCTCGACGGCTTTGATGCTTAAATTGATGCTTAAATTTTTTTAAAATTATTTTTTATAAATTCAAGAAATTCAAGTGGTGCAGATGTGAGCAGATTTTTTAATTATTATTTTTAAATTTAATTTTTTATACTAAAGTTTTTTCCTAAATGACCTCTTTATTTATTATGTTGAATTTGCATGATTTAAATACAAATTCTAAATGTTTGATAGTTTAAATCATACTTGATTTTAAATACAAATTCTAGGTGTTTGATAGTTTAAAATCGTTTATTGAGCTTAAGATCAAAGTTTTTTTTTATACCTTTTTTATATCTTTAACAATTTTGGGACAAGTCCGAAAGTTACTGTTGAAATTATCAATAATGAGGATGTCGAGTTCACGAAGTTATCTAAAAACTGCAAACCAGTTTAATGTTAATTTATAGGAAGTGCAATTTTTCAAAAATGTTTTATTCATTCATTACAATAGGAAATTTCACGTTCTTTTTGTTTATATATAATATTTTTAGAATAATTTATTTCTTATTATGTGTATTGCGACTTTTAAAATACTTCATATAAATTTCAAAATTAAAATCGTTAGGTTATTGAACCATTTAAAATTTTTCTCACATATTACCTTTTTATTCGATTTTGTATGATAAAGCCGCATAGCTATAAAATGATGGAAGTAGGTCCAGTCCGAGGTGGATTCCATTGAGTATAGTTCTCAACTTACGTTTGTGAACGTAACACTGGTAACGGTCGTTGCGCAATAGTAAGGAAGAATTTAAGGCGCAATATAAGATACCGTTTGGTGCACGATTATAAGATTTACTAGCAGAAGGAAATTATCCTATTTCTACTGCCAGGTCATAAAATTCTGTAGATCTACTACTGGTCATAAAACCAGATAGGATGGTCGAAACTATACTAGTACTGAACATATAAGAACTTTCTTATATATGGCTGGTTCAATTCATTCTTTTACAAATGTTAGTTGAAATTATGTTCAACACTCAATACTTACTCTTATAAATACTACTTCAAAATAGGCTTGTAATAATACTAGCTGAAATCATAGCGAGAATAGGATTGTCTTTTCTATAATGTTAACGCAGCTGAACTAGTTAATACGAGTACTGACCCAGCAGCGGATTTGCCAGTGGCTACCATTGAACTAACACAGAATAAATTACCAGGTAAGGAAGCATTACTTTTTTCAAAAAGTAATGCGTATGCATATAGCAGAAGTAATTAACTCATACCTCATTACCTGTAATGTAGCATACAAGGAAAAGTAATGCAGTGATTTTTATACCTTAATACAAGTAGTATGTTACTCCATAACTTCTAGGTAATGCTGTCTCATTCAATGTTAAATGTAAGGACGTTTATGCATAGTAAGGTAATATAGTCGGAAGTAGTGGTCATTACAAGGTAATTGATGCTTCATATATTCGGAATATATTCCATCCGCTACTTATATGATTTCATAACAATAATTTTGTTTATACAAGCATAAGAACATCATTTTGAAGAAAATACTAGGGGTATTCACACTGACTTGGGTAGTTGGGTACGGGTAGATTAAGTACTTTTGGTTATTGCGAGCACCCTAAATTGCGATTGAGTACTTTGTAGAATAGTTTTGGGCAGAGCTGCATGTTTGTTTCATCTTCCCATCTTATCAAATCATTTTTTGTCATTTTATGTGCGAAAAATGTAGGCCATTAATGGGGCGTAAAAAAGTTACTTTAAATACGAGTTATTTTAACGTGAACTTCGCAGCATCTTATCATTTACTAGTTATTCAGGAAAAAAGGTTTTCCTGTCACAGACTGGCTTACTGCTACATTAGAATTTTTTTGCCAATCAGAAAAAAATATTCATTTTTTGTATATCTAAACTGGCATAACTGTAGTGCGACTACGCCCATTTTTGGTTCAGTTTCTGAAAGTAACTATATGCACTAATTCACCAAAAATATAGCATTTTTATTGATTTGCAGGTTTTAAAAGAGGGGTTTGGAAAATTTTTCCTAAACTATCTCGTAGGCGAAACAAACCAACTGCCAACATTTTAGCGTAATCGGCCCAGTAGTCAATTTAGATGATTTATAAAAATGTGGGCCTTGCTATGGAGCAAACACGCTCATATTTAGTACTGTTCCCAAATGTAACTATACAAACTATATTACCAAATTTAAGTCTTATACGACCAAAATTGTCTTAAATACAGTATTTTTATTGATTTTTGGGCTGTAAAAGAGGGTGTGGACACCCATTTTTAATATAGTTTCAGACAGTAACCATACAAACTGAATTACCAAATTTTAGTCTGATACAATCAAAACCGACCGAAATATAGCATTTTTATTGATATTTGAGCGGTAAAAGGGCTGCGGCTTTTTGTATTAACTGAGATATTAACCGAGATATTAACAGATATTGTAAATTTGGTTGCCTATAAGAGACACCGCACGAACGATATTATATATATAGAAGGGCGGTAAAAGTAGGTGTGGCAAAATTTATATATCTAGTGACCACCACTTGGTCTCATAGCAAATATAAACCAATTTTCATTAAAGGAACATGCACAACTCAGGAATTATAATTTCTGAAAAGTAGGCGGAGTTATAGCTCGACCATGCCCATTTTTTGTTGAATTGTCGATAGTAGTCATACGAACCAAATTACAAAATTTTAGTCTAATACAACCGAATTCGTTTTTATAGCGTCACTTTTTAACTTGTGGGTGGAAATAGGGGTTGTGGCAATATTTTTTTTGGGTATTATTCGAGATATTAGCCTTGACAAGATATATTGTAAATTTGATGCCCTTAGGTCAATTATTGCCTATTTTTGCAAGAGGTGGTAACACATGGAAAAAGTACTCAACCTGGCAAGAAAACAATCTACCCAAACAAGTCAGGGGGTCAGCTAGAGTAGATTGGTAGATGGGTACTTGGGTAGAATAGCACTTTACAGAAACAAAATGTACGGCATTTGCCAATCTACCCAACTACCCTTTGTATGGTTACTGTCAGCAACTGTACGAAAAATTGTTTTTCACACCCCCTGTTTTTCGACCACAAGTCAGTGAAAATGCTATATTTCAAGCAGTTTTGGCCATATAAGTATGAAATTTTTTTAAGTTTGTGTGGTTACACCCCACTTTTTAAGCAATCATTAAAATTGACTACTGGGTCGATTGAGCTAAAATTTTGGTTTACTGTCTACAACAGTACTAAAAATTGGTTTATACGCCCCCACTTTTTACCGCCCACAAACCAACAAAAATGTTTTATTTCAATGGTTTGGATAGTATTAGAAAAAAATGTTGTAATTTAGTTCATATGGTTAATCTCGGCAAGTGCACTAAAAATGGGCCAGCCCCACTTTAGTTACACTCACTTTTTGGGGGGGCAGCGTGGAGAGAAGCAAAGTGCACCAGGTTAAATCTAAATTCAGCTGAAATTTTGGCAGTCGATTTGTTTCGAGTACGTGATGGTTTCAGGGAAATAATTTTTCCACACCCCTTTTTAACGCTTGCAAATAAACAAAAATGCTATATTTCGCACGGTTTTGATCGAATTAGACTAAAAAACTTGGTAATTTAATTCATATGATTTCTTTCATCAGCTAAACGCCAGAAAATGGTCAATATATTTGACATTTCTTGACAGTTTCGTATATGGCAGTAAGGCTTTATGTGGCAGGACACGTCTGCCGTGGAATACTAGTTATTTAAATAAAAATAGTTTATTATGCAATGCAAGGTTAAAACTTCATATAAAAGACGTTTGCTTGAAATTATGTGGCTTATTTCACTGATAAAATTTACAAAATTTACGAAGAAATGCCCGAAATTATTTTTGCGATGTCTGTCAGACTACGACGTTTGCTGCAGAGGGCATTTAAGCTAGAGTATATTATTGACTCTTAAATGTCTATATTGGAATGATTGGTTCTAACAGATCAATAAAATCATAACATCTTAATGTTCATGAAATTTCTATTAAATTATAATAACATAACGGGTAACATGAGTAATATAACTTGGAAAATCTGGCCTAAACTTACACATTAGCGTTAAAAAAAAAACTTATTTCTCATAGTAGAGACCATATCAGTACCATGGTAGTGCCCTTACAGGCTGCATTCATTGTGATTAATAATATTTTTAGTTTTTATTTTCAAATAAATAGAAGAGTCAAAATCTACAACACCGCCGAGGCCCTTTTTTAGAGGGCCTCATTGAGTACCGTTTTGACAATTTTTTTAAATTAAAAGAATATATTTTTTTTATGATGAATGAGTATTACAATATACCTTAAAAATTTAAATATCGTTGTTCGTTATTTTAATCTTTAAAATATAAAACCCTAAAAATACCTTAAATCTTCAAGTGCTAGACCACCGGCTTGGCTTTCGTTCTCATATCGAAACTACAGGGTGATTCGGGTTAAGGAGCATTGTGCAATTTTTTAGTTTTCTTATATTATTATTTTTCTTATACCAGCCCAACAACATTTAGTTCGTACGACTGAACATTTTTTAATAATAGAACTTTCAACTTTTATTTATATTAATAAATCATTTTTTTTTGACACGACAAAGTTTGTTATTATCTTTAAGCTTGAAATGTCATGTCTTAGGCCGCATTCATAGTGGACGCTTTGGCTTTAGCTGATTCTCGAAAATAGGTCGCACAGCCTCGGGATTCGGTATTCGACCACAATTTACATGTGCCGTTTCACTGATAATATTTAATGTATGTACGTTAGAAACCCAAAATTGCGATATCGAATAAGTTCCAAGAAATAGGCCGTACAGCCTCGGAATTCGGTATTTGACTAAAATTTACACATGCCGTTTGACTGATAATATTTTATGGGCAGATTGTAAAGCCATTAAATACAAATAAATAACAAGAAAATTTAACCAAAATCATAAAACATGAGCATATTGTATGAAAGACTTGTGTGAGCAAAACCGCCATAAGTTACTTTAATCCGACCATTAATATGACAATTTTTACGTAATTGTATCGTATATAAATTAAATAACTTCTATACATCCCTTTTAAAAAAGTCAGGAAGGCTGCGGCTTTTCGGTCGAATCATATTAAAATGCTTCATAGTTGAAAACTGCATAGGTCCCAGGGGACCTTCCAAGCATCGGAGGGTTAAGTTCTAAAAACAGCTTGTTTTTACCGCTTATTAAGTGTAAAACATACGATTTTTTAAAATAAAACTTTGACTCTAGTCATGGTCGTAGCGAGGATAGGGCGGGGTGTCATTGCCCCCCAAACTCAAGAAAAATAATTTTTTTAGTATTAAAGTTTAGAGGAACAAGTCGAAAGGTTTTTCTTCGATTATTTCGGTTATAGTTTTTTGTGGCTCTCGTGACTTGCCGATTCGTGAAAAAAAATCAATACTCCAATCGTCCAGTTGGTTAAATACTTCTTCGCGCAAATATTAATATCGGCTTACCAATCATCCAGCAACATTACATTTGAAATTTGGGAATGTGTCGCTGATCCATGAACCAATAAGAGAAGATCACGCAAAGAGCAGTGCGAGAAAAAAGTAATTTTTCGTGCAACGTCATCGGTCACAAGCAAGCTATAAAACTGTCAACTTGCATACGTTTTGCATGCAAAACATGTGAAAACTCGTATAAAAGTGAATAATTATAAAATTAATAAGTTTAATACGCGAAAAAAGTGTTTGAATACTTTGTTTGTTTATATTTCCATGCAGTAACTAAATGTAAAGAATGCTGTAAAAAGAAAAACTGCAAATAAATAGAATACAAAATTATTGGTAGAACTGAATTGCCACACTTAAGTTAAGGTACATCATAAACAAAATAAAAAGTGTTTTCATCAAAGCATGTGAACATGTAAAACTTTTAAGCTGATGAGCGATAAAGTGTAAATAGCATAAATGTTGAAAAATTACAGCTGTGCTTAGTGTTACGGAATCCCACTTATTCGATTTGAAACAAATTAAAAACCATTATTAGAATAAAAAATAATTGAGGTTTGTATTTACTTCAACTACTTTAAGTTAGTGATTATTAGCGCTAAAGACAACTATTATTCACACAAGTAGATTTACAATACATACAAATTTTGACAGAGTAAGCGCATGATAAGTTCACAATGTTTACAGTGTTTACGGGTTAGTTACATTATTATTATTTATTTATTCCATTGCTAAACCTTAACAGGATTAAAAGCAAATTTAAAATTATAAAATAAGATATTTAATACAATTCAAAAATATAAAGTATGACTTTGATTGAAATCATGTATTATTAACAAACTAAAAAGTTTTAATAAATTGCTTAAAGTATATAATTTTATTAAAGTATAAAAATAAAAATAAAAAGTTAAGTCAAATTAATAATATCAGACAGCATAGCAGGGTTGCGTTTTCAAGACAAACAAGGTCAAGTTAGCAACAATTTTTGTATCCGGACATCGGCGGAGTCGTGTGACAAACAAGGCCTCATACCCATTAAAACACCACTCCAATAAGTATATATATAATATATATCGTTCTGTCTTCCTGAAGCCGGTGGGATTCTGTCTTGACAGGGTGGTTACTCGACAAACTAGGTCAACTTCACCAAACCAGTTTTCATAAAACAAAGAAAACCAGTTGCGAACGCATGCATAAAGACAAACTAGGTCTTCTCGGCCACTCATATTAATATATTACAAATCGATCTAACGTAGTGTTTCAAGAGGTAAAAACCAAGACACCACGGTACCGTCGACAAATGTAGTCACATTTATCATGAAGATATAAGGCAATTGAAGATCCCAGGTTTAGGTCCATTCAGATTATTTAGATGTTCATACACCAAAATTATGTGTACATACATGCTAAGATGAGCACCCTTAATGATTTAATATGGTGTTTTATATCTATGCACACTTAAAATAATTTTTTTTCTCATGATCGAAAATGAGAAACGTTGCTATGCCTTTTTAGATGCAATTCAAACTGTTAGTATTTCTATCGATATAGAGTATTTTAACAGTTTTATTTATTAACATATATATAGACTTGTATATATTGATCATTTGTATAATTCTATTATTCTATTCTATTAATAATTCTATAGTTCTACCTTATTCTATTAGATAACTGCCCTCGGATATATTACCATTTATTATTACAACTGAAACAACAGACATCAGAGAAGGAAATTGAAATCGTATCCATGCCGCAAGCAATAATGCACTATGCGAAAATTTTGATTCTGATATATACTTTACATATCTTCTTCAAATTAAATTTATCATATAAGAAATCAAATAAAAACCATAAAAAAAACATTATTTATTGGCATTTTGGAATTGACGTAGCTGATTATTGCTGGAAGTTTTGTTTTCCTACCTTTACTGGTTCTCCAGATATTGCGAAAAATTTATTTCACTTTTATGTGAGGTGCTACACCCACCTGCCTAATCACGTCTTAGTTTGGCACGTGTCCTTTAAATGACGTACTTGATTATTACTTGATTATCACTCCTAAATGATGTACTTGATAATTGCTGAAAGATTTGTTTTTGAATCTTTACTGGATATCCTGCTAAAGCGAAAAATGTGTTACAGTGTTATGGGAGGTACCACGCCTTCTTGTACAATCAAGCCTTAATTTGAGACATGTCCTTATGACGTACTTGATGATTGCCTAAGGCTTTGTCTTCGTAGCTTTATTGGTTATTCAGGTATTGCTAAATATTTCTTCCATTTGTATGGGAGACTGCACAACCGAAGAATATTTTAAAAATTCACTAAAGACATGGAATTCCAGTCACATCAAAATATGTAAAAAGCTAGAGTCGTTCTTTCCAAAATAGAATTACTCTGTTCATAAATAATTAAATTCAATCTAATAATCAAATTATCTTTAAAAACATAAGTTTTCAGTTTTTTACTTTTTATTCGCTTTCATGGTCCGTTACATAACAACCCCAAGAAGGTTTAGACTTGGCAGACAAATCGACAAATCTCAGAAGTGCAGTTCAAGTGCGAAGCGCCAAGCATAACATCAAGTCTGATTAAATTTTGATGAAATTTATTTCAGTTTTATTGCCCGAAACATGCTGTCCAAGCAACTGTGGCACAAATAACAGAAGGAAATAATAACAAGAGGAAAAAATTCGCCAAAGTACAACCAACAACAAAACTTATATGACGTGCGTTACGGTGTGAATATTTCTCTCACAATTTCTCGTATCTGCATGCTTACTCCTAGATATAAATATAATAGGTAAAAATGTATATTTGTTTATTTAAAGCTATAAATGCTAGAGTGCTTGTAGCAAAATTGAAGAAAATAATATTAGCATCAGCTGTAAAGGCATTGCGCTTTAGTTAAGCGTTTGTAACAGATATCTTTAAAGTATTTTTTAATTTTTTAATTGGATATAGATGTATTTTCAAACTGCTAACATGGTATTTTAAATAAGTATATAAAGAGAAGGTCTTATATTACTATGCAAACACAATAAGAAAAATACATATAAATCTAATTTTATATCAATCCATTCAAAAATATGTGCTTATATATAAATATTTAAATAATGAATATATTAGATTTTAAAACATTCCATTGTAAGCTATAAAAGTACTCACGGCCTTATTTTGTAAAACGAACTCAACCACGTCAGTTGAGATTTCTCATCTGGCAGTTCCATTTTCATATGAATTTGTACAAGCTCTTTCTATCTCACTGAAATTTTCCTTTTAAATAAATTGCCAGGTAAAAAATATCTAACGAAAGTGCCTGCGTTCGTTTAACAAAATAAGTTAATTACAATTTCAAAGAATAGTTCTGTTTCCGTACAAACTTCAAGTAATTGTAATAGAATAGATAGTGATATTTTGCATGTTATTCTTCTCTCTTGAGATTCAAAAATTTGTTTAATTACGCTTTCAAGCAACTTCAAGTTACTGGAATCGAGTACGGAAACAGACCTAATGGCGCTTGCACGCATTTATCTCACTACAGACATAACATATATACTTTACTAGTAAACAGCGCCATCTGTTGCAACATAGTAACAGCTATGTGCTGCAGTGCGCAAAATCATTCACTGAGAGCGAAGCGCCCTCTAAATGGTAAAATATTGTTGTACGCTGCACGCACCAACTTTCGTTGCACACACATACCAATGTTTTGTTATATTTATTGTGGCATAAAATTGAAAACGTAATTCTTCTGAAGACAATAAAAATTGCAGCTATTCTATCTTCACAAATTTTAAGCATTTAAAGCGGACCATTTATACGAAAGGAATTATGCTGTTTGCAAACTAAAATATATACATACTATTATATGGGGCAAAACGCGTCAAAACGGCCGCGAGTAGGGACCATGTCTCAGATTTTGATGAAATTTAGATCACTTGAAGAGCTAACCAAATAATGGTAAGCCCAAAATTTAAGCTTTTTTGTTGATTTTTCCAGATTTTACAGTACAAACAAAAAAAAAACTGGAAAGACAATTGAGTTAAATTTCTAAAAATTTGTACGCATATCCTTTGCCGCATTATCTTTCAAAATAAAATATGAATACGTTTTTTTTTTTAAAAATCTGTTCACCTCAAAAGTTCCATTAAAAAAAAATATATGTTGTAGTTGCGATTCTTACAAAAATTTTGAATATTCAACTTTGACGATCCGGATAAAACAGTTCTGAGTATTTTTGTGAGGTAGCCAACGTGTAGCGAGGCAATAATTTAGGCTCTTTTTGCTTTTACATATAGTTAAGCTAGTCTTAAAACTCACTGTGATTACTTTAAATTGGTTAAAGCTGTTTTACCGTGATATACAAATTGGAAAAAGCAGCTTGCATTTTTAGCTCGAAATTAATGAATTTTTTAAATGCATCAGCTAATATATATGTGAAATCACAAAATACAAGTCATTTTATAATTTTTTTTTCTTATTATTGTGCCAATTATTTTCTAAGCGAATTACAAAACAAGGCTACATACAACCAAATACGTTGTTTACAAAGTGGTTGAATTAGAATTCTACTATTTTCTATTTTGAATCCTTTGAATGCAAGAGCATTTTTATGTTTCGTAGATGCGTGATGGAATGAAAATGTTCCTTTTATTGTCTTACACTTTTCATGTCTTGAATTTAAGTATTCAGCAGCAATTTTATAGTCGCTCGTAGAACAATAATACACATTCTAATTTTTTTATATTTTCTGCAGCCCATTTATAAAGTCGTTTGGCCGTCAAAATTTCGGTTCTTGTCCCTTTCTATAGGCAATTTTTCACAAATGAGATAATTTTTCCTTGGAACATGAACATGCAACAGTATCATAATCAAGGCAATCTCATATGCCAACGCAGAATAGATGGTCGATCTTACTGGTTTCAATATTTCAATAGTAAATAATGAATGGAATGAATTGTCGCTTGATTATTGTTCCAATGAAATCCTTGAGCTGCTTTTTGCTCAACAAACGCAAAATTTTCTGAAAAATTAAGCGTCACTACGAATTTGCCAGGCTCTTAATTTTCTTTAACATCTTTTAAGTGCCGAGTCTGTTCTGTAGCGACGAAATCGTGATATTTTCATTTCGTCAATTTGTCTACGAACGACGAAAAAAATTCTTCTTTACTTTCAGTTAACATTTTTAATGTGCATCTATAATTATCAAATTATAAAAGTTATGATGCGAAATAATAAGTATAACTAAACCAGATTATTTTACCTATTGGTCGGTATCCACTGTTTGTAAGTTACATTATTTATTGAATCATTATAGAAAGTTTCAAATAATTTAGTGTTTAAGATACTTCTATCCGGCACAAAGCTTCGATCACTTTTCTAAAGCAGTGCTCGGCACCACGCTGCAGCGCTGGTAAAGAGCTTTACTGCCGCCACACGTTATGTATGGCTGTAGTATGGCTGCTGGCAAGTGGCAAAATGCCGAGGCTGCCTCACAAAAATATTCATAACTTCCACAGTTTTACCCGGATCGTCAAACTTAAATATGCAAAAATTTTTAGAAAAAAAAAAATCGAAGGATGGTCCTCTTGAGATCAACAGACATTTTTAAAAAGAATTTATTGATATTGTGTTTTGATAGGATATCTGTACAAATTTTTAGAAATTTAACACAATTTTCTTTCCAGATAATTGAAAAAAAAAAAATATATATTAAAAATATAAATAGAAAAGATGTCCTCCAAATTTCATCAAATATTTATGAACATGTTCTATTATTAAAGCCTTTTTGTACGGGTAATGATAATAGGTCTGTTCCCGTACTCGATTCCAGTAACTTGAAGTTGCTTGAAAGTGTTATTTTACAAATTTTTGAATCTTGAGAGAGTAGAATAACATACAAAATGTTTCTCTCTATTCTATTACAATTACTTGAAGTTAGTACGGGAGCAGACCTAATATGATCTTCCAGTAAAATTATGTGTGAGAACAATTTTAGTTGTTCAAGTGGGGAAAACTGATTAAATAGAATTGAATTGTAGAAACAGATTTTTGGTCAACTACTGGCTCAAGACGGTAGTTCGAAAAGATCTCCGATCGTCCTAAAATTTCGTATTTCATATGTTTTTGACAAATCTAAGGGTTTTACGAGGAAAAAACTCTGCTAAAATTTTAAAATTTTTTAAACTAAGTGTTTATAGTATTTTTTTTTTGTTAGGTGAAAAATTAAATTTGTTTACTTCGAAACTTCTTAAAAAGGACTTAAAGCGCTTCAACGTTTAAATTACCACAAAAAATTTCTCTTACAATTTCCAGCATTGCTCTATAGAGAAATCATGAGCATATTAGACCCTTATTTTGTTGTCTTATGAAATAATTTTACTCATACCTAAGTTATCAAATTTATTAAATATTAAAAATCTTTTTTTACAGAAATTATATTTTTTAGCTAGAAATTTTTTAACTAAATCATCACAAAGCAGTTATTATTGTGGTGAGTCTAAGAATATTTCAATATTTCACCATCCTTTATAACAAAAATTTTATTTTTTACCTAGAAATTTTTAAACTAAATATTAAATAATCACAAAGCAGTTATTGTTGTGTTAAGTCTAAGAATATTTCAAGATAAGAAAATATTTTTTTCGAGAGATCCTTTGTATGAATAGTATTCATGTTAGTGAAGAAATTAATTCTATAATTTTATAGTTCTTATCAAAACTAAATCTATTCACTTGCTGCTTCAATCAAAGCCATATTAGTTGTGTGGCAATACTTAACATATCTACAAACACACCCTTAGACACTTAGCCACTCAGACGCATGTCGATGTGCTCGATAGGGTAAAAAAAAATAATATCTAATTGGAATTGAATATAGAATTTTTTAAAATCGCTCGAAACAGACGAAATGGTTGACGAAGACGACGACTGACATTCCTTGTTGCTGTTGTTGCTTTTAAGGTGCGCTCAAGTTGTTGCTCTTTAAAACTGCTACGTTGCTGTTATGAATACGCTTAGCATTGTGGGGAATGGTCTTGAGCTCAGCAACAATACGTCGAACGTAGATAAACGACTCCGATGCCGTTGAACTCGCACGCTTGACGCACTGTTCAGACGTCATCGACACAAAGTTGAAGTCGGGTTGTTCTTGGCGCAGTTTTGTCAGAGCATAGCAACATTTCTGGTTCATGTCAACAAACATTAATGAGAATAAAATAAGAGCCAAAAATCATACCTCGTTGCTATGGTTACAATAATAATGGCTGCAGCTGAGTGCGCATTAATAAGCAGCAGAGAGTTTTATTTCGGCCATATTTGATTTGGTACAAAGTTGTACATGTTGTTTGCGTTGTGATGTTGCGAATGGTGGTGAGTTGGAACGTTTCACTGTTGTTGTTTTTTCTGGTTTTTAAAAAAAATAAGTTTTTGAACTGATTTTTTTCTTTTACGTTATTTTGTAAATTAGACGGACGAACGCTTTCTCTCTATCTCTCAGTGAGAACATTTAAAGGAAAAGGTTGTAATTACGAGAAGGTAGAATGAAGAGATACTAAAAGTCAATACAACAATCTTCATCAAGTGATGAGGGACAAAAACGGAAAACAGGCTTAAAAGACTATCTAGCGTGCTGCGGAAAAATTTAACCAGAAAAAAACTATTTTCTCTTAAGTCGACTCGCCAGAAAGAAAAAGTACATACTCTCGCTTTTAGTGTACTAAAAAGCATAACACCCAGATTATTAGAAGGGTGTGGCTGCAATTCAGAGTGAGAATATTTCAAAAATTGTTAGAAAATTTCAAGTCTTCTGAATTTTAGAAATAAAAACTATATCATAATTTATCTATTCCGTTTTTTTTTATTAGTTGCCCGCAAAAAACAGCTTAGTTTTTAATGGGTTTTTAATCCATTTTTTACTATGTTTCTTATTTCAAATTGCTCTAATCAAAAGCGAATAAATCAAGATCTGCAAAATACACCATTTTTTGTTTAGCTTTAATGATCTTCCTAACAGTCTTCTTTTACACAGCTGGCTTTTGCTTTGGCTGCGGTTATAATTTAAGTTTATTTTTATTGATAATTAACTCGGGCGTTTAATGTTGGTCATAAAAATCGTATTATTATTAAAACGAAAACATTTTCTGCTCACTTCAACCGCATCAGGTAGGTTGTCGGTAAAGTTTTAATGATGTTTAATCTTCAATAAACTTTTTTTAGTTTAATGAAGTGCTGCCATGTTAATTAAAAATATGAGTTTATATCTTTTTGATTGGTAACCATGGAATACGAATATTTATTAAAAAATAGATTATTATTTTCTAAGAAAAATTGATTTATCTACTATTTTCTGTTCTGAAATTTTAAATTACAAATTAATTCTCACATATTCTCAAAATATATTTCTGCGGAGGATTTTATTTATTATTTTTTTTTAGTTTGATTTTTTAAGAGTATCCAACTGATGTTCGCTAGTTGATGATTTATGACAAATAACAATAATAGCGAATATTATGAATGGAACTAAGTTAATTAATAGTTATTATTCAGAATTCATAAATTAAGTCATAAAAACATATTAAAACTTAAAAAAGATATGAAAAAATAAGCTTTTCTTTGATCATGTTTATTTAAAAAATTATGACTACTGATTGTATAAAAGCCTTTGTGTCACGTACGGATGTTCCGCAAGCACACGAGAATAACTGAACAGATTTGAACAATAAAGGTACTAAACAATTTTATATTTGAACTGAATCGTGCTAGGCTATCTAATATTTGCCACGCCTACTTTTCACGCACACTATATGCAAAAAATGCTTCATTTCATACGGTTTTAGTCGTATAAGTCTTAAATTTGGTAATTTAGTTTGTTTAGTTACTATCGGCAACTGTACTTAAAATGGGTGTCCACGCCTCCTTTTACCGACACAAATCAATAACAATGCTATATTTTAGACGATTTTGATCGTATAAGACAAAAATTTGATAATTTAGTTTGTATGGTTACTTTAGGCAGCTGTATTGAAAGTGGGCGTGTTCGAACTATTTTTGCGCCCCTTTTTCTGGGGACAAGCGTGTAGTGAAGCAAGGTGCGCCAGGTAAAAACTAAATTAACCCTTTCGGTACGCATGGCACACATGTGTACCATCAAAGACGAATGGTACGAAATTATATCACGGAACAACCCGAATGGTACATATATGTACCAACACTCTTCGACCATGCCTATCAAACATGTCTTCTTTTTTATGAATTATACTACTGAAAAGCAACTTAACCCTTTCAGTGGATTTGCCCAATATATTTGACACGTCAGAATGTAATCTTTATATATATTTTGCAACGCTTTTTTTTAGATCAAATCGTTTGGTCCTATGAAACATGAACCAACATGATAAAAATAAATTTAGAGATATATTTGACATTAAAGTCAGCTGGACTTTCAATTTTGTGCGGAAGAAAAGCATAAAAAGTTGTATTGGCCTATTTTATAGATAAAATCATCCGGAAAAAAAATCAAATTATTTTTTTTTATCTTTTTATCCGATTATCTTCGATAAACCACCGTTGGAAAGGTAATAAAATTCTCTGCATATATCTTTAATCACGCAGGAAAGGTAAAAATCTAAGTTTCTTAAAATCAAAAAATTAACAATAAAAAACACGGTACCAATTGAACCCTTGAATTTTATTATCGAAAATAATCGGACAAGAAATGGCGTGTTATGCCGATTGAGGTCTAAATAACATAAAAACGCATTAAAAAAAGTCCCAAAAAATAAAAGCGCGCAGATTTCGCAAAATTTTTTATGCTGGTATTAATAATTCTTAAAGCTTTAATTTTAATTTTTTTGTTTTTGAAAAATCTTAGAAACAAAAACTTTCCCAAACAGAAAGTTGGATTTTTCCAAAAAAAATAACCTTTTTAAAAAAATTCCAGGAAGCCAAAGGTCTAACACATTGTGAAATCCTTCCGTGGAGGATACAGCAATAAGCCAAAGAATATTTTAGACCAAGTTTATCAAACACTATTGTTTTTTGTATGGAGACCGACCCCGCCTAATTCACAGGAAATTTCAGCATAAAAAATTTATCATTGAAAACTATTTTAAAGATATTTAAATAGGTTGCGTTTTGTTGTTTTTTCTTTTTAGGATTTTCTCTTTATGATGAAACTTGAATAAGAATTTGTTGCTCTATCTAAAACAGTCGCCCTCTAGTCTAGACGATGTACGGTTTTCGAGATATTGGACAACAATTATACACATTAGGGTGTGCCAAACAAAAATCGTGTTTGATGTCCGCAGCTTTTCCACTTCCATTTGATCTTAGAAAGGCCCTCTGTGATCCGCAAATCAATGGGTAAAGGCTTAGAGGTCGCAAATCTATTTTCTAATTTTCCCATACAATTTGTATGGAGAAAAATCAGTTTTGCTGGTAAATTGAATTTCGAGCCATTATTTTTTTAACAAAATGGTTAAAAAAAGTGTTCCCTCAAATTTTGTCTGTTAGGATATATCCAAATTTCATTTTCATCGGATTATTATTTAATGGTTGCCCAAAACGATTGAAAAATAAAAATATAAATACAAAAAACTACTTGTTGCAACTTTTAATCCAAAAACATATAACAAACCTATGAATTTTTTTCTTCATTGTGCTTCAACTATCGTTATCTAAAATTTAAAACCAATAACAAAAATGAAAATGGAGTACTCTAAGAGATATTGATTTTTAATGAAGTAGTTCTAAGTAAAAGTATTAATTTATATAGGTAACCAAGAAGTGAGCCACAGACCACCAAATAATAATCAGAAGAAAATGAATTTTGAATATGTTTCAAATGACGAGAAATTTGAACATCAAAAGATGCAGGGTTTTATGGCTACGTAGCTGAAACAACCATTAAGAGAATATTTAGTTTTACGTTTTTTTATTAGAGAAAGGAAAAATAGACTTGCATTAAAAAATTTGAAAATGTGAAAATAGCTAGCGAACATGTTCCTAAATTTAAGTATGCACTCTTGACTTCATGTGATGTGGAAAGAAGCTTCTCCGCAAACAAAATCATACATTCTGAAAATCATCAAAATTTAATAATATATTGTTATATGAAGTATAGAACATAATTTTGAACAGATAATCTAGGCGTAGGAAAAACAGTTCGGTACCATTTTCTCACGTGTTTCTCTACCGATTCGAATTATTTTTCTTTGAAATGAATAAGAGTAGGGAGAATGAGTGCCCAGAATACTTTTTCTGACCTTTTGCTTGAAATATGAGGATTTTAAACAGAATTTATTAAATAAAAGCTTAGCTATAAGAGATGGAAGAAAACGGTGTAAGAGGAATTTTTAGACATTGCTGATATGCCAGACATTTCTCGCTATCTCTTACGGATACCCTACAATAAGCATTTTTTTATGTAACATATGCGAATATATATTGGGATTGATAAATTTCTTACAAACAATAAACTTTGAAAAATTCGCGTTATTTTGTCATTAGAACTGTGACGATATCACGAAAACTGCAGCTTTTCTCAGTACAACGTATTTTTGTATGAAAAGTCATTGGTCGACTTTTATACGGCATACGAAAGCTTTGTTTCTAATATTTTTCACGAATAGTATATTAAAAAATTTCCCGTTATTATGACATAAAAACTATTGTGATATCTCGAAAACTGTATATTTCCTCAGTACAATGTATTTTTGTATGAAAAGTCGTTGGTAAGCACTGAGCGGCAAACTGAAAATAGAAATAGATTATTTTTTAACCTTTTTCTACTCTCATCTGAGAACGAAAATGATTTCATATCTCAGTGTAGGTCGAATGTCACAGAGAAAAGGTCAAGTTTCGATCTCTGGCGATTTCTAGTTAACAAAATTATCTGTTGAAGGTAATAAAAAAATTTTTACATTTTTAACACTTTTCCAATAAACTTTAAAAATATTTCAATTAATTTGGAAATATTATGAATTTAGACCTTTTTTATTACTGCATAAGTAAATAAGCATAAAGTAAAAAGTAAAAGTAAATAAGCAAAAATATGCAGCATATATCTTGCATATGCAGAAAATATGCAGCATATTTCTTGCATATGCTTTTGCATATTTTTTGCATAAAATTTGCATATCATAGATATGGAGTAATAAATGAATTAATGAAGTCCAAATCAATACAAAACCAAAACTTGACTTCAATCAGGCTTAAAATAAATTTTGCATATAATTCCGCTGTCTAGTTATAATAGATAACATTTGAGGGAAAAAGGTTTTTTAAATCATTTCGCTTAGAAGATAAGAAAATGGCTCTAAATTCAATTTACCAGCAAAACTGATTTTTCCCCATACAAATCGTATGGGAAAATTAGAAAATGAATTCGCGACTTCTGAACTCTTACCAATTGAGATACGCTTCACAGAGGGTGTTTCTAAGGTCAAGTTAAAGTATTAAAGCTGCGGACACATGTCAAACTAAAATAAAAAATACTTCTGGGACACCCTAATGCACAAACTATGTTTTGATATTGTAAATTTTTTTTTTTTTTTATTTTCAAAAAGGTTTAAAAAAGAAAGTAAGTAGTTTGACACTATAGCAAAATATTTTGGTATAATTTTGAAAGTGATTCCCAAATTTTTATTACTTATTAGCAGTTTAAGTATATTGGCTTAGACAGTAATTACAAGGGGCAAGGCAACAAATACAAAAATTAATTTTTCTCAAAACTATGAAAATGGTGATACTATGTTTTGGCATTGTACGGGAGAAATATATTTTTGTCATTTGAGATTTTAAATTCAAAGTGTATTATTTTAGGTCTTCACAAAGAAAAAATTTGTTCAGAAAATTTAAAAAATCCAATACTTTTATAAAATTATTATATTTTACGCTTTTTCAGTGAAGAAAACTTTATTTCGAATACGATCGCCCAATATATTAAATCATATCTTGTTCACTCAGTTCGTTACAACGAATAATTCCTTTTTCTTTTATATATATTACTTTTATAATTTTAACCTTTTACTAAAATAACCGATTTTTATGACTTGCAATTTAATAGTTTGGTATAAACTCACCTCTTGCGTTGCCATTTCTTACTTCAGAATATTAATCATAAAAAAAATAGAAAGATGTTTGTTAAAATAATTGATAGAATTTGGTCATTACAACAAATTTTATTTAACAATTAGTTCGGATGCAAAATTATATTTTTTTTAATGGTTTTAATGTATGAAATTTCTTATTTTCGTACTTCAAAAGTTGAAAAAAATAAAAAAATTAATAAATAAAAATATTATATACTTTCAAATAAAGAAAAAACATATAAATATAAAACTAAATATAAATAGGATATAAGAATCTCACATAAAAATATCATGCTTCTCCATATATTATTAAAAATTATAAAAAATAATTTAATATAATAATTTACTATATAATTTTAAAAATTATAAGAAAGTTAAAGCTCTACAAACATTTTAAAATATTGATTCCATTTTTAATTACTTCAAGAAAAATTTTACAAAATTCTCTTAAGATAAGTACAATATTGAATAATATTTTTTTAAAGTTATTTAATTTTTGTTTTTTTTTAACCTGAATTAGCCACAAGGCAACGCAAATATAAACCCTTTAAATGTGCTGATTTCAGTTTTACCCATTCGATATTTGCTTTTAACAGGCCCTTTTGAAAATATAAAAAAATTTTCGTAGGATAATTCGGTTTAATATAATTAAAAATAAAATATTTACTCTTACACGTTTACTGAAAAAAGAGTTTTTATATAGGTTTAATATACGAGTATACATTTGCATTGTTTCAAGGAGGCTTGGCAGTTTCACAATTTTTATCAAAATCACCTAATTAAATGAAAACAAAATTAATTAAGAGGAAAAAAAATTTAAAAAATTTATTAAGGATACTATTTAGATTCAGCCGAAGATTTTTCAAAAATAGAAGAAACATTCTTTTAAATAAACTGAATATTGCTAAAAACATGCTTTCAGCTGCTACTTAAAAAGGGCAATGTCAAAAACCCTGCAAACTACCGACCCATTTCGATATGCTCTACGCTTTCCAAAGTTATGGAGAGTGTAATAAACTTTAATTTTTTGAACAATCTGGAGCACAACTATCTGCTCAGTGACCGTCAATATGGTTTCCATAGGGCTCGCTCTACTGGTGATCTTCTGGCGTTCTTAACCGAAGAATGAAATCAATGCGTTCACTTTTTCGGCGAGAACAGGGTTGTTGCACTAGAACAGTGATCCTCACAGCCTATGAGCCCGAACAGAATCAAAATTCGTAACGACCGGCGATATAGACCACACAACAGAACACACGCAAGTTAACGAAGCCGTCAAAAATGAAATCGTTAAGCAAAAGTCACGGCGACTTATCGCTAGAATAAAATTGAATAGAATCTATTCTATTTTTTCTCTAAAGCATAGTACTCTGTTCAGTTTCATGTGAAATTCCACTCAAATCTCTATACAAAATATGACAGCTGCAATACAAGCGTGAAAATTTTCACAACATTTTCGTCAGAGCAGTACTCTGTTCCGCTGCGTGAAATTATCGCAACATGTTTCTGAACAACATTTTTTCAAGGCAATTTAATTGTTCTGCCTATTTATTTTGAAGTGAAAAGAGAGATATCATATGAAATCTCCCAACTTATTCTCTGAGACTCTCTGAGAAACGTTGCCATAGAAATTCCTCGCAACAAACTTTAAGTCAGAAATTTCACGCAACAAATAAAAAGATGGTGCCAGCGAAATTTCACGCAAACGAACAGAGTACTGGGCTTAACGACCGACTATTTCCTCTCTGAGTACAGTTAGTGCTGCCATATTTTGCAAGCAATTGGGTATGTTCAAAGACAATTTCATAGTTTTTGCTACGCTCTCACGTTTCTTTTTTATTTCTGTTTCACTTGGTTGGTTGGTTGGTTTAGATGGTGATTCTACATACAATTAGGATCCAAGTAGCTCTAGTGAGCCGTTTTGATACCATAACATCGTGTTTCTGATGGTTGAGTGCGTAGCACACTGTTAGGTTATAACCATCCGGTGCGGTTGATGAACGTTAGGAGATTGCTGATTTTTGTTGTTGAAAATTCCTCTAGATTGCTGAGGAAGGGCTTGCCAAGCGTAGTTAGTCAGGACCTGGCCAGGGCCGGGAAGGTGCACAGAAAGTGTGTCAGTGTTTCTTTTTCATTTGTGTTATCGCAGCTGCGACAGTGGATGTTAAAGGGTAGTCCAATTCTCTCGGCGTGAACTCCGAAAAAAGCTCGGCCTGGATGACGCTGGCTGAGTTTGGCAGACGAAAAGCATCCGCCACCCCCAGTTTCTCAGAGGATATGCCCGCTCCCACTCCACACTCCATCTTGGAGTCATCAGTGTAAAAGGACACATCCGCCGTTGATTCCCATTCCACCCTGGTGGGAAACTTGGTTATAAAGGATTTCGTGAAGTCGAGTTTGGGAGTGTCGTAGTCCGTGTTTCTAGAAATCAATTCCCGAGGTAGACGATTTAGAATGTTGCTATGTCCATATGGCCAATTCCGCCAGTTGTAAGACTCTCTGAGTCTGACTGCACTGTTTGTTGCGGTAAGCTTAATGTGTAGATCTATGGGGAGTAAATGTGTCAGGACACTAAGTGCATCAGTGGGGCATGAGCGGATACCCTCTGTGATACCTATGCACGCGTATCGCTGGATCAGAGCTAGTTTTGTTGTGTTGTATGCTTTATTCAGTGCAGGCCACCATACTAGTGCACCATACGCCAAGATAGGACGCACTACGGCTGTATATAGCCATAAGAGCATTTTTGGTTGAAGACCCCATTTTCTACCAAAGGTCTTTTTGCAGGCGTAGAAGGCTATGCAGGCCTTCTTGACCCTTTGTTCGATGTAAGTTTTTCAGCTTAGCTTAGTATCCAGAATGACACCTAGATATCTTGCGCTACTGGATAGTGTAAGAGGTTGGTTGTTTAGCTTTGGAAGGACAGATTGTGGCGCTTTGGTTTTTGTGGTGAATAACATCAGTTCCGTCTAGCTGGGGTTAACTCCTAGGCCGCACCTGGCAGCCCTACGCGAGGTTATTACTTCTATTGAAATATTAATATTCTTTAAACATTACACTCTTGCCGGCCTTCTTAGGCCGAGGGACTTTTAACAATATACATACTAGGGCCATTCTTGATTCTCTCACCAACCTTGGTGTACAAGCATTGGTGAGAAACTGGATAGTCTCAATGCTAATGTTAATGTTGTGTGGTGGAGATGCGTACTGCGACCTAAATGAGATCTATTGTACCTCCTTCTCAAAGCTCCGCTGGGTTTGCGGATTACAGAATTTCATCCAGCCCTATTTCTCTAATGAATTTGAGAATATTCTTAGGTTCAAGGGATGAAACCTGCTCTAGACTCAGCTCATAATTCCCCAGTGCTAGTTTACGTCTGCGAGCCACGGCGTCGCAGTTTGTAAGTAGGTGTATTGGAGTCTCCTCTGCTTCCTCACAGAAACGGCAGTTACTATCGGTCTCTATGCCCAATTTCATCAGGTGGTATTTGAGTTTATAGTGTCCTGTAAGGAACCCCGTTAGAATCCTAAGATTCGGTTTGCCTAAGCTTATGCACAATTTTGCTCTCCGAGTGTTAAAATCTCTGAGGAGCAATTTGGATTGTCTTAGCTTTGGGAGGCTTTTCCAAAGGTTTGAACGTTTATGCCTCTCCTCCCTTCTTAGTTCTTCTTTTATAGAATGTGTGCCCAATCCGTTATTTAGTCTCAATGCTAAATAACAGGATACTGAGTTTTCTCAAAGCAACCTCCATTAGCTCACTGAGCGTAGAGGGGAACAGTCCTGACACCATTACAACCACGCCATCTGCATAAGCCACCACTTTGACCCCATTGCAATTTAGTGTATTAAGAACTTCATTCATGGCGATGAGCCAGAGTACGGACAATTACGGACAAATCTCGTGAGTTGGCAGCCACCTAGGTCAGCCTGGATTATTCTGTTATTGAGCATTGAGATTATCCAGTTTCTCACCGGTGCTTGTACACCAAGGTTGGTAAGAGAATCAAGAATGGCCCTAGAATGTATATTGTTAAATGCCCCTTCTATGTCTAAGAAGGCCGCAAAAGTGTAATGTTTAAAGAAGATGATTCTTTCAATAGTAGTAATAACCTCGTGAAGGGCGGTATATGTGAATCTGCCCTTGAGGTATGTTGAGGTATGGGTGTTGGGCGCTGGATATGTTAGCACCCTTTAGAACGTCCATGAGATGAATACCCAGTACACGCTCTAGGGTTTTTAGTATGAAAGATGTGAGGCTTATTGTTCTAAAATCCTTGGCTGATTCATGATCTCTCCTCCCAGCTTTGGGTATAAATATAATCTTAACTGTTCTCCAGCTCCTTGGAGTGCAGTTAAGGCAGAGGGAGTTTGTGAAGATAGAGAGTAGGATAGGTGCAACTACATCTTGTAGTTTCTGCAACATTATTGGAAGAATGCCGTCGGGACATGGAGATTTGTATGGAGAGAAGCTGCTTTAGGCCCAGATAACCCTTTCCATTGAGATAAAGGAGCCAGTTGGAACAGCCGCAGTTGCCTCGGGTGATTCTAAACCTAAGGTCTCATTGCAGCTGCTCCTGCAGCCGGGGAAGTGTATATTGAGTAAGTGTTCTAGTGATTTATTGGTAGATTCTGTCCATGTTCCATCTTCTTTCCGAATGAAAAATGGACTGGTGCTTTCTTTGGACAGAATTTTGCTTAGTCTTGCCGATTCTTTTATATTGTCGATTGATTGAATGTATTCACTTACACAAAAATAAAAACATGGCTGCAAAAAAACTATGCTATATAAAAGCAACCCTGCATCGTCAGTCGCAATCGCTTTCATTCTGTACGGGTTTTATGTTAGGATACCAGAAAGGATCGCTGGTCGTAACGACTTTTGATTCTGTTCGGGCTCTTTATCCGTGGGCATTTGAGCTTTTGTGCTTAAAAGCTTTCTGTATAGATATTTGGGCCTATTCTGCGGAATCTTTTATGAAAAAATTCTGCTATTCTGTTATGATTTCCGATACAAATTTTTGTGCTGTCAAAAAATCTGTTACGAGACCAAAGTTCGTATTCTGCACGACAATCTTTTATTAAATCTGTTATAAATCATAGCAAATTTTTCGAACTGTCAAAAAATCTTTTACAAAATCTTTTATTTGGTATTCTGCATGACAAAATCTGCTATGAAATCTGTTATGAAATACAACAGAATAACAGATAAATTTTTCTGCCTTTTATCATAACGAATTTCAATAAATTTAATAAGTCAAGCTAAATCAGCTTTCGTTATGTTTAATTTATGAAACAAAGGCTTGGAAGACTAAAAAATAACTTTAATCCGTGTAGTTTTTTTTTAAATTGCATATAAAATTTATTTTCTATTTTTGTACAATCATTTATAATTTTTATAATGGGTCTTTCTAAATAAAAAATTATTAATATTTGTATGTGTAGAAAATGCAGCATAAAAAATTATGTAAATATCAAGCTGAGTTATATCTAGAAAGAAATTTATTCTACTTTCTGGAATTCTAGATTTAGCTGCAGCTTTGGTTTTTAATAAAGATCTTGGCATCCACCGCCTCCACTACAAAAGGTCCCTTTGGATTTATTCTACTGTACTATTGTAGAAGTAGTTTGGTAGGATGAGGTTCTTTTATCGCCACTGCAGCATCTTTGATGTTTCCTTTGGAATTTCTAGATATGGTTACCACCTTTGTACCCTTATCTAAATCAACGCTTACACTATAATCAGATTGTTTTGTCTGAATATTAGATCCTGCGCATTCAATAATTATACATACACAATCAGAACGCACATCTAGTTGTTCGGTAAAGCTATAATTGCGTCCACCACCACCATTTATTTGGCCACGGCGATCGCGATCATCATGATCATCTCCCCGTTGTTCCTCACGTTTGAAACTTGCACGGACACCTCTGTCCCTTTCGCTATCTCCTTCACCATAACTGCGTCCGTCACGACTTTTATTTTAAACTTGAGCTTCTGCTATCTTTGTAAACGGGCTCTTGGTCGTCCTCTTAGTCCGACATTGTTTTAAAACAAGCAATTTAATCAAAACCGACATCCTAGTTTGTAGTGCTAATACGCGACACTTCTTTAATGCTAATTTTGCAAAAAAATTTCCAATTCACACGTTAAAAGCGACAGCAATTTGACAGCAATCAGCTTTTTCATAACAGAATTTGACGGAATTGTAATAGATTTTTGTTTTCGAAGATTGATAACAGGGTACCATAAAAGATCGAAAGGCAGAATACTAATTTTAACAGATCTTTTATGGTCGGCATATTTTATGATTCATAACAGAAAATTCATAACAGAAAAACAGATTTGGCAGAATAAGCCCAATTAACTCACGGATGAGCATTGAACTGCGTTAGTATCTATTGAGATTTTATGCTGCGTCACATGCACGCTTGTTAGATTGTTGTTGTTGCTGCGCATACGCAATTTATGCTAAACTCATAAAAAAAGACTCTTTTGTTAAATTTATGCAAAATGTCTCTTCTTCAATGGGAGCTGCAAATTTTTTTTGCAGAAAATGCTTTATCTGAACCGCAATGCTACCGAACTGTTTCTGTTCGTAAAAAATATAATATTCAACGGCATTAGAACGCTTGTCATAGTGACATATACAAAAATTTTAATGAAACTGTGCCTAGGGAATTAGCAATTCGCTTAAAAAAAGCGTTTATTGAAAAAATAGCAATCTGGCTCAGGCCTGTAGCCAGGGCGGGGAAAGGGGGAAATGTCCCCCTACTACAACCGTTGGCCCTCTGGCCAAATCAGACAATGAAAAACTTTAAATAAATAATTAATATGCATTTTGTTGTTATATTTGATTATTGCTTTAAAATTAGTTAAGTTTAATAAAACAAAAAATTTACACATTCACCTTTTTCATGACTTGAATATGTATATGAAAATTGTTTAACAAAACATTTCAGACAAATTGTTAAAATTTTTAAAATTTCTACTGGGTCGCCAACATTTGCTACCAAAAAATAAGATTTGAATTTTAATAATTTTTTTAACCCGCATCCATAGGAACTTTATAGAAATGAAAAGCACATTGTGCACCAATTTGATGCAGACACAAAGAGAATATATAATAAATTGAAATGTTTTTAATTTTTAATTTTTATTTTAAGCATGATGAATGTTTATTACTTTTAAAATAAGAAAACTGCAAATCTTAATTCTAGCAAAAATTTAAAGAAGCAAATATTTTAAATCAAAACATGCATGTTTGTTCTTAATATATAAATCTGAATAAAAAATTTGCATGAATTTGATGCAAACGACGGATGCGGGTTAATTCCACTTTTTTATTTGTTTTATTTAAAAAATGTTTTATTCATATGTTAACCCATTTCGCTACTCTTTCTTATATTTCTAGCTACTTTAAATAAATCTAGTATTTTTACCTTAATTTTATTACAAAGTCCTGAATTAATTTTTATACTATTTTTTTATATATTAATCTCATGTATAAAAAATCTGCATATGTAAATATCATAAAATTAACTGTTTTTTAATAAGTATGTGTAATGTATTCATTTCATACGTTAAAAAAAATTGTTTTTTTTATTTAAATGAAAAAACAAAAAAATTGGCCCCCCAAGATTCATGCCTGCCTCCACTGTCTTCTTGGTCTGGCTACAGGCCTGAACTGGCTACAGAGCAAATGAACAGCTATCCAAAGAGCAATGTATTAAACATACATATTAAAATACATATCCATATTTTTGTTCACAAAAATATTTTAAAAATATTTAACTCAAACAATTAATAATTATACTCCTTGCTCAAAAACAAACAAAACTACATAAAAATTAAAAAAAAAAACAAAAAAGTAAAAACAACTCAAATATTTCATGCCCTCTAAATCCTGTCATACCTTTTTAGGAATTCAAACCTTTATTTAATACCTAATAACAAATTCACTTCTAAATTCAAATTGATTTTTAAAACTTTTTTTGAATACGATGTAATTAACCTCTACTATTTTAAAAGTTTTATTCTTATTTGAAACAGTGCATAATTCAATAAATTATCATAAATTTCGATATTCGATATGAATTATGGACAATAGTAAGACAACGTAAAATGCAAATTTTTCACAACAATTCCCCCTCACACCCCTCATCTAGATTTGTAATACAGCAGAGGAAAATTTTTCTGGCGACACTGAAGACATGCATGTGCACAATAATGAAAATTATCCAACAAGAGCACCTTCACCTTTAATGAAAGCTGAACTAAGACTCAAGTAGTATTTTTTCCAGTGCAAAGCTTTTAATGAGTACATAAACAAAGTATGCTTGCATAGAGTTTGATGACCACTGCTCTAGATATTTCAAAAGCGTTTGACCGAGTGTGGCATAAAGTGCTCGTGTCGAAACTTGTTGCATATGGTTTTGGTGGTGACTTTGCTCGATGGATCACGTCTTGCCTCAAAGGCAGAACGATTCGAGTCGTAGTTGACGGTATTTCGTCCGAGGAGCACGCAATCAACGCAGCAGTACCGCATGGCTCAGTCTTATCGTCACCCTTCTTTCTGGTTTTTATCAACAACCTTCTGTCGTTGACGCAAAATCCAATACATGCACTGAACACATTCACAACGGCAACGACGTGGCGACAACTGCCAAATTATTTAAATATGCCTTTCTTATGGAGGTGAATTTGGTGAAAATGTAGCAGCAACATGACAATGTTGTTGTCGCCGGTATAGAATTATTTCTAATTTGACTAGCGACAGCAGCGCAAATATAAGGGTTTCTGGATGCGTGAATGAAACAATTGTATGATTTTTCCAGATTGTTATCTCTTTTTTCATGTCTAGTCGTTATGTCGTGTAGTCGTGAATGTGTTCAGGGCGACACTCGTTTGCGGACGACAGCAGCAGTTGTCATTCGAACTAAAGGTCTGCAGCGAACCATCCGTTCTACTTGTACAAACAGATATAACAAGTAAAAACCTGATAATATTGGTACAAATACAACAAGGAGTAGAACGGAACATATGCTTATATGCTTTGGAATGAGCAAAGAGCTTATCATCTCTTTCTCTGGCTCTCATTATAGTGTAAGCTTTTTTCTCTTTATCTGTTCCACTAAGTGTTTGAACCCTTTTTTTAATGGATATATCCATTCAATATGGATATTCGAGATCGTTCTCTTTGTATTGATGTTGTGTTTTTCTATTTCTATTCTACTAAAAGAAAGTAATGGTGAGTGTCTTTCTGTGAATGGACTTTTTCGTATTTTTGGCAAATTTAAAACATAAAAAAGTACTTAAATGCATTGTACTTATATAAACTGTTTCTTATTTATTTATTTAGTATAATTAATTATAATAATGAATTATTACAACTAAGATAATATGTCGAGCAACTAGCTGCCAGGGCCTTCGGCTCGGGTTTATTAAATTTTATTGTGTTGAATAGTCATTGGGTAATAAAGAAAAAAAAAAAATTAGGTTATACTAGAAAAGATTTTATATAAAATGCGTTAGGTTACATACTTTTATAAATTCATATATTTTTAGTATATTTTGTAATGTGATGTTAGTAAGTAGACTACTAGGTTTGGTGTTGCCAAATATTAAATTTCTGTTGTAAGTAAACTTATTGCATACATCGAGGATATGCACAACGGATGTTGGACTGTTGCAAAATTGACAGTTGGAGGCTCTCTTACCACACAGCAAGTGTTCATGTGAAAATTGTGTATGCCCGATCCGAAGTCGAACGAATGTTTTGCTCAGTAGTCTGGTGCATGATGTTGGGTAGATTACTTTGACTCTCTCTTTATTGATGGTGCTGTAATGATGATTATAGTTGAGCCATTCATTTTTCCTTAAATGTTGGAGATGTTTGTTAATTACTTCCAAAATGTCTTTTTTCTCGTATGTATCTAATGTGAGATGGGGGCCTTTGCCTGCTGCTTTGGCGGCTGCGTCAGCGTATTCGTTTCCTAGGATGCCTACATGTGCTGGAACCCACATAATTTTTATTTTATTAGGGTGTTTGATGCAGGAGTTTCTGATAGATGAAATGAGTTGGCTGTTGTTGTTGTTTATGTTCCGAACTGCCTCAAAAGCAGATTTGCTATCAGTACAGAGAATGTATTTACCTTTAGTAGAACCAGCAAAGTCGGTGGCAAGTTTAAGAGCCAGAGCTTCGGCTGTAAAAACAGAGCAATACGGTGCAAGAAGTCCAGCTTTTATTATGGTACCATTATTGGAAACAACCGAAAAAGATGAGCTGTTCTCTGTTTTCGATCCATCCGTATATAGAAATGACCAGTTTTTATTTGTGTAGAAATCAGCTATTTCGGAAAATATTTGCCGGTATCTTTCAGAACTAGTACATTCTCTAGGAAAGGCTTGTAAGTCTGATAAGAGGGATGGGTTCTTAAGACACCAAGTAGGTTCATAGCTATGCTGAATTAGTTGAGGCTTAATGTCTATTTCTAGAGATTTGGAAAGTTCGATGCAGCGTAAAATTGTTGATTTAATTCTGTAATCCCGTTTAAGTTTAATTGAATTGCAGACAGTTTTGTGAAGAATGACATTATTGGAAGTGAAAAGTTTAGTTGTTAGATTATATGTTGTAGATGTAACTCGCTCGGATATGGATGGAAGACCGGCCTCTGCTAATATGTTCTTAATTAGAGAGGTAGGAAATGCATTTAGGCTTCTACGAACGGCTGTGTGATAGGGAGCATAAATCTGCTGAATGTTGCTGAGGGCGCACCACCCGTAGATAGGAAGGCCGTAATCTATCTTAGAAAGTAATAGTGATCGTGTTATATTAATAAGCGTATTTACGTGAATTAGACAGTGTTTGGATGTTAAGTATTTAATAATGTTTAATCTGGCAGCTAGGCTTTTTCTTAATTCTATACAGTGTTGTTTGAAGTTAAGCTTACAGTCGAATATAATTCCTAAAATTTTTAAATACTTTACAAATTCGATACTAATACTGACATTATTAAGATTTAAGTGAAAATTTGTACATGTTAATTTTTTACAAATATGAAGAATTTTGCATTTTTCAATTGCTAGGCTAGCACCAGACAAATTTCCCCATTGTTTAATATCGCTTAATATTTTCGAAAAAGTAGATTTAACAATATTCATGTCTTTTATTTTACAAAATATAATGGCATCATCGGCGTAAATGGAGTGAGCAACATTTTTATATGTAGATAGAATTTTACTAAGTTGATCAAAAGCAATTATGAAAAGAGTAACGGACAACGGGGATCCTTGTGGAATACCATTCTTTAAGGGAAATATATCGGATAAGTTTGAGTTGACTCTAACTCTAAACCTTCTGCTTGTCAAAAAGCCTTTAACTATGTTAAAGATTTGTTGACCTACTTTCCAGTTAATGAGTTGTTGAAGCACCGAGTGTACACCTATGCGGTCGAAAGCTTTTTCAAAATCGGTTGCTAGAACTGTAACATGATTTTTATTTGAAAGAGCGATAGACGCATAATGTTGAAGATAGAGTAGTACATCAGTTGTGGATTGTTTTGTTCTAAAAGCAACTTGGTTTTGATTGATCAGTTTTTTTTTGGTTATAAACCACATTAATCTTTTAGACAGTATTTTTTCGAGGACTTTTCCTATGCAGGGTAGAAGAGAGATCGGTCGATAACTGCTAGTTTCAGATTGAGGTTTTTTTGGTTTTAGAATTGGAACAATTACAGCTGTACGCCAACTTTGTGGGTAAATTCCAGTTACAAAGATGTTATTGAATAGAACCAGTAGTCTCTTTTTAGCAACGAGTGGCAAATTGGTGAGCATTGGGTAGGAAATACGATCGAAACCAGGGGTTTTTCCTCGAACACTCCGTAAAGCATTTTCGAGTTCGGTAAGCGAAATTGTCAAATTTAATTTTTTTGCATCAGTTGAAAGATTGCGTTGTTCGTAATTACATCGTAAAATAGATGTTTTGCTAGATATGAATTCTTGCGAAAAGTTCCGGTCTTCAGAAAAACAAGACCACACATATGCTAAGTGATTGGCAATTTCTTTAGAAGACGTTATTTGAGTGCTACCCGAGTTTATAGACTTAATTGTGTTTGAACTATTATTTCCTACGAGGATTTTGATATCGGACCAGATCTTTTTTGGACTCGTTATGGGTGTAATTTGTGATGTAAGTTTTTCCAAACTGAAATTTTTGGATTCTTTGACGGATTTTCTAAATTGTGCATTTGCTTTTTTGTACAACATTAAATTGTCATCAGTTCGAAAACGTTTAAAATTGCGCCAGTATGTTTGTTTTCTTATTCTAAGGGCTTCAAGTTTAGAGTTCCACCAAGGGACTTTTTTTTTGGAAAAAACGCTTTTTGTTTGTGGTATGGAGAGATTAGCTGCAGTTCGAATAATTTTTTGTATTTTGGCAGCTTCTTGGTTAACGCTGTTACCAGGACAGCGTGAGATAGTTTCTTTTTCGCAAACTTTTTGGAAAAGTACCCAGTCAGCGAAATCTGTTTTAAATTTTTTAATAGGTTCTGGTTTTTCGAAACTTATCGGCGAAACTATCTCAGTCAAGATCGGAAAATGGTCACTACCGTGAAGTTCTTTTAATACTTTCCAGGAACATTTTGGTGCAATTTGTGCCGAACACATAGTTAGGTCTATATGTGTGAATGTTTTATGGGTGGAAAAATGGGTTGCTGAACCATCATTAAGAACTACAAGGTTTTCGCAGAGTACAATATCTTCAATTGTTTTGCCTCTATCATTATAGCAGTTGGATCCCCACAAAGGGCTCCACGAATTAAAATCCCCTGTGATGATATATGGATTTGTATTTGGACGTATAATAGTATTAATATCTTGGGTAGAAAAGTTTTGCTGAGGTGGTATGTAGCTATTGATTATATTGAATTTAAAACCTAAGTTTAATTCGATAACAATTGTCGATATACGAGAGTTTATTGGTAACACGTTATGTGAAATATGTTTTTTGATGAGGATTGCAATGCCCTGCTTGGCTGAGTTGTTACACAATAAATTGTGGAAGTAACCTTTATACTGTTTTGGAGTAACAAAAAAACTTTTAGTATGTGGGAAGTGGGTTTCTTGGATCGAAATAATGTCAGGACTTAGGTCTTTAATAATCAACTGAAGTTCGTGGTAATTGTGTGTGTAGCCTTTCATATTCTACTGTAATAATTTCAGTTTCATTGACAATTATATAGTAGAAAATGTACAATATATAATTTGATTAATTGTTGATGAGAAAGAATGAATTTGTATGGTGTTTTGTGTTGATATTTATTTATTTGTTTTTTGTTTTTGTCTAAAAGTCTTCATCGCTCATAATTTCAATGTGTTCATTTACATTTGGGGAGGTGTTGTTTGTATTGCTAGTGTGTTTTAGAGTATGCATTTGTGTTGGAAAACAAGAAGGTTTGATAATATTGGGAAGAGAGTTAGAGTTTTTTTTGGGAGAGGTTGATTTTGCTGAGAAAGAAGTTGTTGCATTATTTGAAGTATTTTTTTTGAGAGAGGTTGAAGTGGTTGGAAGGTGAGGTGGGTTAAGTTGGTTTATATTTGCGTTGTTGTTGTTGTTATTTATGGGAGAATGATTATTTTTGTTTAGTTTTTCGGTTTCAAGATGGTGAGGTGGGTTAAGTTGGTTTATATTTGCGTTGTTGTTATTTATGGGAGAACAATTATTTTTATTTGGTTTTTCGGTTTCAAGATTGGCAACGTTGACAGAAGCTTTGTTTATGATTATTTGATCTTGAGTTTGTATTGTTGTTTGTACGATTTTGGGTTGAGATTTGGTGTTTTTGTTTGCCTGAGCGGCAATTGAAGAATAAGAAGAAGAAGAGGGGATAGCGGGAAATGATATAGACTGAGATCTTTGGATCTGCCTTGCTTCGCGAATAGAGCATTTATTTTTCGTTTTCATTTGTAAAAGTTCTTTTTGCTGTATAAATTTTGTATAAACTGTTTCTTTTTTTGTTGTTTATTTCGCTCTTTATTCTGTATGCTTGCTACGTCACATACTCCAGATGTTCCAAATAAAAATAACAGTATTATCGATATATCTGTTTGTTCTGTATGTGCTCAAACTAGTATTTCTGATACTTGGTAATTTCACTCTCTCATACCTATTCCATCGTTATCTAAAAGAGAAATATTCCATGCATACTCAATGCTTAGAGAGCGAAACAGATGCAAGTAGATATAAGAAAAAATAACAACACACAACTGGTGTACTTGGATGGTTCTTTGCAGAGCTTTAATTCGAACTCATTCAAAAAACGCCCAAGCTTTTTGGAGATTTAGAAAAAGAGACAAAATATGAATGACACACTCCTTAATGATCTACAAAAAATCTCCGAGTGGGGTCTTGCTAATAGAGTAGAGTTCAATGCAAACAAGACCCAGTGGTGCCTGTTAACCCATAAGCGGATAGATTACCCCTTAGCTCACCTCATTATGAATGGTGTAGATCTTGTGGAATTAGCCGCTCTTGACGTTCTGGGCATATCGATCCAATCTTATCTTCGAAAGAATGATCATATTTTCGATGTGCCGAGGCACATCGATTTCAATTTACTGGGCAAGTGAATAGGTTTTTTTAAAACTGTGTAAAAAATATTTCACTTCAGCTGATCTTCGCATGATTTACACCTCATATATCAGGCCAAAAATGGAGTACAACTCGCACATTTGGGCAGGGGCGTCAAGATGTTATTTGGAGCCTCTGCATCGAATTCAACGTCGTGCGATATATTTGATAGAGGATGAAAATATTTCATCCTTTCTCAACTCTCTTGCGCATCGAAGCAATATTGGTTGCCTAAGCCTTCTGTATAGGTACTACCATGGCAAGTATTCAAGGCAGATATATGGCGTGACGCCACCAGATCGTGTGTTTTCCAGATCTACTCGAGCAGCTGTCCTAGCCCACCCCGTTGCCATTACCTCGATGTTTAACAGAACCTCGCATTACCGATATAATTCGTTCTTCAGTGGAGCGGTAAAGTTGTGGAATAGTCTCCCTGCGTATTCCCGGCAGTTTTGAGAAAATTTAAAAATAAATCTTCACCGACGCTACTCCATCTATCCACCCTCCAACTAACTATCATCCACCCATCTTTCGAATCAACACAATGCTTACATATTTATAGTGTTGGAGTGTTGGATCAGTATAAAAAAAAATGTGGATGGTTTTGACGCAGTTCTTACTACTTTTAAAACAAGTCATTGGATTGTGAACTATAAAATAATATATCAAATTTCATTTTTACATTGACCAATCACAAGAAAATTTTGTTTTTAAAGCAATGAGTCGAAAATAAATAAACTAAGAACTTTGATAGTCATCAAAACAGTATACCTTTTCATATTGCAAACTATTAATCTTAAATAATTGAGCAATACAGTTCTGTGTGAACAAAAATAGCATTAGAATATGCATTTTACTTCACCATAATAAAACGAGGGAAAATAATAATTAAATCTTATAAAAACGTCTCTATTAATATTTGATTCATAACTGGTTTTAACGTTATGTAAGCAATATCTAAAGTGTTTCTGTAAACATTCAATAAATGAGTTTAAAGTATGGTAGAAAGGAGTTGAAAGCAGAACAAATAACTGGTTTTGAATAAATATCTATATAACTAAAAGTTGTATTTATAATGAAACTATAGAAAGTTAACGTTATTTTTGATTTCTGTTACATTCTTTAAAGATTACCAAACGAAATTTTTCCATGTTTTTTTTTGTCACACACAAATAATAAAACAAACTAAAGAAAGTCAAATCATCTAAAAAAAAATATTTTAAATATCTCATTAAAGCAGACCACATATGATGGAATACTGGTTTTTCAATCTAGATTAAGAAATTTTAAATTTCTTGATGTTGATCGCATGCTCTTGATCAGTATGTTTCCTCAAAGAGAAAGAGGTAGTCGTTTGAAACCATAACAGGAATGTTAAATAATTATAAGAATATGCATTAATAAAAGCGTTTCCGTTAATAGAAACGTTGATGACGAGGTGATTTTTTTTTTTTTTTTGTTAGAAAGATGAACTCTTAGGATTTTTACAAAGACTGAATTACAGTTACTATCTTCGAATGCTTGATTATTTACAACCTAAGACTTACCTTGAGAAATGATATACATAGCTGATTAGGCACATCTCAAAAAAAATTCAAATGAAAGCTGCGTATATATCGTTCCAAAGCAGCGATATTAATTTATAACAAATAAAAGTAAATTAACCAACATGGCGTTATTGAAACTACAACATTTTTTATATTCCATAAACATAGTTCCATAGACATAGTTTCGTTATCGAAATGATATCTAATATAAAAAAATCTGAATATTTGTTTCAATATTTTATTATATTGTCTCATTATAAAATCCTGTACAGATTAATTTAATAAAATAATAAAATATTTTTTAATTCCAAAATTAAGATACTTATCATTCTTATTTACACTTTATTTAGATGGTTTTGAAAACTATAAATCGCATGAGTTCATTAATTACTTTATAATTTTTTGTCTTCAAATAATTATATGGTTTTGAAAACTATAAATCGCATGAGTTTAACAATTACTTTATAGTTTTTTGTCTTCAAAAATTTAAATTTTCGTTTGCGAAAAATTATACCGAATTGATGGGGGTGTAAGCTTTTGCAGTTTCTTCTATCCGATGATGCGATATCAAAATTTTATATACCCTCGATATGGTTACGATATCGAAATTATGTTTAATATCGATAAAGGAACAATATAGTAATTTCCTTAAACCTCGTTTAGTTATGATATCGAAAATTTTTTTATATCACGATATCGTTAACAAAAGATCATTTTGTACCAAAAACAGTAAAGTATCGATATCAAAACAATATCGATATGAAAATAGCTAGTTAACGATAACAAATATCACTTAAATGATATCATTTGGTTTGCTGGACTTTTACTGCTTTTTTTTATATTAAATTTACTGTAACGTAGATAGAGATGCTTCAGATGAGTACATTTGGTCGTAGCGACTTAATATAGCAGTGAACAATTATATTTTACTGGCTCAGAAAGAGATCGAAAGTTGTTATGCCATACATTAGAAAGGACTTTATCTTTCTTTCCTAAATTGTAGCAAAGAGATTTTAAAATATAATCTATTTCGAAATATATTTTAGTATCACGTTGTAAAAAAGTTTTTATATGTTTTCAATATTGTAGCCGATCATATTACGTTAATTTTTTTTCATCTTTATTCAATGTGGAAAAAAAATGTTAAATGAAAGAAATACTTGTTTTGAAGGCATGTCCGTGTGATTATAAAAAATTATTGGAATATGGTAAAATCCATATATTAGACATAGGGTTCGCCCATTTATTATGCCAAATGTTTTTGAATCATTTTGACTCCTTCTTTTCCCCATGTATTACGTCAACACAAAGCCTTGATCCCACCTACCTTGAGTTAACGTCACACTCCTATTTTATAGAATTGTAGCCATATCACATGTTAATACATTATTTCTGTAAATTGTTAGAAATTATTAATGTTTAAAACATAGCGATCTAGATAATTTATGAATCCTTATCTTTATTTTGATAACACAAATAAAAATACTAGCTATCAAATAAAATTACTTGTATTATGCTGACCATCTAACGGTAAAACGATGAAGCATTTCCACTGCTCAAATTAAAATCACCTCTCATCACGTTACTTTCAAAACGATTATCGTTCAAACGATATTATCTGACGATATCGCCAACAGTTTGAATCATATAAGCCCTTTGCTCTCGTCTCGTCCATCGTTCAGTTTTCTTAAGTTTAAAAGTCTATGGAAAACATATGTTTAGTGTCAAAACTGTAACTTTATTTTTCTTTACTTTCATTAAGTTTAATATTTTTGGACGTATTTGCAAAAATTTTGAGAAAATGTAAGCATTTTTTACTGATTAGTTATGAATATATGACATAATTTATTGAAAATCTTTATTAGGGGAGGTAAATTTTGTTGACAAACATCCGCAGCTGGTAAACAATTACGAAGTTGACATGGAACAGGGCCGTTTGGCCATCAACGTGCTGTGGGAGGCAGGAACATACCCTGAAAAAATTTTTGGGGGTTTTTAATTTTTTATGTTTAGACTTATTCCAATTTTTTTATATTATATAATAATAATGTATACATATTCTTTTTTTTTGGGCTAGTGCATTTACAATTTCTTCCATGGTCACTTCCCTGTGAACATTTCGAAGAGCTAACCCATTGGGCTTTTCTTCACAAGTTTTACTTCTCATGCATGTTTTGAGTCTTCGAAGCGACTGAAACCGGGAACGTTGCAAAAATCTTCGAGAATTGGCTTATTTATGAATATATAACGTATGGATATATAAACGTTACAGGTCGATTTGTCTGATTCAAGCAGTGCCTATAAATATTGGGTACAAAATAATTGTCAAAACAAAATACACTGAAAAAATCGGGAGCGGGTCAGTTTTCTGCCTGTCAATATTCTGTGTTGTCAAAATGTTGTAATTATTACAGTAATTTTAAATACGGTTTGTCTAAAAACCTGTATTTCAATATACTGTTTTTTAAAAATTTTGCTTTCAAAAAGTCTTCTCTCTATTTACAGCATTTAAACTGTATTTGGGATACAAAATGGTGTTTTTTCAGAATTAATTATGTGCCCTTGTTCGGAAAGTGGTTATTTTAAGCTTATTTACCTTAGTTGTTCCTAGTCCATATTTTGCACAATTTTTGCTTCAGAATTTTTTAACACAGTTTTATTAATGCAGAATTTTGTAATGCAGAATTTTGTATACAGAATTTGATACATACAGAAAACTGCACCGAACCAGAAAAACTCATCACGTGTTTAAATTCAATACAATGCTGTTAATATCAATGCATGATGTTTCATACAAAATTTAAAAACATGTTGAAGCAATTTTTTTAACAACAATATGTTATAAAAAATTTGTATTAAACATATTTCGTCAAAGTAGGAACAAATTGTTTTCAATATGTCGACCATTTCACATTGAAGTGCAATATCAGTTGCACTGATCAACTCCGATTTGGTTCAAACTTTGTGCTTAGATTAGTTTATTGTTTAGAAAACCAAATCCGGGGTTTAAGGTTTTGAAATTTTTTTTCGCGGTCTATTTTGAGATAAAGTAGCTCAGTCAATGTAAAAAAGGGTATCATGGGAACATTTATTTTGAAGGAAAAATATTAAACTTTTGAAAAATTTTAAATACATGATTCATTATTAATTTGAAAGTTTATTACCATGCCAGCAATAGGCACTATAATATTTTTTCATTGTCATTATTTTCATTTTTTTACATTCCAATATCTTTCCAAAGAAGGTATCTATCAACTAGCGTTGATATTTATTGTATAAAGATTACAATACATAGAGACTTAAAAATTTTCTTACATAAATAATATTAAAAAAATATTTCGAAGTATATTGTTTTTAAACTCATCTTCTCTTCGCTAAGTGGCATAAAAAAATTAGGCCTTTTAAGCCGACGTCAAGATAGTTTGGTCCCAAATTATCGAACTCAAAGAAATCAAAGTGCATATTAACACTTTATTAATATTAATATGTTTAGTTACAATTTTCTCCTATTACTGGGATCAAAAAACGCTGAGAATGACAGGATTTTTTAAAAGCTTTTTCTTATTCTAAAGGTTTTAAAAAAAATTTTCTTGTCTGGCCAAACTTAATAATTCTAGTAAAGGTTGAAACTACAAGTACCCTTATTAAAATGCACTTTGATTTTTTATTTCCAATAAATTGCGACCAAAATATCTTGACACCGGCTAAAAGAGACTACTTTTTTAAGCCACCTATCAAGAAGAAGCTACATATAAAAACAAAAATAAAATTTATTATGGAATACGTTTTTACATTATTTACATTGAGAGTAAAAACATACTACAAAATTTAACAACAAATTTTAAAATAGAAATTTTACGCTTTTGCGTTTCTACAAAAGAATATTGAAATAAACGTATTAAATTTTCTACTATGAATTCATTTATTTTTTTATCATTTTCTCTATTATTTCTTTGTAGTAACAAAAAATACGCCAGAGAATGAATTGAAAAATTATGTGCAGTAGAATCTTTGACAATAATTGCTAGACAATTGAGACCAAGCTAAGAAAAACCCCGATTTTATTTTTGATTGTGTAAAAATATTTTTTCATTGGTCTTAAATTAAACATTTTTTAAATGTTTCCTACACTCTAAATAATAATGCGGTGTGAATTGGAAAAACACCAATAAAATACTGTTTTTAACACCACTTGCGTAGTAATATTATCCATCACGTGGATAATATTTTTTTTTTATCAATTTGGATATATTTTTATTTTCTACTCAGTTAAATAAAATCGGAATCAGAGAACACTTAATTTTTATTTTCATACTTTCGTCGTTTGTTTTCTTGCTTGTCATTTTTTTTTGAGTTGGTTATTGTTATTTTCGTTTTTTGAACGTGTTGAGTGCATAACAATTTAATAATGCTTTATTTATTACTCCAAATATGTAAATAAAATACACATTTGGATCTGTTCGAAAAATTACATTTTCGAATGTTAGACGTTTGCAGTGCTGCAAAATTGCAAAAATATTTATTACTCCAAATATGTAAATAAGATACACATTTGGATCTGTTCGAAAAATTACATTTTCGAATGTTAGACGTTTGCAGTGCTGCAAAATTGGACATTTTCAAACATTTTGCTTGAGCTGCAAAAGCAGTTGGCGCATTTTGGATATTATGATTATATCTATTTGGAGCGACACAAACGGATACAATAAAATTAACACCGTTCGGATGGACCCTATGTAACACCGTTTCAGTGCTATAGTAACACCGTTTTCATTTTAGTGTTTAAAAGTATATTTAAAAACTTTTTTTAATTTAAAAAATTACTATTGTTTTAAATTGAACTGTACAAACATTTGAGTAATTGTTTCTGCAAACTGCCAAAGGGTCCAAAACATTTAATTTGAATTTATTTGAACATTTCCAATACGACAATAAGCGAAGACGATATCAAATTACCTATCGTTTCAAATCTATTGTGCAGACGATAGCATTTGAGAGCTGTTCGTCATACATGAAGCAAGCAAAACGATATCGTTAAGACGATACTACAGTAGTAGAAGGGCTATGATGCTTCTAATCCAAAAACGCGTGTATTTTCTTATGGGCCTCCAAATTCACAAAATTGTGGCAAACTGCGCAGTCGGCGTCGTACGATCGGTCAAGTTGGTCGATAGTAGGGTGGCTGAAGCATGTTGTTGTTGTTGCAAATTGGCGATAAGCATGCAAGATGTACGGACGGAGGGATAGCTAGGGGGGTATGATCGGTCAAGCTAGCTGAAGTGGGAGATAAGCAAGCATAGAAGACGTATGGGCAGACAGTCGGACAGATAGTCAGATGGATGGACGGACGGGGAGATAGCTAGAAGGTGATAAGCCCAAGCTTCAAAGCAAGCATAATGTTTATAGTTTTAAGTCGCTACATAAACTTCGGTGGTGTTGTTGTTGTTATGAATCAGCATTTCAAGTTTAAGGTGATAAGCCCAGACCCAAAATAAAGAGAATAATGTATAGAAGTAAAGAGTGTAGTTGTTATGCATTTTAATAAATTTAATATAAGTTGGCTGACTAATGTAAAAACAAAGTATGAAAGCAGCAGAATAAATTAAGCTATCGATTGAAAGCGATATCATAACCATGACCATACGCAACTATGCTGATATAAATAAAACAAAACGAGTTGATTTATATGTATATGAATCATTATTGTTCTTTTATTGATTTGCTATATTTAAATAATTCTTATGATTTCCTTTGTTAGAGGAGCATGGATTACCAAACAGTAAGCTGACGTTTTGTCTGGAATCGGTTTGTTTGCTTCGGTGTAAAACTCAATTCGTACATCAATAGGTCCTGTTTTAACTGCTTCATTTTGATGTGTTAAATCAACAACAATAAGCGGCGCTGTTGCCTTATATTCAACAACATTGAGCAATGGTTGAGGTTCCCGCATATAATAATAACTTTGTTGAAATTTTGCATACATATCATATAGAATAGCATACTGTCCCATTTCAAAGCGCGTATTTAAATCATCATAGGGATATGAATCAGAGTTTAAATGAACTTTTAAATAAGTTATATTACAATGGTCAAACGTATTTCCTTCCTCCTTGCTCCTCTCATTTTGTAGGCCAATAAAAAGAAATCTAGGTCTTTCATTTTGCTGACTCAGTTTTACATTCCATAAAACCTTTGTACTTTTACTTCTGAAATCCTAGGATTTACATGACAGTCCCAACTTCGAAAAGCCATTAAAATAGGGTTTTCATTATTAATTATCTTGTACATTTCCAATTTCGAAAAGTCCGATAGTTGTATGTGAGGCATTTTCCATGTTATATCCAGTATTGTCAATTTCAATTGATCTGCGGCATTAGTAGGATAATATGAGCTATCATTAGACGAAGAACGTTGAAGGATAAGCTCATGCTTCGAATTTAATATTATTTTAGTGTAATCTTCGGCAAATCCCATCAACATTTTTAGTGGTATACAGCAACTAAAGTGATTTTTTTCCAAAGTAAGACTTTCATCAGGGCACCAAACAGCGTTTTTTAATGCATCGCTTTCAGCTTTATTCAATGATACAAAATTTTTCATGGTGGATGAAATTCCAAGATTGCGTGCACGATCAACTTCAAAACCATTAATTTCATATCGAATTTCGTCAAACAAATATGACACAAAGTTATTTTTAAATTTCACACCTGTTGTTGCCACATCTTTTCCACCTTCACGTTTTACTATGAAGCCATGAATGTAAATCATACTCTCACTTGGTAAGACAAAGAGGTCCTGATTTTGAATTGGTATACGAATCTCATCATTATTGTTGAATGATTTTAAATATGGAGAGTAGCTATGGTAATCCCTCTTTATAATACTCTCATCATGTATTGGTTTTTTAAGGACATTTAATATTTCGTTCATGATTAAAGCTGAAATCCCAAGAACTTACAATTTTTATGTTTAATGTTGATAACAGATTCTTTTTTATATGTCCTCGATCGAGAGTTGATGTAGGACTAAATGGAAATACTATTTGAATTATGTTTTTATTCTATGTAATAAACGCCCAAATAAAACACACATATGAAAATAGAATCAATTTAGTGTTTTTATGAGAATAATCGAAAATGTTGACATGAACAAATTAGTTAATGTCAACTAGTTATTAATAATTGTTAACGGCTTGCTACATCTAACTGTAAAACTGTTTACTACAGTATCAGAATAGCATCAGAACAGTATCAGATCAGTATCAGATCAGTATCAGATCAGTATCTGATCAGTATCAGATCAGTATCAGATCAGTATCAGATAAGTATCAGCATCCGATCAGTATCAGCATCAATATCAGATAAGTATCAATATCACTATCAGTGTCAGTTAGTATCTTCATGTTTTGCGCAAAATTTAATTTGAATATGAATAAAGAAAATTGTAAACTATTTTAGTAATTATTTAATACTAAATCGGGGGAAAATATGTATAGATGCTCAGTTCATTACGACTACTCATAATGTCTATAACAATCTCTTTAAGCGGAACCACGTCAGCTCTTATTGGAAAATATTTTCCACCAATTGAATTGTCAACAAAATATGTTTGCGGACTTGTAGACTTTGTAACATTTAATTCTATACCCAATGTAGATGTCCACAACAATTTATTTCATATCGGGCCGCATACTATTACAATACCAGTTGGTTCATATGAATTTGAGGATATTTGGTTTTTCTTGAAATCAGCCGTAAGAGACCTTGATGATTCAATTTTCCTGGAAATTAAATCAAACAACAACACTCTTAAAATTGAAATTGTATCCTCCGTGGACATAGATTTTTCAAAACCAAACAGTATAGGACAGGTGCTGGGATTCAGTATAAGAAAGTTGATAGTAAATGAGTTGGCGTATGAGGAATTTATAGAAGTGGTTCCTATAGATCCGTTACAAGAGATAGAAGAAACGGAATATATACATATAGGTCAGTCAGATAAAACTAGAAAAAAGTTTGAATCTGATTTACCTTTAAATATTACAAATATAAACACAATACGAATTGAATGCAACTTGACAACCGGATCATATATTAACAACACATCAGTTCATACTATTCACGAATTTCCTCTCGATGTCTCACCAGGATATAAAATAAATGAAAAACCTCGAAATGTCATTTACTTACCCGTCAACTGTCAACAAATAAACAGCATAATGATAAAAGTCTTAAATCAAGGCGGTGACCTTATTAATTTACGAGGGGAAAAAATTTCTATAAGACTTCACTTTAAGCCAGAGTAAAAATA
Source organism: Dichetophora obliterata (assembly GCA_963920525.1). Classification (NCBI taxonomy): domain Eukaryota; kingdom Metazoa; phylum Arthropoda; class Insecta; order Diptera; family Sciomyzidae; genus Dichetophora; species Dichetophora obliterata. Next base: position 147,055,612 of record OY986435.1, on the reverse strand, counting down.
ATGATCATTTACGCTATAAATTCCTCAACATCCGCTCAATGTTGATGAATATAAGGCAACAGCACCGCTTATTGTTGTTGATGTAACACATCAAAATGACGCAGTTAAAACAGGACCTATTGATGTACGAATTGAGTTTTACACCGAAGCAAACAAACCGATTCCAGACAAAACGTCAGCTTACTGTTTGGTAGTCCATACACTCCTCTAACAAATGAAATCATAAGAATAATTTAAATACAAAATCAATTTTTTTCACAATTTATATATAACAAATCAATAAAAGAACAATAATGATTCATATATAAATCAGCTCGTTTTGCTTTATTTATAACGGCACAGTTGAGTATGGTCATGCTTATGATGACGCTTTGACTCTCTAGCTTAATTTTATCATTAACCCCGCAGCCGTCGCAGCCGCCTTTGCTGCTTTCATACTTTGTCTTTACATTAGTCAACCAACTCATATTAAATTTATTAAAATGCTTAACAACTACCTTGCTGACTTATCTTGAACTTGTGGTTTTTGGCACGCTTATTATGCTTACTATGAAGCTTGGACTTATCATCTTTAACCTGAAATTTGTAGCGACTTAAATTCATATACATATTATATTAAACAAGCATGGGAAATATAACAAATATTTTACTTCTTCACTGTTTCCTTATCTTAAACTTGTTGTTTTGGGTCCGCTTATAAGGGGTAAACAAGTAAGCAGTGAAACGGAATGATCGATATAAAGAGAGGGGGATAGAGTGATAAATAAAGGGGGCGAGAGAGAGAGAAAAAGTTACTCACAATTTTTGTTCCATCTAGTTAGCTGGCTGTCGATCCACCATATTGCATGCTTATCGCCAATTTGCAACAACAACAATACGCTTCAGCTACCCTACTATCAGCCAACTTGACCGATCGTAGGGCGCACGAAACAACAACAAAATACACTACTTTCGGGCAGCGACGCCGACTGCGCAGTTTGCCACAATTTTGTGAATTTGGAGGCCCATAAGAAAATACACGCGTTTTTGGATTAGAAGCATCATAGCCCTTCTACTTACAGTTTTATAGTTACATGAAGTTAAACTACCGCCGTTAAATGATTATCGTCATGAGTGATGAGAACCCAGAATCTGAATCTACTAGATTTTTTTAAGCAATTTTTTAGGCGAGTAAATAAAAAATAATGTGAGGCTTTAGACAATGGTTTACAACATTTTAGTCTATTTTGAGGATTATACCATGATATATTATTTTTAAAGAATTTTTTAAATATTCCTTTAAATTCGTATTTTAAAGATTGAAAAATATGTAGCCAAATTCAGAATATACTGTGTATTGCTACCGACAACAATATTAAAAAAAAATTAAATTTTCTTTAACGCCTTGATATATTAAAACATAATGAATGAAGAGAAGATGTTTTAAATCGAAATCAAATTTTGTATGACGGATTTTTTTACAATATATTTATTAATTAATTCTCATGCTTATTTCAGTGAAATAAAACTTTGAAAAATGTCTTTATTTCAGAAACTCTGGAGTAGAGAGTTGGATTGAGATTATCATATTTTAAATAAATTAAGAATATCCCTATAATAGCTGATTTGAGCCACATGAATAACGATATTTATGATTTCCATTAATTCATAATAAAGAACAGGAAGATCAGAATAAAATTTCATATAATCAATATTCTGCTTAGTACTTATAACTGCAGCCAATAATCACTACAAAATACCATTTCTGGATAACATCTGTCACCTTTAAAGACATTCTAGGGTAGAAAAATCTTACAAAAAAAGGTGAATTTGGAGTTTTTCCATTTCAAATTGCAGAATCCAAACTTACTCTTAAAATATTTCACACAATTAATTATAAAAAAATTTGAAAAAATATGAAATACGATCGTAGCAAAACTTTGCAGTTTTTAGGTATATTACAATATCTTTCGAATGATTCCTTTTACAAATCGATACTATCGACACTTTTGAAATTCGTTCCGGCCTAGTTTTCATGTGATTAATTATTTTGGACAGGATTGAGATAGAAATAAAAAAATATTTTAATCCGATAGCTGCCATATTTCCAATTTTCAACTGATTTAAGCTACCTTAGACTTTTTGGAAAGACATTACATAGTTCTAATGAATTCTGAAAAAAACTATCAAGGATTTTGTTTAGTTAATATTTTTAAAAAAATAAATAAACACTAACATTTGAGCAAAATTTATTAAAAATTGAATTCTCCATTGTGATAAATATACTTCGTATACTTTTTTAAAAATTCGTTTTGCACAGTAACATTTAACGTTTAATTTTATTGAACAAAAGTGAACTTTGTTTGTAAATTCTCACAACCTAAACACATGTAAAAAAATTGTTAAAAGTTGGAATAACAGAATTCCTACTGCTTAACTTTAAAATGTTTAAAAAAAAAATTGTGATGGAATTGAGAGGTCGGACTAGTCGCGATATAATCACAAGATGTTCCTCTCTCGGAATTTCTAAGAATTTTGGCTGAAAATATTTGACGGTCACACCGTGTTATTGTACAACAATAGCTGTACAAAAATTGTTTGCCTAAAACCACCCTTTAAATAATTTAACATACCCAACTTTTTATATATTTACACACAGGTGAAATAATCAATAACACAGTTTATGCATATATTTATATTTATTTATTCATGTAAAAAACAAAACAAAACATCAAACTCCTTTTGTAAGAAACAAATATATTTCGAATACGCATGCGTAAATTTTACGCGACTACCTTTCAGGTGCTAAAAAGATTGTTATACCCAGCACTTAAAATATTATATCAGAAATAAAACTTCCAAAAACTTTAATGTACACTGAAAAAAAAAGTTTAGTTATATAAATAATATATAGTCGTAGCTTATAAAACTACAATATGTTCGGTCTCAGTTTTTAACATTCCGTTCAAGGGCAAATCATTTTACGGCCATAATGGTTATCCTGAATAACTAAGTCATTACGTCCATGGAAATTACGTTTTTTTCCATGATTATGTCCCCCCACTAGTTTTTTTATGGTTTTTATTGACGTAATTAAATATGGCTTTGATGTACATTATAGTCCACTACTTTAAGTTTTCTTATAGTAAGTGAAAACTTAGTAATAATTCCTAATTAATATCTTGAGGCATCTATAACTTGAATTTAGAGAATTAAGATTCATGAAACAGGATAACTTTTTCGTTTAAAGTTTAAATATAAATATTTTTGAAGGTTTTGTCAACTAATGACTTCCGTGACTTCTATAAAAATTTAAAGCAATCTGGCCTTAGTAAGACTCGTAAAAAAGTAAAAAAATGTGTTTAAATGCTATCATGTTTTTATTGTGTGCTTAAGTTTTTTAAATTTTGTTTAATGTTACCTAAAATTTCTGAAACTTCTGGAAGTATAAATTTTGGTGGAAAATACAATAAAAATGAAAATAAAAAAATAAATAGTTTATAACAAAGTACGTTTTTTTGTATACTTTCTTAAAAAAATTGTGCTTGTAGCCTGAATATATTAAATAAAGCCACTATAAAAAAATATATATATAATTTTTAAAGATTTTTATTTTTTATTATCAGAGAACATTTTTTTAGTCAGGAACATAAAAAAATGTAATAAATTTATAACAACCAAATATTTATTTCGCCAATTTGTATGTCGTTTTTTAACTGTAATAAAATATGGTTTGATAGAAAGAATCACATTTCTTAGTAAAGCCGGATAGAAACACATTTTAGAAAAATAAAATGTGTTATTATCATGAAATTACTTTAAATATGAAAGATTACTGTTAAGCTGAAGACTTAGCAGAAATTGTTTCATTTGGTTGTAAAATAATTAGAAGACATACATTGTAAACATATAGTTTCTTACACATATGTTAAACAAATAAAACTTACTTAGACTTTTATAACTATGTATACTAAATTGATACAGAAGTTATTAATTATTTAGGATATTTGTAAGTGTTTTTTTTTGTTAAATTTATTAAAATTTTTTATATTAGTTTTAAGTTATATGTAATTGAGAATAGCTCCTCCATGTCAAACTACCAAGTATTGAGCAAAACTTGAAACTCTTTTTTTTCATACTATATTAAATTTATATCATATCTGTAAATTTTAACATTCAATATAAGCTAGTTGTATTAAAATACATATCTGTCATAGCTTTAGACAATACAATATAGTATAATAATTTACATTATTGATTAAATGCATTGAAACAATCCAATATTATAAAGACTCAATAAATTGAAATTGCATATAGTTTCTCTACGATCAAAAAATAAACTGAAATGTTTATATTCTAACTTGCTTTACTTAAAAAATATTGCAGGCTCAAAAAGTTGAAATTATTTTTAACTTGGATATCTATCATAGCAAGCATTGAAATTCAGTCAACTGCATTGCTGGCAGCGAGTTTCAAAATTATTTATCGTACAGAATGCAAACAAAGTAGTACATTATATCCTCACGCAAATAATTTACATTTCTTTGAATTTTTTCCTCACATTTTCTTAACTCATGCAAACCATTAAAGCAACCCGAAAAAGGTTTAAATGTTAGTCAAGGAAGAAAAAAAAAGTAATTCAAGATTTAATGCATGAGTCTCATGAAATATATCGCATGTATCGCATATATGATGATGGAATTGTGGATGTGCCAAGAGTTTTAAATGATTTTTTTCTTTCTTCGTCTTTACAGAAGATAACCAAAAATTCTTAAGCGTTCTAAAAAACTCTTGACATGGACATATAGAGGGCGCAGAAAATATGACACATTCAATAAGTTTAAATTGTAATTGTTTATTTTAAAGCAGACGTATGACAACAACACGAAAATAATATACAAATAAATAAACAAATAAATGTTGTGAAGAAAACAAAAACTGTCACTTCACCAATTGTAACAATATCCTTATTGCACTCAGTTCACCATAACGATCAGCAAAAACCTATAACTGTTGGCTTCATTTAAATTTATTAGCCATAACTTAAGTTTTCTTTTGTGCTGTCGCTGTTAAACATGTTAATGTTTGGCATGCACACCAAAGATTACACAATTTTTTTTTTTAAATAAACAAAAGTGTTTTTGTCACAAAAAAACTTCATCTTATAAAACTTTAAAATAATAAGACTTTTGTATGAAACTTTAAATACAGCCAAACATATTCAGGGTCAATTTTTAGCAAAGAATATCTTTCCTCAAAACCGTTCTCATTCCATTTAATTTTTTTTTTTTTTGTTATTTAATAAACATTTTTCTGCAAACTTCCTTAAAATTAGCTGCGTCTAATAAAATTTTATTACAGTTCTTAAAAGAATGTTGAAATCAAAAGTGTTTTTATTGCCCTCGTTTGAAGGTCTTACACACAATGTGTTCAACTCTTTTCTTCTTTACGTGGCTCGTAAAATACTCTGCGTGTGTGCAGTGTACACCCATTAAAATTAAGACTTTTAACATCTTAAAAGTTCAAATTCATAGACGATGGCTAAAGAGCGAAAGTAATGTGTTCAAACATATGTTGTGCCGTCAAAAGTAGACGAACGATTATGTTTTATGTCAATTTGTATGTTGTTTTGACGACTTAGTTTTGACAAATTGCAACATATAAGGTATGGTAATGTTTTGCAAAGTACAGTGGAAAAAATTTGTTTTTAACCATAAAACTGATCAAGGTATATGAGATTTTATATTTAATAAAACTAAATTAAAATGCTCGTTAATAAAATCATGTAAAATCAAAGAAGATATCACAAATAAATACAAAAATTAAACTGCAAAATTATTTATTAAATAATATATGCTTAGTAATTATTATTTTATTAATAATTCTAAGTAAAAACGATGTAAAAACTAATTTCGGATGAGCTAGAAATGTAAATTTTTATATTTTACCTAGTTCTAAATTTCCTAAACTCCGAAAAATGCTTTTTCACACTTGGAGTATGCGTGATGTAAATTTTTTTTTTATTGTTCTTTATATAGATACTGAAGGTTTATTGAAATATTTAAAAGACTTGTTCTTAAATTTTGAATAAAACAAAACAAGAGTATTTTTATTCCATAATTTTGTAAATTTAGAGGAAAAACTTCAAAGCTTAACCTTTAACTGTGGAGGAAGTGGTAAATTTTACCACCTCTTTACATATTTTTGTCGTCTATAAGAGAAGACCAGTTAAATAAAGTGCCAGTTTTGTTAAATTAAAAAAAAAACATAGAAAATTGTATTTATTTTAAGCAAAACTATTAAAACTTGTTACTAAACAAGAAATAATTTTAAAAACCTCTTTTTATTAGAATTTTTTAGTAAAATTAATATGGGGTCAAATTTACTACCACGTCACAGACTATGTTAACAAAATTCACCTCCAAAGATAAAGGTTAAAAAAAATGCAAACTTTTTTCGAAAAAAAATAATTAAAAACAAGTATTTTTATGTATAAAATTTCTCTTTCGAAAATATGTTATAATTCTATGAAATTTTTTATATTGAACTCATACAAATATATGCATATGTATTATTTTATCATATTTGACGAATTTGTATAGCAAAACTAATTTTTCAAATAATTGTATTTTAGCTTTTCAGTATGAAGAGTGAATTTAAACTACGGCTTTGAGATACTTTATTATATATCTTATCGGTTGTTAATATAATAATATATAAATATATTAACTAAGAGGTTAAATTTTGTTCTTTGAAATGATGTGTATGTTTTTTTCTTATGAATATTAAGGTATAAGTAAAAATTAACGACTTTAAGGGCCTAAATATTAATACAAATTTTTTTTTGCTTATAGAATTCAAATAATTAATTTTATATTATTCGTTCACTTAATATAAAAAGCCATGAAAACAAATCTTCCATACATATTTAATTCTCTTCTTCTTATAAGTAAAATCATAAGTAAAATAATAAGTTAAAGTTTTATCGATGGATAAATGATGTAATTTTTTTTAATCAAATATAACAGATGCAAGAACATCACTTTTAAAAAACGACTACATGAAAACCATTTGATAAATAAGTTTTATTTAGAAAAACAAATTTATTTTTTAGTTCGTCACGATATTGTTCAGTTTTAATAAATCAAATAAAGCTCCATGAAGTTTTTCTGTTTCTCCTGAAGGTATTTTTGTGATAAAATAGTTATGTTTTTGCATGTAGCTTTTTCTTTTTCACGGAAAATAAACACAAATTGGATAACTTGTACAAATATTTAAACTTAAAAAAGTTTATTTTATTATAGTTCTCATTGGCCTTCAAGGATCGACTTTAGTGTTTTTTACATATTTTTTTTTTTCAAGCAAACAGACAAAAAATAGCATTTTGCAAAATTTCAACACAATAACATCTTTCATTTATTTAATATATCGTTAATTGATATTATTTAGCATTGTCTATAAAAAGAAACATTATAATATCATAAAAGCACTATTTTCTCTTCATAGTCCAGCATAGAAATTGAATCTAATTAACTATTTAATTAATTAATTCAATTATTTATAGTTCATTATATTCAATTAATGAACTATATTCCAAACAAAAACGTTAAACGTGCTTTTGCATAGCTTTTCATGGCTTTTTTCATAAATATTATCCATGTTTTTCTTAACGGAAATGTATTTATGTATCTCTTTAATCAGTTAAGCTTTTATTTAAATTTAAAAAAAATCAAACAATAAAATTATTATTAAAATAAAATTTGTTTTTGTTTTTACTACATTGTTTTCCACGTTTTGCATAAAAAAAAAATAATTAACTCAATATGAAAATGAGCAAGTTTATTGAACACATATCACTCACCACCTTTTACTATAATAAAAATATGTGGTAGTCAATAGAGATGTTTATGCTTTTAATAAATTAAAAAAAAAAATTTGTGAAACATCAGGTTTTGAAAGCTAAAAGAAATAAATTCTTGTAACTTGTAAGACCAAACTTTTAAACTTTCCTTTGAACACAAAGCATACCTCATGACAGATTTGATCTTAATTGTCCAGAGAATAATGCCTGGCTTAAGATTTCCCAGAGGTAAAATTTAAAGTAAACACCTACCTCTACCAAACCTGTTGTTTATTTAATTGATTAGAATTTGGCATTGCTGCAAATTGCTTGTATTTTAATCAGTTTATTATATATTTATACTGTGTATGAAAGAAGCTGGTATCTTTTTGTTCAAAAATTATGGTAAGAGTTTAATGGCAATATCCTCATTAAAAGCTATTCAACAGTTCCATAGTATGGTCCTTTGAGCTTAATTAAGAGAAAAAATCAAGCACTTAACTCTTGAAATAAGTTATCGGTTTCTACTAACGCATAAAATTCTCAATATTTGTAAGTTAATAGATTTTCTAAGTTAAAATTTTTTACGATCAGACAATTTTTTATGTAGCTGTTAAAAAAGTCACTATTACATCATGTTTTAAAAAATAATAGTTATTTATATTATATTTTAACGAAAAAGTTCTCTTGACATTAGAAACTTAACTGTCTACATAAATATTGTGTTACAGCTACTTGGACCAAGCAAGATATGAATTTAAGAAATCGTAAATAATAGTGAATATTAGAAATAAATATTGACAGTAAGATTTTTCGGGGAAATAAGTTCTTCATGGAATGAAAAGTATTCGGCATATCAAGGAAAAAACTAATTTTCTATTGACAAATCGGTTTTAGTTTGCGTTTAGTTTGCGACATGCACCTGTTGTTACGGTTCTTTACAGACATTGCGATGCCTTTCTTGAAGTGGTTTGCTTCAAGTTGCAATTGATTACATATTTTTCTAATAAACTACATTGATTACTATTGCAGTAATAAAATCGAATTGGAGGATTCGAAAGATGGACCAGTTTTTTCTAACGTTTGACTTCCGTAGCTCCGAATAGCCAATTGAAATAAAAAAATTAAGAACCTTTTTTTCTAACGTCCATGACCAAAAAGGCATTAAATTTTCTCTAACAATTGCTTGTTTAAATTTTTGTTTTTATTAAAAAGAAAAAAATAAATATCTGAAAAATTTGAAAAAGAAAAAAGAATTTTATTGTAATTATGTAAAAATAAAAGTTACTCATTGGCAATCCTTTTGCAGATGCTCAGCTGATACTTGAACAAAATATTGCAAATATTCTGCGCTGATTTTGTGATCGAACGTGAGACTTTCAGAATGATTTTTGTAATAAATTTAGCGATTCACCACTTTACAGACAACGGAAGCAACTAGTTATTAAAATATGGAAAATAAAGAAAACAAAGGTTTTTGCGGAAAAATGTTGTTTTTGACCAAAATGTTAAAGGAGAGTAAAATTTTTCACAGAAAAACTTAATGTTTTAATGGTTAAATGGAATACAAATTAATATCTGTATATGAATATGATAACTAATTATCATTTAATATAAAAAAGATTGCAATAAACACCAATTTTACTTAACTTTCTTCTTCCATAACTTTCGCGCATTATAAATATTTATATTGCCGGGTTCTTGCATCTTACGCGCGCCAAATGCCAAATTTCTGCTAGCTATAACGTTTGACTTTTGCAATAGTTGCAAGATTTTTGTGTCGAACGCTGCAGACACTTACATGATGAACTGGTACATAGAGAACTTGGGTTCAAATCATGACTGGCCAGCTTTAAAACTTAAAATAATTTGCAAGTTGCATCAGCTTTTCCCGCCAAAATAACCTCTCTTCGAAATAAGCTTACTTTTTGCTTTTGTTTTTTTAATAAAAGTTATAAAAAATAATACTTTGTCGTTACAATGTCCAGGTTCTAACCTAGCAAATTTTCACTCTAAAAATAAGCATTTGGACCACATGGCTTTACTTTTTGTACAGCCTTTGTTCAATTTCCTACAGACCTTATTCAAAGTATCTAAATAAGCCTTATTAAGGCAAATTGATAACGTTTTTGAGTCATCAAATAAATAAAATTGAAATAATCCAGAAACTCAGGGCTATTATATATAAAGAATGGCTAATAGCAGTGCTTTTTAGACTTGCTATTGCCAAATGGGTCCAATAAAATCTAATAAATATCTTTCTAATATTTTCAAATCATCAATCAAAGTGATAGCTCCTTTCAAAAGGTGCTACTTGGATGAATTTCAAGTAAATTCAAGTAAATCTTTAAAAATAAAAAAATTTGTTTGAACTTAAAAAATTAAACTTAATCGTTAGTATTTTAACATCTTACTAGCCAGTGGTCCGATTTAGTTGAATTTTGTAAGTTCAAACAACTTTTTTATTTTTAAAGATATGTTTATGTTTTTGATGTCATTGAAAACAAATTTGATTTATTACACAAAACTATGAAAAAATTGCGCTCAAACTTGAAATTAAGTAGTTTCGATGGATTCATTTCAACTTTATACAAGCACAGCTCCGTAAAAATGCGCCGGGTAAATTTTTTGATTCACCGTTCGAAAGGTCAATTCATTGCTTTAAAATAAGTTTTCCGTGTTAGTTCTTCTACAAAAAACAATAATGAGTATCGAAGTCATGAAATACTAATTAACCCTGTAACTCCTCCCTGCAACAATCTGCAATTTTAGGTTTTTGTAATAAAATTGAAAAAAACCAATAAAAAAGTATACAAAAATCTGTTTAAGGATTACGGTTGAGTGTTATTTTAAATTTATTTAAAAAAGTTTGTACATTATAAAAAACAATATGGCGCTCTTTGTTCCATTCCACCAGATGGCTTAAAGTCTAAAAGCGACTACTTTCTTTTAAAAGCTACATAAAATTTTTGAGATCTTATGCCAATGCACAATGAAATACCTTTTAATTTGACGAAAAAGCTTACACTAAAACTGTTATTTGTGGCTGTTATTTCAGAAAGCACAAATTTTTAAGCGAACCTCCTCTTAAGAAACTTTTCGTGGCAGTATTTCTGCGCATAATTTTTCCATCATCTGCGATTAGAGGGAGATGAAGGCCGATCAGAAAAATTAAGTTTAATTGAACAAATTTTATACATCAGATATGATTCAAGTTCGATACCACCCATACCGAACCTATAGTTTAGCAAAGAATGGTCATCGCACGCTATCATCGCGATTCTTTCGGCCGCGGTTTTCATTTCAATAAAACAAGGAATTAAAAAGAGTTGAAATATAATCAAGTGAAAATAATTAGCCCTAAAGAAGTTATAATATTAAGACACAAAAAACAAAATTGCTTAACAAATTAAATGAGAAAAATAATAACAACATAAATAAGAGTAACACTATTAAAAATGTCTGAGAAAATTAAAATCCAATTTGTAAAAATAACTAATAACTAACAGATATCAGAAAAATATTTGTGAAGTTTTGCAGAAAAAAAAATAAAACGATATTATTCAATAAAATTTCATTTATAATATCAGAGATATCAATGGTATATAATTTGTATGTCTCCTCTGTTCTCCTTACTCTTCTCCTTACTCAAATCTCAAGCAACAACATCAACAATAACTTCAACCATTCAAAGGCAATTAATGTTCAATCGATATCAGTTAAGTAAATATTTAATTACATGAAATGGATTGGTTGTTGTAAGTGTGCCAGCTGAGCCGAAGGCCTGATGCTTGGATTCTAGAAGGGGCTTCATCGACATGCACTTCCATATTGAGAACAAAATTAAACGAACAAACACTTAAAGTGCAAAGCCAACAACCAACACCCCACAACAAAAACAACTACGAAGCAAGAAACTGCCGCCCCATGCTTAAAGTCGACGGTTAAAACCTTTAAAACAACGCATTAGGGAACATCCAAACAAACAAATGGCAAGTGAAGACAGACGGACGGAAAGCAACATACAAACACACAATCAGACTGCCTGACTGGCGCGCATTCTGTTTCCATTTGTAGGACTTTAAGCTGACTTTGTGCATAAATGTGGAAAATTATAGTCAATAGAATGCGTATTTTACGACTTTGTAGTTGACAGCATTTGTTTTTTTTTTTATAATATTTGCTTTCTTTCTACAGCTTTTCTGATTCTTATTCTGGTTTTTAGTTAAAACGTTTTGGCTCCTCCACTGACTGCTTTGAAATTATGAAATTATTCACAGTTCCTTCTTTGTGAGGCATGACAAGAAATGGGAAAGTTATTTGAACGCATACAGTAGATGAGTAAATTTGACTTATATTTTATTAATTTTTAATAGTTATGTGATTTATCGAAAAAATTTGTCTTAACCATGCAGTGGTTTCTTTTGCGATGATGACAATTTGATAAAAATGGTCTTTATATTTTTCTTGTATTATCTGCAATTGAACTATAATCTTCTAAGCTTAGCTTGAGATTTATGAATTTTAAAATTTTGAAAGGAGCTGCAACCTAATTGATAATTCTTGATACATATATATTTTTAAGGCGTTTTTGTTGCACGGATTTATTTTTTAAAAATGATTGTACTTGCAAGTCAAATAAATAAAAATAGAATTCATTTGAACACTGAACATTTTTTGTTTCTCAATGTTCTCTCCACCTACTTTATTTTGTATTTATCGTCTGTATTTTAGAATATATCTTAAACTTTTAGTTGTGTACCCCCCGAAGCCCCATTGATTTTGATTTCCTAAAGTTAGTTCACGTTTTAAGATTATAAAATATTCGAATCAGCTGCAGAGACTTGCAGAGCTTCGTGTTATCTTCCACAAACTGTAAGTACCCGTACTTAAAATTAGGTGCAACCGCAAAAGTGCAAAAGAGTGTTGACATTCTGTGCTGAGTTGTTGTGTTCTTGTTATAATATACACCTGAACTGGTATGAGTATATTTACATTGCACAAACGTTTTTAACGCCCAAAAAGAGGCGTACCCGTTATGGAAAAATATCTTTATATACACTAGATCAGCGTCACCTCCTGAATTGATTTAGCCATGTCCGTCTGTCCATCGTGTGCTTACGCACATGGGATCGATACAAGGCGTGAATAAAAAACGGACGTGGTCCGCTCACTTTTCAAGCATGTCTATTAAGTGGTGGGGGTTATTTCATGATCAGTCCGCACCAACGCCGTAGATAAGAGGAGGGTTTGAAACCCCTGAACCCCTTTCCAGAATACTTTTACATATTGAATAAAAACACAGATTTTCCAAATAATTTAGTTTTGCCAAAACATAAAGATAAATTGAAAATTGTATACGAGTATTATGATAAGATATTACGTTAAATATAAATATAAATAAATAATTAACTTTATTTTTGCCTTTGTATTGAACGCTTACGTCCTAACTTTTGCAGAACGTATGCATATAAATTGAAAAAAATTATTCTGAGTCAGGCTGTGAAGTTGGGATAATAATGAGCGTTGCTACCTTGTTCATTAAGTAATTGACTTAACGTAAGAGTGAATTTAATTTACACATTTTTCAGTATTACGATTTTTGAGCTGTATGTGATTATCGTCAAGTGCTTACAATAAGTTTTTACCTCAAATTCGAGGGGCTACACTGCACATTTAGGAGCCCAGAATAGTTTGTTGCAATCTATTTAATTCATAAAATATTTTAGTTTACATCAAATCTTACAAAAATGCTGTGAATATATAAATCTTGTTGTTGAGACTCTGGAAAATTTTTGGAAGAATGATAAAGAAGCATTTAAAGATATATTTATTTAGTAAAACTAAGATATGCTCTTATTAACTTGGAGTGGAAATAAGTAAGTCTCGTTTTTCAAGATTCAATGTACAGGCAGAAATAGCAGAGGATTTTATCGAATTAAGCTTTTCACTCCTTCAGTATAGCGGTTTGTTAATAAAATGAAATTTCGATTTCCAAAGTACTTTCAAATAATTGCAAATTTTGATATTGATTTGATTTAATTTGATAATTGCAAATATTGAATATTTTCAAACTTCTATAAGGGTATTGTATCCAATTCAAATATAATTAGAACATTTGGGAACCAATCTTGAGTTAAAGAAAGATAAATGGACCAACAATAGAAATGAGGGTTGCAAAACAGCTCTTGAAACACTTAAATTAAAATAATTCTTACTTTGCCCTGTAGTACAGCTTTCAGTGAACGTTACTTTTGCACACCAAAGTGTTTAAAAAATTTGCTTCAAAATGCTACTGGATATTTCTGTGAACAAAGAAACTGTTATCGAAAAATTGGCTCCGTGCTCTACACAATTGGCTTCGTTTCTACGACTATTCATAAATATGTTTATCTTTTCAAAATATCTGTTTTTGTTACTTTACTTAAATAAATACTTCTCGTCTTGCTCAAAACTGAGTTCCTGAATCCATTTTGTATGTTAAAAATTAAAATAAATAAAATTTCCTCAAGGGTGGTTTTAGGTAAAAAAGGTTAAAATTAAGGCATATTTTAGAAGATGTTTTCTAAAATAGTTTATTATATAAACACAAATTTCCATTTCCATGTTCATTTTATATTATAATGTAAATTATTTTGTAATTATTTTTTATATATAAGAAAAAACAATGATTTTGTTTTTTAACATATATTTTTTATATATAAAAATTGCGCTGAAGTTGGTGAACTTAAAAATGGTGAAAATCGGGCGACATTATAATTCGGCTCCAGATCGCCTCAAAAAAAAAAAAAAAATCGAAAAAGACGCTTCAATACACATCTTTCACCAAAATTTAATAAAAATATATGGAAAATGAAGAAAATTATTAAGCGTGGAAAAGAAGTCGAAAAATGTACGTAAATAACGCACAAATAGGGACCATATTCGTCATGTAAAAATTAGACAAATTTTCTAATTTTGGTAAAAGATGTGAAGAATTATAATGCAAACAGTTAAAAAAAAAATTTAAACCGGTCGATTAGTTTGTTACTCTGGTGCACCGGATTTTAAGCGCTGTAGAATCTTTTTACATATTTTTGAATAGTTTTTGAACAATTATCAATTTAAAAAACTTCCCTTAATCGTCGTATGATAAAATGGCCGATGAGAAAATAAATTCTTGCGAATTTATTCGAACAGGTGTCATATAATATAAGAACGAAACAGTGAGTTGGTCACAGCTTATTCATTCAAGACTACTGAAGAGGGGAGTTTAGCCGCTTATGAAACAGTTCTCTCTAGTATGCACTCTATACAGAGTTATTGTTGTTGTTGACTTCTCCAAACTTTCTTAATCTAAATGTCTCACAATTAAAATCATGTAAAAAGGAAAATGTCTTTTAAAATGTAGGTTGTTTTGCAATATCTCCTGTTTTGCAAAAATTACTGTAAAAAAATATTTATATGTTTCCAATCGCATATTTTGACATTTGACGAATCTTTTCATTTTATTAGTTGTTTTTTATAATTTGCACATTTCTGCATATTCATTAGGGTGGTCGTTATTTTTGAAGTTTCGTATATGAAAAGGGGATCCGCCATTCTTTTTTATTTATTCAATACAACTAATTTTGTATTGAGTGATTTACAAAAATTTATTTAAATCAGACCACGACAAAACGTGCCGCTCGGCGGTTTAAAATCACAAGAACCCGTTAAATTTAATTTTTCCTACATGAGCCAAATTTCATGAGAGTTTTTAAAGACATAAAAGACTACCACTTTTTTCGATAAATAGGTTTTAAACAGAAGGTTTTATACATAAATATTTTGTTTATAAAAGCATTTTATAAACATTAAATAGATTTATTTAACCTTAATAAGCATTCTTATTTTTTTATTTTAGACGAATGGTACATTCAAAGCCTTGCAAGTCAACTTCGGATATTGTTGTTTACTTTTTTGTATGACATTTATAAAAAAAATATCATTCATTTATTTTTTGACAATAAAATGATTTTCTTATAGTCAAATAGATAGTCAAATGTATTTAATGTAAGCAATTAATCAATTAATTAAAGCAAAAAAGTAAAATGTGTATTTTCTTATAAAATGTAGTTATTAGGTATATAAATGAAGGACCACAAAAGTCTTATAAAAAAAATTTTCACAAAGTCACATAGGTGACTGCATCGACCAAAATAAAAATAAAAAGTTTATATAGTAGTTGACAAGGCCAAGAACTAAAAAATTTTTTCATTAATTTTATGATCTATTAAATTATTACATGAATTAAATTGCGAGCTTTAATCAAGTAAAAAAATTTTATTTTATGTTTTTTGTACTTAAAATTCATTAGTTTAAATGGCATAAATAATTCAATTATTTCGATAAACATGCCTACACAATGTTTCATCGTGCTCTTTTTAATCATGTAATGACTGAATTAATTAATAATTGTTAAATGGTGCTTCAGTTGCATCCGAAGCTGAACACCATGCGTTTATGTAACTTTTTTATAATAAATTGTTTAATTCGTTCCAAGGCATTTTCTTCAGTTTTTGATACATGAAAATTTAACTTAAACATAAATATCTTAAGGCAATAAATTCTTTTCGCCACCAATCTATCATGGTGAAATGCACCTGGAAGATGAATTTTTATTCCACCAGGATGAACTTTTTCGTAATAATAACAACAAGAACGTTATAATAACAAGTTCCATGAACCCTTTGTAGAGTAATAACGAAATTTCAATACAAACTTGAGAAATGGTGTTCTGAAGATCTTCGCTAGTAGTAAAATTTGAAATATTGGCTTTATTGATATTTTTCTATTCATTTTTAATCCGTTTGAAGATTAAAATATCAGGTCCAGATGATATAAATAATTTTACATTACTAACAGCCGTGTGCAAAATCAATTCTAATACGTTATGACAACATGCCAAAAATAAGATTTCTCTTTCCAAATTTTATTACAATTAAAAAATTGCTCCATATAAACGACCAGTATTTGACGATGTAGTATTAAAGACAAATACTTGAACCTTTTTTAGAAGTGACCAGCTTTCTTGTGCATTATAAACGACGGACGAAATATTTTTCCCTGTTCTAAGATTAGAGAAGTTACAATTATTGGAATACGATCCACATTTATATTGTTAAACTAGGAAATAATATTTTGTCCCCATGGATTACTGCAAATTTTACATTTAAATTTTTCAAAATCGGAGCGAACATTAAAGGCAGCTTACTGCCCATGATCCCAGAACTCATTGCACTAATTACATAAATATTTTTACGCAGCATTTTTATTTAAAATATATGTTACTCACAATTAATTTTCCCTCTCAAAACAACAGCAAATTTATCAGTAAAAAATCTGCGAAGAAAACAGCTGATTTGGAAATTAAAGCGTTAAACAATCGGTTGTTAAAAAAAATATATAAAGTAACACCAGATCAGATATAAAAGAAGAAAGTATTCAAAAACTGAAAATAACATTTGCCGTCAACGATTATTGTGCATAAGTTAATAATTGATCAAAAAAATACGTTTAAAATATAAGAATTTTGTTTTAAACTTTATGAGATATTTTCAATATATTTGCAGCCAAAAATGGCAGAGCGGCACGTTTTAACGTGTTCTGATCGAAATTATATTTCGTATATCACTTTTGCTGGAGTTAATAAAAAATTTTCGGGGTCCTTATATAAATCCCAAAACTTTTTTCTACGTACAACTACCTACCAGTCTAATATTCATACAAGGGTAATTCACTATTTTTACATAGTTGCAAATGCAAAGTTAGCTGCTTTTACAATAACAAAAAGCATTGATATGAATTTTCAACTTTCATGCATTTGCTATAACAAAAAGTGTTTCAATTCAAAACGCTATTCTGAATGAATATGTTCATTTTTCTTTGAACACTACCACCAATACTTTTTGAACAGCGCTGTTTGAGCAGCTGTTTTAATTATTTCCACTTTTAGCGGCCAGAAAAGTTTAATTAATTACAAAAGTAAAAAGTATTAAGCAAATGGAAGGAGTATTAAAAAAGAAAATTAAAATGAAAAATGCCATTTCAATTAGCTACTCGTACAATTTTGTATT
Organism: Dichetophora obliterata; assembly: GCA_963920525.1. NCBI lineage: Eukaryota > Metazoa > Arthropoda > Insecta > Diptera > Sciomyzidae > Dichetophora > Dichetophora obliterata. Next base: position 147,037,696 of record OY986435.1, on the reverse strand, counting down.
TAACTATCCAAACACTTTTTACAAACGGATGATAAAAAATATGTAAAAAAACAGTAAAGCACTTGCAACATCATAACATTAAAGGTGTGCTCACAAAAAGTTACCCATGCAAAAACGCATTTGCAACGATGCAACAAGATCGTGAATTACGCTAATGTCTCAATTTTTTATTTATGAGTTGGTTAAGTTGCTGGTGTATTTTGCTTTGCAAAAGGTACACATTTTCATTTATGCTTTTTTTTTTATTTTATTGTAGCTCGGACACTTTTAGACTCACAAGAAAACTATGTAAAAAATTGTTTCACAACTTTATCCCATATAATTTAAATTTACAAATTTTTCTCATCATTACACAGTTATTCTGCGTTACAATATTTGTGAGTGTCCTTGCCCATTAAAGTCAGTTACACACCGAAGAAAAAGTTTTGCTCCGCGGCGTAGTTGTAAAGGCACCATTTACTTCAACAAAATGTTATGTTGCAACTGATTTATACATGAAACATTTAGAAAAAGACTAATATGATTAAATAAAATTATTCAATATCTCTAGACGACACTTTGAAGTTGTGTTTCAGTTTCAATATTTTTTTGGTCGCATTACTTAGAGCACTTGTATTACTTGATTTTAAGATTGTAGCATTTTTATCGCAAAAAAGATTCATATGATGGAATCAAACGCACCTTTTATGACAGGCCTGTAAAATTGAATAATGTGCCGTAAAACCAACCCTTTTTTAGGCAAGGAAATTTCTTTGAAATATGTCTTTTCTTTCTTTGTTTACAGTCATGCATTTCTTGCGTTTAAAAGAAACTAAATTAAGGGTTGTAACTTTTTCCCTTTCTTCTTGTATAATTGTTGTGTATTTGCTTTTTATAGGTATTTTGTTTTTCTTTGAAGAGGAAAAATCATTTTGGCCGCATATCATAAAAAATTGCGAACAATGCAAAAAAACAGCATACCGTAGAAAATTTAGTGTTTTATCTTCATAAATTTTATGCTTCAGCTTGGCTTTGCAAACAAACCATGGCACGGTGCGTGCAACCCTTTTTAGCCTTTTTTAAACGTGGCTGCGATCCTCTTGGTTGTTAACTTAAACAAGAGTCACCTGATGCGCTGAGTTTGCAACAACTTTGCTGCCTGCAGGGTGCACAGGTAGGATTTGTTTGCATATAAATAACTTTCTCGTTTTGGTTCTATTCTTAAAATTTTAAAAAAATATTTATTACTTTGGCTTTAATATGTTTTTTCTCTTTTGTGTAGCCTTAAAAAAGGATTGATGTTTTTTAATTCTTAGTAATACAAACAACTTTCACTTAATTCTTTAAGTCTATAGAATGCTAAATACAGCTGAGTCCAAGGACAGTGTCGGAGTTTTTAGGAGAGAGGTGAGTATTATTTAAACTTCTCTGAGAAAGCAAACATGTAATGTTGGTAGAAACTAAATTAATATTTCTAGAGGATATAGTCTATCAACGCAAAAAAACAAAAAACCAAATTTTATTGCAATTTGTTGAATAATATGGCTTTATTTAACATTTTATATCTTCAAAATAACGAAATTAACAAGTAACATAGTAAAACATTAAAAAATCTGATATACTACTATATATATGTGGATGAAAAAAGGACAGAATCTCTAACGAGGTTTTGCAAAAATAAGAGTGAAACTTTTTTATTAGCATTTCAAAATTTGGTTGGAATAACTCTGGTCCAGGGACCGAAAATAACAGTTAGCTATTATCGAAATTTATATTCAAAAAGTCAAATGAAAAGAGTAAGTCTATTCGACATTTGAATATAGACAATGAGATGCTTGTTAGCTAAGAAATAATAATCTTTAATGATTTTAATTTATCTGATTTTTTTTAAGAGTCAATAATCGTTATTTCTTGACCAATTTTATTTCGATCAAAAAAAAAGTTGAAATTTGTATTTTTTTTTGGTCAAAAATAAAAGTTAAAATTTCACTGTTATTTTTTCGATCAAAAATAACAGTTAAAATTTGACTTTTATTTTTTCGATTAAAAGTAAAAGTCATATTTTAATTCCTATATCATCTGTTATCAGTCGCTGTTCTAGTCGTTTGCGAAATAAATGAAAACAGAATGTGCAATGATAAGCAACTAAGTGATGCAATGCAACGATATGAAGATCGATAGCAATGTTTTTATGTCTGTGCAAAAATGTTACTAATATAGGTGTAAAATAATAAAAAAATTTACTCTATTAATTGTTTTGAAAATTTAAATTATTATAAAAGTTAATAAGAAATAGATCTGTCAATTTTTTAATCTATATTTTTGATCGGAAAAGTAACTTTTAATTTTGATTAAATAAATAAAAATCAAATTTTAACTTTTATTTTTGATGAAAAAAATAAAAAAGAAATTTTAACTGTTATTTTTGTTCGAAAATTCAAAGTAAAATTTAAACTTTTATTTCTGATCAAAAATATTAAAATTAAATTTAAACTTATATTTTTGATCGAAAAAATAAAAGTTATATTTTAACTTTTTCTATTAATTTTTTTACCTAGTATTATAAATTTTAATGATTCAAATTTTTTACAAAACGAAGAATTATTCATGAGGAAGTTAAATTTTTTTTTTGTCTTTATAGTTGTTGTTAACTTTCCACATGGCGTTGAAGTTAGCGTTCAAAAAAAACTGTTGCAATTGGCTTCTCGTCTCCAGCATTTACAAAGCGTCTGAAAGTAAAAAATCATAGTGCATTCTTGAGTTATGGGTTGTAGTTGAGCACTCAACCTACGCCAAAAAAAAAAATAAATTAAAAAAATTGGCATGCATTAAAAAAATGTACAAAAAACCCCATTTTTTTGCCGAAACTTTCAGCCATACAAAAAAAAATATGAATGTTTCTTGGCTTTTTATAGATCTAGTGCTTAACAGAGTCTATAAGGATCACAATGAATTACGATTCATCGAAATCGATCAAGTAGAACTCTAGATATCTTAGAAGCCGATTCGAAAAACCCTTTTTCGAGAAAAACGCGATTAAATATTTAAAAGTTCTTGAATTTTACGCGACATACGAATATAATATATGTTATAACTTTTTTCTATTTGATATTTTTTTCTAAAATTTTGTATACGTATTCTTAAAACCTTAAAGAACTATATTCTAACATAAAACAAAAATTGATTTTTAATATTTTACACACTGTAATAGTACCTTAAGTTTTTTTTTCAATGAGTTACAAAGAATTTAGTTTCTGGCCACCGTTTTAGTAAAATTAACAAGCCGTTACTTAGCAAAATTAATTTTACTAAAACAGTGGCCTAAAACTAAATTCTTTGTAACTCTTGGAAAAAAAACTTAAAAAAAATTCCAAATTAGTTTTTTTTTCATATACACTTGAATAATATCCAAAATAGATATAAAAATGAGGCCTTTCTGTTTTAGGTGGCTAGTTTCACGAATTTTCTCTTAGTACAAAATTTTTCCTCTTACTGTTTTATCGACTCGTTCCAGTATCGATTCTCGATACCCGAACGGGTCGCTCGATCGGCTTCTCCGTCAAGGTTGTTTGGCGGTGAGACTAATTACTAATTGATTGCCGATTAGTCAAATCGTTTCATTAAAAATCAACCTTTGTATAACCACTTATTGGAAGCCATAGAGAAGAAGTCAGCTGTAAAACATAATTTAAATCTCATCACATATTGAAAAGACGACTAAAAGTAAGATTTATTAAATAAACCTGTAGCTCGTTCCTGTAACTCGTAGCGGCCGTATTTACCTACTCATATTACCGATTTGACGTTACTCTGATGTCACTCTCACCTGCAATGTTTCTATACGTATCTGAACCGATTTCTATACGTATCTGAACCAATTTCTGTTCGATTCGTTCGCTCCAAATCGATAAGCTATCAAATGTTCCGATTTCATTTCAATGGAACCTTTTAAAAAAGTGTTTCTGTACGTAAAGTGAATCGATAACAATGTGTCACTTTTCCCACTGGCTTTGCGGCAAGTGAGAATTGTACCGATTTATCTAATGTCAGTAAAGTTGTGTATTATTAAGTTATAAGTACTCGTAATATACCTTTAAAAATGGTTACTTTTATATAAGTCGAATTTTTTACAGATTGAAATATTTCATTGTTCTTAAAAAACGTTTCAATTTTAAAGGTAATGCAATTTATAAATAATGCCTATTTACTTAAAAGTTAAAAATTTTAGCAAAACAGTATATGTTTGAGCTATGAAAAAGTACCCGGTTGCATATACTTGCTAAGTTTTTTCTGCACAACACTAAGTGTAAAATTATTTACATTTATAATCGTTGATTATTTTCACAATCATTAATACACATCATTTTAATATAATTAATTTTCTTAAACTGCAAATATTTACTTTTTATTAAAAAGACAAGCCCCTATTTATTATAAAGTTTTAGCGGAACTAAAACAATATATTCGAGTAAACAGCTGCTTGACATTTGACTCAATTTCGCAACGTTTCTTCTCGATTTGTGTTCTTTTTCATCACGGTCCGAGTTTTTACCGATTTAAACGTACAGAAACATAAGTTGTCAGGAAATCGGTAACTAAGGATCGATAACGGCCGACGTCACACAAATCGGTAACTTGCTGATTTAGTTACAGGAACGAGCTACTGTTGTGTTATTTTTCTTTTCTGTTTCCCCGTTTGCATATAAGCCGAGCACAAATTGCCCGAAGATTATATGCAAACATTAGCTCGACTTACCAAGATTTGTAGCTATAGCCCAGCGCTCTTTGGCGAATCATTACTTCACCGGAACAGACCCACCTGATCTGTATAACAATGGTAGTTAAGTTTGTAATTTTGCAATTGAGAATGGAAGAAGTAAGTTAGATTTTTTTCATTTTGTTATTAATATTTTATATTTATTTATAAAAAACTGTTTTATCAATATAGACAATCAATATAGAAAGTCAATGGTACGGGAAAAAATAGATTTATAACCATAACTTTTCATTGGCAAGATATATTAATGTAATTTTTTCACATAAACTATTTTCTCTATATGTGGATTTTCTCTATTGACTTTTTTGTAAAAAATATAAAAACACCATTTTGGAAAAAAAAAAATTTAAAAAAAAAATCATAATGTCCCTTTGTTGTTTTGATGGCGAAAATACTTAAACACTTTTTGCGAAAAACTGGAAGAATTTTTGCTAATGAATGCTATACTATATTAAAGGTAGTCAAAAATGAAATGCTTAAATGTTTTAATTTTTACAACAAGAACAACTTTTGAGTAAGTTTTAGACTCAAAAGTCAATATTTTAAACCTTTTTTGGAAAAAAGACAAAAAATATATACACTGACCTAACATCAAGAGCTTTTATTGAACTATTGAGTAAAATTATTTGAATGAAACATATGAAGGAGGTTGACAGCAAGTCATCCGACGTGTTGGACGACAAGTTGGATCAAAATAATTTGAGTTAGCAAATTGAACAGAATGTTGCCTGGCAGGTTGGACGAAAGGTTGCAAGACCGGTTGTACAACCGATTTTGAAAAATGGTGGTGAGTTGAAGACAAATGATGACGACTTGCTTGGCGCTTGTTCTAGGAGCACTTAAGTGTCCAATGCTGACTCAGGGCTTCCTGTGGCTGGCAAAAAGGTGCCCGCGAATAGCTCTATACCTATTGGCGGGTTTAAGTCGATCACCAGGACTTTGGTGTTGACGGTGCTTCAAGTTAGTGTGCCATGAAAGGTTGCTGAGACCGTTCTGCGCCTAGATATTTATCAGGCGAAGAGTGCATCCGTCACTATGCCTGGTAAGACATCTTCAACTGCTGCTCCTCAGCCTGTTGCGCCATTGGCTACCACGAAGCCTGTTGAGACATGGTCTCTTGTGGTGCGCAGCAAGGATGTAGGTGTGACAGCTCAGGATGTCGTAGCAAAGGTGGTTGAACAGGTGGGAAACACATTGGGCGTGCGTGTTCACGATGTCAAATCAATGCGCAGTGGAGGTGCGGTCATTCGTACCTCTTCGGCTGCTGAGCTCTGCAAGATTGCCTCAAATAAAACATTTAAGCAGGTTGGATTGGAAGTGTCAGAGCATAGGAAGTTTGGCTTCTGGACTGTTGTCCAACAAGTTCACTCGGAGAATACTCTCGATGAGTTCATGAAATAACTCTTTGAACTTAACTTTAAGGATACGATGACCCCTGGAGACATTTGAGAAGAATGTGCGGATTGTTGGGTCTTCTTGGAAGAAGGAAACTGGTTTCGAAAAATATGTCAACCTGGAGGGCAGCGCTGCCGCCATGGATATACTGCTAAAGGCAGGACGATGCTATATTAAGTGGTTTTCCTTTCGAGTAAGATCATACGAGCCATCATTTGCCTGCTTCCGGTGCATAAGTTCACCATAAGGTGAGTGAGTGCAGAATGAAAGAGAATGTCTGCAAACGTTGCGGACAGTCAGGGCATCGTGCACTTGAGTGTGACAACGATAGGCACTGTCGAAATTGTGCGTCTAAAGACATGCCAGCTGCACATCTGATGTTGTCCGCTTCATTCCCGGTGTACAGAGACATTGCTGCTTGGGTGCACCCAAAAAAAGCTTCGTACTATGTACAAAACAATTATTATATTCTACAAAGCTGTTTGTTCTTTTCAGCCTACGAACGACTTTGTAAATAATACAAATGACCGTTTGTACATTGTACAAAGAAATATTTGTATTTTTTACAAAGCATTCGTTTTATCTACAAAAATGCGAACAAATATACGAACGCTGCTGCCACCGCTTTGTATATTATCAAACAATGTTCGTTCAGTTCACAAATTTATATATTATAGATTTTTACAAACTAGCGTTTGTAGAATGTACAAAGTTACGAATTCAAAATTTTTTTTTCATGCGGCCAACACTACAAACGTTTGTACTATGTACAAAGCATTTGTACATTCTACGAATAGCCTCTGTTTGTACTTCTACAAAGATTTTATTCGTAATTTTATCCTAAATATTTTTTGGGTGTGAATGCAAGACATTAATGAGTATTAAAATTATGCAAGTTATTTGCCAAGGCGCATACTCCGTTATGTGTGAATTAGGTGAATTGTTGCTTAATAGTCATCGCAGTTTTGCTCTGATTCAAGAACGCTATGCAACCGTTAGCTATATAAGAGGCTTACTTTCACAATTGAGGGTATTTCCTGATCTCAGGTGCAATTCTGCTGTGATTGTTAATAATGTAAATATGGAATGTATGTTTGCTAGTTCAGTGAGCGGGGTGTGTGTGTTTGTTTTGAAGGTGTGTTTGAAGGTGGAAAAGTATTTCTAGCTAGTGTCTATTGTAAGTATGAGAAACCTCTAGAGCCTTACATTGTGTACAGTAACACGGTATTTCAACTTGCGGGTGAAACTCCACTTGTCCTTGGTATGAATGCGAATACAGCTTCCCCTTTGTGGTTTAGCAAGATGTCCAGAGTTTCAGCTGGATATCCGAGCCACAATATAGGATTGCTTTTGAGTGAATGGATTATGTCTCTTGATTTGTGTGTTTTGAATTTGCCGAGTGAATTGTACACGTTTGCTGGACCTAGAGGTGCAAGTGATATTGATGTGGCAGTTGCAAATAATGCTGCACGATTAATGTTTCATTTTGAATGCTGTGTAAAAGCGGATTGGGGTATGAGCGACCAAAACTTCATTTATGAGAGTTTTTATTTATCAGAATGAGAGTGTAAATGCTGATGTAAGACGATGGCGCACTTGCGGAGTAAACTGGGATAAGTATGGTGAATATGTAAAGGAAGTGGCTTTTAGGATGCTACTTAGCGTGTTTGAGACCTTGAGCATTGATGAGCAGATAAGAGTGATTACTGGATGGATGAATTGTGTGAATGAAAGACGACTTACGATTTGCGAAAAGATTAATTGTAGAAATATAAAGTGGTGGACGCGTGAGCATAAAATTAAGCGAAGGCAGCTTTGAACTCTCAGGAAGAGATTCCAGAAGGCCAGAGCAGCTAATGCTGATGATGTGGCTCAACGTCAGCAGCCTTATAATGTGTGCATGACAGAGTATAAGAAAATTATAGTGAGTTTGAAAGAAAGTGAATGGAGAAGCTTTGTTTCCGACAACCAGGACGATCCATGGGGTAGAAATTACCGAATCTGTCGAGGTCAAAGGAAGTGTGTAGATGTGTGTGGTTTGCGACAGGGCGACACTTTGTTGTTAGATTGGAAGGATTGTATGAATATGCTATTGAGCTCCTTCTTTCCTAGAATGGCCGCTACCCTGCCCTCTACCTGGATTAGAAATGAGTGAAATAGAGTATGCAATGTCCTTGGTTAGATCAAGGAAGTCATCTTGTATGTACGGATTGACCGAAGAGATGGCTTAAACTGCCTTGCAAGTCATTCCCGAATATTAAGGTGTCTTGCATCGAAGATGTGTGAATGAGGCTATTTTCCTTCAAAATAGAAGTGTGCGAGAGTGGTTGTCCTATTAAAGTCATCTGATAAGGTCAGGAGTAATCTTAGATCATATCGAGGCATCAGTCTCCTTCCAGTATTCAGTAAAGTGCTGAAAAGGGTCATGATGAAACGGTATGATGAAGGGTATGAATGAAGAAATGTGTGAAAGGCAGTATGGTTTTAAAAAGGGAATGTTGTGGATGCATGGATGTATGTGAAAGAGTGTGTTAGAGATGGTGGTTCAAAGTATGTCATGGGTGTCTTCATTGACTTCTTGGTTGCTTTTGGCTACTTGAAATGGCACTGTGTCATTGAAAGATTGTATCAGGTTGGCTGTCAGGAAATGGATCTCTGGAAGAGCTATTTCTCTGACAGAAAAGCTTGTGTTGTTGATGTGAATGGCTGTGTGTGGAAGAATTTGGTTCGTGGCTGCCCGCAGGGATCTATCTGTAGTCCATTCATTTGGAACCTCATGATGGGTCCATTTTTGAGACAGCTCGAACGTGTTTTTAAATATTGTGCGTATGCGGATGATCTGCTCATCATGATCGAAGGTCAATCCCGTGCTGATCTTGAAAGATTGAGAAGAGAAGCAATGGGGATAGTATGTGAGTGGTGTGAAAGTGTGGGTGTTAGTGTGGCAATGGAGAAGACTGTTATGATGCTGATGAAAGGCAAATTAGCATCCAGTCGACATCCTTGTGTCAATGTGAATGGGTTTAGTCTTAAGTACGTGACAGAAGTCAAATACTTGGGGATAACAGTGAACGAGAGGATGAGGTTTTTTAACTCATCTAGATAGATTGACAGCACGATTGACCTTAGTTACTTCTCATCTGCGTTGGATGCTTAGGAATGAATAGGGCCTTAGTAGACGGGCTCCTCGCTTCATATATAATGGGCTGGTTATTGCTTTCGCCACCTTTGGATCATCAATATGGTGGGAAACCATGTCTGCTGCTGGTAGAATGAAAATATTATCGTGTCAACGTGTTGCTCTTCTCGCGTTTATGCCTGTGTGTCGAACGGTCTCTACGTTGGCCTTACAGGTACTTATGGGTATGACTCCTTTCGATCTTTATCCGAAGTTGTGATTTTGGGGCAAACCTCGAAGATTGGTATCATGTTTTATGTGAATGCTCTCTTTATGAGGACATCTGACATCGTGATGCCATGGGGATTGTAAAAATGAATGGTGTTAATGATATCAGATATATTCTTGCCACAAGTGAGCAAATTTCCAGAATAAATGTGTATGTATGTGAGATGTTTAGTAGTCGGCGGGCCAGACAAGTTGCATAGTTTTATAGTGTGAATGAGTGTCATTGCAAAATTGCAGTGTTGCGGTTATTTTGCTTCAGTAGCAACCAGTTCGGAGTTGGATGGAACTCAACTGGTAATAGCTCGGCTACAAAACCTGACCAGAGCTTTTTCTGGTACCACGGGAGTCAGTGCCCTCTGACAGTTGATTGCCAGGCTGACTTGGGTTGGCCCTTCGAGGAGTATCGTGGTGGCTGTGGCTTAGTACTTATACTGCGGGTAGAGTGTTAGCTCGGCGTGGAGTTATGTATTTCAACCGGGTGCCGTGACCCAAAGATCGACAGAGGTCTTAAATAGGTTCTGATTTTTGTCATCATTTTTAAAATGCATTAGTTTCCCACGTACAGAAGAATACACTTTTCTTAAAACTAAATGGTCTAGGATTGTTGCTAATTTAATGTAGTTTATATAAAAAAAAAAAGTTAAAAACGTAGCATATTTTCCCAAAAAAATTATTTTGTATTGTGAAGCTGGATATACGATTTTTTATTATTCTGATTTCTGCAAATTTGTTATGAATTTATTTTTTGTTGTTCTGTAAGAATCAAGTTTTTAATGTTCTTCTACGACTTGCAGAAACATCTACTTTTCGCTTTCTATGGTGCTAACTTTGTCATCAAATCTTGTAATCAAATTTATTGTCCTTTCGGCAGCATAGTTTACGACTTTGATGCTTTTCACAATTTCCTCGGTGCGACAGTAATTTTTATTGTTAATCCAGCGGCTAGCATCAATTCTCAAAAATTTCTTGAGAACAGCTTCATTTAAATCGTTCGCAAACAATGTTTCAACAAATTTTTAAGTGTTTGACGCAACGAATCTACTAGTATCAATGCTCAAATTTGAAACATCAACAATCTTTGCATTTTTGCGTCAATGGTTCTATGAAAGAAGGAAAATCCGACGGGAGTCTCTGACAAATAAGAAATGGCGACTTAATATAGCCAGAACTTCAGTCTCGATTTTTTGTATTTATTTCGCGATATGCAATAAACTTTCTAATCATTGTTATTTTGAAATTTGGGGCAGAAGATGCTGAAGTGAATTCAAATCAATAACGCATACAAGCAATTATAGTTGATTTAAACATTTTCATTAAAAAAATAACAAATGGCCGACCTCTAAAAAGAAATTTAAAAAATCGCGCATTTTTGTTGAAAATCCGGGTTAAATTAGTACTAAATTAACATTTCTACTTCCTGCGAGAGCCGTTGGAGTGTATTAAAATTTCAGCCCAATGAGATCAATAGACTCTTTTTAAACACCCAGGCCGATCAAAAAAAAAAACTTTATTTTGAGAAAACTGCTTTTATATTTTCAACAACACACATGTGCGCTCTTGACTCTGTGCTATAACTTCGTTAATATTTTGAATTTTGGTCTGAAATTTAACAGTGTACTCTCAATTTATTTTACTTTTGAAATACATTAAAAAAATGATTTTTTTTTAAATAGAACCAGACTACATCCTTAAAGAAAAAATTTTTTTTGTGCGAATACGATACGATTTTTACATTTTTTGTTTTTTTAATAAAATTCATTAAATGAACAACAATCCTAGAGTATTTCATTTAAAAAAATGTATTCTTTTGTACGTGGGGAACGAATTAATTTGAAAAATGATGACAAAAAGTACTTAAGATATTGTGTGGCTGTTGACTTTACTATCACATTAATTAAAAATCATATTTCGAAAATGAATTCAGCGGCTAAATAACATTATAATTGTTAACTGGCGTCAATTTTTAAGTAGCATAAATGTATTAAAAAATTTGATTTGAAACTATTGAAAAAATAACTGCAAAAATTTTACGAGTTTTTGAAATTTCTTGCTTTTTCTCAGCCTACCTGTGTTTATTGAATGCCACTTTAAGAATCTGCCATGGGAATGAGGATCCAAAATACTTTTGCAAAATGTATGTATGAGAAAGGCTATCTAATACTTATGTATAAAACAGAAGAAATAGTTTTTAAAACAGAGTCCATAGTTCTTTTAGTTATATCAAATATGTTAACGAACATATGCTTTGTTTTTTAATAACACTGTGCGATAAATGGTAGGGGTCAGTGATCGGGATGGGTTCAAACTACCGGGTAAAGTTATATCAGTAAAAAAGAAGTTATATGTGTCCCGGCGTTTCGCTGGGTCTCATCTAAGAATCGAGATATATCGATTTCAAGTTAGTATCGTATAGGGGACTTTGTCATGTTTTAGGCTATTTTGTTTGACATAACTCGAGAGCCACTTGTCCAATTTTGCTCAAACAAATTTAAAAAATTAAGAATTACAATTTATTTAATATTTTTCTATAAAGTTTTGCTACATAAGCAACAGTTTCGCAGTTATAAGTAAATATATGAAGAAAAAAATATATTTTGCCTAAAATATTAAATTTTTTTTTTAAAATTCATTAATCCAAAACGGAAAAACTTTCAAGTTCTATTAATTTCACGCAAATTCACATAACCTTTAAACAAAATGAGATATATATCATGAAAATCAATGTATGCGTTTCGCTTTTATTCCAAATTAAGTAAAGGTATGATTTTCAAAAATTTGCTCGAGATATGCTCAAAATTCCTTAGAAAAAACATTGATGACTTTTTTTATGATTCCCAGAATTAAAAAAAAGGAATAAACAAAAGGTTATTTCATTTTTATGAAGTGCACTTTTTTAATTATTTGGGGTTTTCCGTAGTCTACCTGAATGATTTTTTTACACAAATTGCACCCACATTTATGAGTGGTCATGTTTTGGAACGTTTCGAAAAATTTAAAACGCACACGTGCTGTATCAGGTATATAGCCACACATAAAAGATGTGCCAATTCATAAGTACCTGTTAGTAAAATATTGACACTTACGTAGTATTTATAGGTGTTCATTGATCGATTTTTGTCATTTAACAAGTGTCTCCGAACGTGTAAAGTATGGTTTTTTTTAAGTGACGAAAAAGTAATAAAGTATAAAATCGAAATGAGTGCAAATTGTCCAGAAAATCTCAATTTATTTTGTTACGTTTGTGGCAAAAGGGCTTTTTCAATAAATACTGGATTACTCACTGAGCAAGTGGAGCGCGCTTTTAAACTTTATTTTGATTCCGAAATAATTCGCGGCGTTTCGTGGGTCCCAGACAAAATTTGTAAAACGTGCTACAATGGTATTAACATGTGGATTCAAGGGAAACGCAGTTCACTTCGTTTTGGTGTACCAATGATTTGGACTGATCCAGGATAGCGCAATTCCGACAGCTGTTATGCTTGTGCAAACAAAATAAGTCAAGTAAATCGTAAAGGCCTTAAGCAAAGAGTTTACATCTCTGTTAAAAGTGCACAAAGACCTCTTCCGCATTCGGATGAAATACTAATTCCACCGCTTCCAAGTCCTGACAGAGAATTTTCTTTTTCTATTGAAACAATAGATCAATCGGATTTCACCTATGAACCAACACCAGAAGCCGGCCCATCGAACAAAATAATTCCAATATCACAAGCAAGAATGGACAATATTGTTGCAGAATTAAACTTGTCTCAACGTGAAGCAGAAAAACTTGCCCAGCTTTAGAAAGAAGGCAACAAATTGGAGCCTTATGTCAAAGTCACCGGATATCAAAGACTACGATTGTTATTCCAACGGTATTACACACTCAACGAAAGGAACACATTTGTTTACTGCCACGATATAAAGGGACTGATGGAGGCGATGGTCATTAATAACGTCGCAGCTGATTGGCGAATGTTCATCGATTCTTCGAAATCAAGCCTGAAAGTCGTTTTGCTACATAAATATAATAAAAAACCAAGCATTCCCATTGACAAAATTGAAGGAAGGTGTTTGTTCTGAATGGGCCGGATATACGAAAGCTCATGAAATCAAAGGAATTTAAAGGTGCTTTAGTCGGTAATTATTACTTTGCGTGGAGGGCAGTGAAGAAAGTCATACGATATTTTTTGGGAAGAAAGCGAGCACACAATTACCCCGCTCTTGTGACCAAGATGTTGCACTACTTCCAGAAAATTGGAGTGAATATGTCCCTCAAAATTCACTTCTTGCATCACCATCTCGAATACTTCAGCAAGCAGCTAGCCTCAGAGTCGGATGAACATGGCGAGCGCTTCCGTCAAGAGGCAATGTCAATGGAAACGCGATATAAAGGCAAAAGGCTCGATTCGCTGGTGGCTGAAAATTGTTGGTGGTCCCAAAAGGCGTACGATCCCGACAGTAAAGATGAAGAAGAAGAATATACAATGGGAGTTTCCTCTGAGGGTAAGTCACAATAATGAAGTTAACTGACTGATTAAAGCAATTGATTTTTTCTAGATGAAGACAGATCCTCATCCGATACAGACTCTGAACAAATGGGCGAACCACCACGCAAGAAAGTAAAGGGCGCAAACAAACGAAAATAAGTTTATGCGTTCATCTATTTTTATGACTTATTTATCTATGTAATAACCTGATATTTTTAATTTTACGTGTTTATAATAAATAATATATAATAAATATTATCCAAATTCATTGAAACATAAAATCAATATTCTTGTCAAAATGAGATACTATCACTTAATTTTGAATAAAAGCGAAACGCATACATTGATTTTCATGATGAATGTCTCATTTTGTTAAAAGGTTATGTGACTTTGCGTGAAAGTAATAGGAATTGACAGTTTTTTCCGTTTTGGATTTTTTATGAATTTAATTAAAAAAAAAATTAATTTTTTAAGCAAAAAAAATTTTTTTTCTTCATACATTTATTAAAACTGCGAAACTGTTGCTTATGTAGCAAAACGTTATATAAAAATATTAAAGAAATTTTAATTCTTATTTTTTTAAAATTTGTTTGAGCAAAATAGGTTCTCGAGTTATGTCAAACAAAATAGCCTAAAACGTGACAAAGTCCCCTATACGATACTTTCTAACTTCAAATCGATATATCTCGATTCCTAGATGAGACCCAGCGAAACCCCGGGACACGTATAACTTTTTTTTGACCGATATAACTTTCCCTGTTGGTTTCATCCCATCCCGATTTTGGCTGTCGCACAGTGTAATTTAATTAAATTTTGTGCCTAAAATTTTGCACCTAAAAAACTTATGTCTGAATGATATTTTAGAGATTTTTCAAAATTTGAAAAGGGAAAATAAGAATTTTTCATGTATTTGTGGGACATGAATATACTGAAAACACTGACCTGACATCCATCCTGAAATACTGATATGCAGTATTCAGTAAAAAAAAACCATGTTGGAGAGTGTTGAGCAACCAAGCATAAGACTATGCTGATAAAGAGGAATAATTCTCTTCACAACAAAAGCATCTTATCTTTGACAATAGATTGAAATCGTTTGGATATCGTTAAGAGTTTGTATAAAAGTCACAAAAGATACTTTCCAGCAGCCAATAAACTTACCAGAACGCAGTGAATCATTAAGGATTAACATTAAAGGATATATTTTTAAGTCTGCGAATACAATTTATAAAATCGTCCTCTGTAGAAAGGAGAGATCCAAAGTCAATTTCAGGTACGAAGTTGTTTGTGGCCTCAAAATTTACACTTTTGATTAGTTTAAGACAAAGATTGACAGAAAACAATCTGCAAAAAGATTTGCAGTGGAAGAGGCATTATTAGAGACATTTTTTTTTAAAAATATCAACACAGAGATGCTATAACACTAGATTTACGGGTGTTTATTATATATTTATAATACTTTATCTTATATAATATATTTTAACTGAAGTGAGCCAATTTGACTCTTACAACAAAATTGAAACTTTAAAAAAAAAAAAACGGTTCCAACTAAATTTAAATAAAATATTTAGTACTAAAAACTTAACTGAAAGCATTTTTTACATATAAACTCTGTTTTTAAAAACATTTTCCGCAAAACATTTTTATTGCATTTAGCACTAAAGCTCTTAAATCTATTTCTTTTGCATAATGCTTGAACTTGACAATTCTTCCGTAATGCAACAGAATGACTTTTCGACATGGGAACGGAAGTGTTCTCGACAAGATTGATCATGGATGTTCAAGCGTCAGCTTTCTTTAGAATTCTGAGAAGAACTTTCCACCATTTTCATGTTCTTGAAGCAATAAACTGTTAAATCATTTTATGAGTCAATTTGGCTCATAGCCGTAAAAATAGGTATACCACATTCGAATAAGCGTGATGAGGGGGTCGTCGGAGGGGAGTAACATATATTTACCTATATTTCATTACGTAACTAAAAACCAATATATGTATTTAAAAAATAATATCTCAGTTTTATATATATATACTTTAAAAAAATTTTAAATGAGTCAAATTGGCTCAGTCCGTAAATCTAGTGTTAAGATTCTTTTTTAAGATTTAATGAACTGCCGCAATGATTTCGGATTAGATTTTATATTATAACAAAAAAATGGATAGAAACTAATTGAAATTCCGAAAATCGTCAACGGTAAAGGACTAATAGTAGCGAAGGCAGTATACAGCTCACTCGAAAAATGGAATTTATTGACGAAAGTGCGTACGGAAGTGCTTTACATGTCGAGAAGACGCTATACAGGTTAATTATCATTTTCAATAGACATTGTCCAAACATAAAATCAACCCCTAAAAAATTTAAGGAAACAGCGCAATCAATGATACTCGCATCAATCAATCAAAGATCTCAACCTATTCGTTAAAAAACAATTGAACTGATATCATTAACGTGCCGATCAAAAATCTCAACAAGCGCTTCGCTTCATAAAGCACTCTACTTCTTCACTACATTTTCTGTTTTCTCAGGCATTCGCATTCATTAAACAATTTTGTTTGCTCGCATTAGCTCACTCTCTTTTTTTATGTTGAGTGCGAATTATGCTCTCACTCTCTGCTCTACAATATGTGCTTGCTTTGATCCTCACGTTGAGAGTTGGGCGAATAAACGAACAAACATAGCGAATATAGTGATCATTTTGTCTGCTTCGCGATTAAGCTGAGAGTTGTGAGAGTCTTCGAACAAACATTGCGAATATAGTGAAAATTCTACCAGCTTCGAGATAAAGCTACGTTGTTAATGGGACTCGCCAAATACTTTAAGCTGTGCAATTTGCCTTGTAACAAAAAAATTTGCATGGTGCTCTGTATTTCATGTCTTATTGGGGAAAAATTTGAAAAAACCTATTATATGCAGGCAAATCTATTCTAGCTGGTGTTCATGATCTTCGTAATTGAATCCTGCAACATTCATCTTGCAATCATTCCTTTTTTATTTCCTGTGCACGATAAACTTTAGCGTAGTTGAAGTATGCGCAATAGCTAACTGCGTAGATTACTCGCTGTGATTCGCTCAAGCATTGAGAGTCATGCGAATAGTTTATCAACTTTCTGCGAATAGGTAGAGTGAGGAGCTTTGAGAAGCTGAGTGTTTGTAGCTTTATATATTCGTTACAGCTAGTTTCTTAAGCAATACAGTGGTGAATAGCAAGCTTAGCGAAGTTTTATTTTTGAGCGAGTCAACATTTTGTATATTCGTTGAAAGAGAATGCAATGCACGATAGCTACTCTCATTTTCAACGAGTGCTTATATGTAATAGTGAAGCCACTCATGCAGTTTTCTAGTGCCGATTACTCAGATTTTTATCATATATTGCTTCTATTCTTAGGAGAGAAACCATTGAATTCAAAGGAAAATTTACGAAAGATTTCGCTTTTTAACGAGCGCGATTCATGGACACGATGAATTACGGCTTAAAAACTTATTTGTTCCGTGATTCGTAGACTTAAGCCAAAATTTTTTTTCTTACAGAGAAACGAAAAAAAACTTTATAACAAATTTGCAGAAACTAAATTAAAAAAAAATTAATTATCCGGCGTCACAAAATAAATTATTTCTTGGGCAAACATGCTTTGATTCTATTTTTTTTAATTGAATTAATTTATTAAAAATTCAAAAGTATTTACTTTAAAAAATGCATTCTTTTGCGCGTTGGAAAAAAATTAATTTTAAAATTTATGACAGAAAATACTATATATATGGATTGGGGTTTGACTTAAATTTCAAAAGTCTGATCTCGAAAATAAATTCAGCGCCCAATTTAACATAATAATAATATTCGTCGTGTTGGCATCAATTTCGAAGTAGCTTTAATGTATTTAAAAGTTCAGTTTGATATTATTGAAAAAGTACCCTCCAAAGTAAATTTCTACAAATAGATAGTTTAGTTTTTGCTATTTCTTCGTTTTTTTCCAGCATACCTGTGTTTATTGAATGGCAGTTTTGGAATCTGCCTTTGCAGGTAGGATCAAAAAACTTTTGCAAAATATTTGAACCAGAAAGACTGTCTTTTATACACTCTGAGTATGAAATTAGTAAAAGTCATTGTAAGCAAATGAGTAAAACCACGCATAACTCCCATACAAAGTGACTTTATGAAAAACGGTAAATCTCCTTGAATTTCACAATAATGGGTACACTGACTTAATATTTTGCAAATAGGTTTAAATTTACCTCCCATAAAAAGTCACGACATCATAATAGTAAACCCTTCATAAATTAAAAAAATATGTTTCAACTTGATATCTGACACACAAGCTTTGATAATTAAAATGTTTTCTGAGGTTCAAATTTGAATAAAATTTTTATAAAAAGTATGACATAAAAGTGGCGTAATAATAATACAACATAATAGAATACCGCTCTGGGGGTATTTTATAATTTCTTACTGGCTTTATAAACAAATTCATATTTTAAGTATTTTCTGTAAAGCCAATAAATAAGGTTACTTGCTTGCAAAAGAGATATTGGCAATAACAAGTTTATTTAAATTTCAGTGAAAAAAGACCTTATATTCGAGAAAACATCGTAAAATAGTTTATGAATTGAGTTACTTTACTGTCATCATCCTCATAAATAGCTTTCATTAGAATCTTTTTTTATTGTAATAATGCTCTTTGATTTAATGCGTTTTTGGCAGGCAAGAGAAAAATTATTCACAGCATAAAACTAAGTTTCTTGCAAAATCATAATCAAGCATTAGTCTTCTTGTACCTGAAAATACTTCAGAAAAACAAAACTCCAACCCTTAAAAACCACAAGCAATTCAAATTCTCAAATATTAACAGCAAGTTGGAAACGCCCCAGTAAACAACCTTCAGTTATTGCTGCCAAACTTCGTTTTTATGATCACAATTTATCAAGCATATTAAAAATATGAGCAGAGACGAAGGAATTAGGCATGTTTCAATATTATAGCCGCTTAAATTGTAATTTTTGGGATGTTTTTAAGGCGTTCGTTCAAACAAAGCTATGAAAAATATCAGATTTTTTTTTATATAAGATGATATCCTAACAACACAAACAAGTACAACAACGAGAACGTAAACATTCACACTCAAAGGTTTTATATAAACATCTATACAAAAAATAATAATAACAATAAAATAAAAACATTATCAGTATCAAAGGAAAACAAATAAAGCATATAATAAATTTGTAATACAATAAGACAGAAAAAACAGCAACAACAGCAACAACAACAAACACAGAAAATATCCGAAACACTGGATTATTGAATACCCAGTGAAGAGTTTTAAAAAAATATACTTTTGGGCAAAGAAATCCAAACGCCTTGTTACACGCCCTACAATAATTTAGTAATAATCCATAAAAATGGCAACTGTTATCTGAATGACATTTTCACAAAAGAGCTTACAAAGTATATGCATACATACATAGTACGCCATAATTTTGTTTTTTGCTTTAAACATGCTTTAAAAAAGTAATTTAAATAAAAAGCAGCTTGCACAAGAATTTTTAATCCTGTGTTTATATTTTTACAAAGGCGTGAGCAAGCAATTCTTGTTGCAGTTTCTGAATTTTCAAGTCACGTTTATCAATAAATACACCAAACACAAGATTTAGCAAGTAAAAAACTAAATTTATTGTATTACTTTGTCTTGCACAGAATGTTTGTTTTGTACGCATTATCGTGTTTTTTGCGCATTACCATTAAACACAGACAGCTTATTGGCGTAGTACAACCCGAAACACTCATTTTGTTTTGTCAGTTATGGCAGCTCAAGCAAACTTCATCGATAACCGAAGACAATGGACACAAAAAGGGGAATTAGTATTAGTCATGGGGAATTAGCATTCGTTTTTTAGTCTCTAAATATTATATATTAAGACAAAACTTTTTATGAACTGGTTATTGATTAAAAATGGGTTATAGATTCAAATTGCCAAAAGATCTAACAAATTTAATATACAGAAACTATTTTATTACAACTCGACCGCTGGGATAATTAGTGCACTGAATGTATGCAAGTGCTAATATTTGTATACCCTTACGAATGCTGCGTAACTGGTATATTAACTTTATCACTCTGTTTGTAACGACGAAAAGGAGGCTTGTTAAGTATAGAAAACTGTATAAATTCTCGATCAGCATCAACTCCTGAGTCGTAATTTTAGAGCTATCGTAACAAAATTTAATATATAAAAATATTTCAAAGTATTTGACTTCAAAGTCCATTCAGGTACCAAAGTACCATCGCCTGAGGACGGCTATAGTTAAAAGTTATAGGACCTCTTTAAATGGAATCTAGCGTAGTTTATTCTTAAATCAAAATTAATTTGTCGGATAAATTTAAGTTCTCTTGGATTATTACAAAACTTCTAAAATAACTTACAAACTTTCGTATTTTTAAAAACATATTTTCTTCAACGTCTTTTGTTGATATTCTTGAGTGACATACTCTACTTACATCAACATACCAATTGAATGAAAAATTATGAAATTTTACAACGCAGGCAATACTTAATTAATGTGTTGAAAAATTTTATTTTTGCTGAATGTGCTTATATGATTTCTTTTCTCGAGAAAACCAAAACTACTCCATTAAACAAACTATGGTTTAAGAAAAGTTGTACGGATCGTATCTAACACTTCCTGTTATTTCGAAACCCCAAACGGCAGAAATTTTGTTACACAGTAACTTATTTTTATAGGATATTTTTTAAGTTAATTTGATTTTAGATTCCAGAACAAAATTAGCATAGGTTAGGTCTAAAAACATTTCGTTCATAATTTGTTCCTGATAGAACCACGGTAAATGGGCCCGGCAAATTCTTGAAACCGTAATGCTTGGTTTTTACTATGCCATTTTCAGTGGTCAGTTGTCAATCAAATTAAAAAAGACAACATTTTGATATTTATTCTAGATTTGGCAATCTTGGAAAATTGAAAACAAATAACTTATTAAATAGAGCTATGCAGGAAATGTTCTTGAGTTTTGTTAAGGTGATATTTTAAAGTCACAATACGCTTTTTTAAATTGTAGGAAGGCATTTGGGTTTTTTTTTTTGTTAAATTTTATAAAAAAATAATTTTATTCGTCAGATTATAAAACATGTATTATGATTGTGGTATTAAAAACTTAATGTAATGAATGATTTTTTTAAAGTTCGTCAAAGTTTAAACTTTTTTAACAAAAATAAGCTCAATAAAACCAAAAATATAAAGTCAAGTTTACACAATAATAACTTCGAGCACAAAGTATATTTCAAGGTTTTGTTTTTATGGACTTTTAAAGTCTTAATCGCCAATGAATTCAAAATAAAACACAATAAAAAATTTTAATAAATAAAAATAGAAAAATCGTTGAAATATGACTGTAAATTTTTTAAATAATAAAAATTTAAGTAAAATTTAATAGAAAATATCTAACTAATTAAGAATTATTAAAGTCGAAGGCTATACTACTTACTTACTTAGTTGGCGCTACAACCGTATGTCGGTCTTGGCCTCATCTAAGAATTTGCGCCAGCCATTTCTGTCTTTCGCTTGCTGGCGCCAGTTGGAAATTCCAAGCTTCGTCAGGTTGTCCTCTACTTGGTCTTTCCAACGAAGATGCCGTCGTCCTCTTCTGCGTTGACCGCCGCTGGGTACCGAATCGAATGTTTTCTTCACTGGAGCATCGTCTTTCATGCGTTGGACATAACCATGCCAGCGAAGCCGCTCGATTTTAATGCGCTTAACTATGTCGATGTCAGCGTACAGCTCATACAGTTCATCATTCCACCGTATTCGGTATTCGCCATTGACGCAGATCGGTCAGTAGATCTTAAGAAGAATCTTTCTCTCGAATGCTTCTAAAGTCTTTTCATCTGAACTGCTCAGCGTCCAGGTTTGTGATGCATAAAGTAGGACGGGCATGATGAGCGATTTATAGAGCGTGATTTTCGTTCGTCGAGAGAGGGCTCTGCTTCTCAATTGCCTACTGAGCCCAAAGTAACACCTGTTGGCAAGAGTTATTCTTCGTTTGATCTCAATGCTGATGTCGTTGGTTGAGTTTATGCTGGATCCCAGTTAAACGAAGTCCTTCACAACCTCGAAGGAGGTATTTTCAACTGTAACGTGGATTCCAAGACGCTGGTACTGTTTGTTTGTTGACACCAAGTATTTCGTCTTATCTGCATTCACTGACAGATCCATTCGACTTGACTCTTTTTCTAATCTGGACAATGCTGCACTGACTTCGCGCGTACTATGGCCATTGATATCGATGTCATCAGCATACGCAAGCAGCATAACACTCTTGTAGAATATTGTACCACTACGTCCCAGATCAGCAGATCGGATGATCTTTTATATCACTAGGTTGAAAAAGTCGCACGATAAGGATTCACCTTGTCTGAAACCTCGTTTGGTAATAAATGGTGGGGAGAGGTCCTTCCCAATTTTAACTGCGCTGCTGGTGTTTCTCAGTGTCATCCTGCAAAGTCGTATTAGTTTTGCAGAAATACCAAATTCAGACATGGTGGAGTACAGGTGCTTCCCTATTGGACTGTTGAAGGCGGCTTTGTAGTCGACAAAAAGATGGTGGGTGTCGACTTGTTTTTATTGAGTCTTCTCCAAGATTTGTCGTAATTGTCAGATAGTGGGATCGCCTTTCTTGTGGATTGGGCAGAGCACACTGAGATTCCAATCGTTCGGAATGCATTCTTCCAACCATATTCTGTACAGAAGCTCGTGAATGCATTTAAAAAGAGCTTCGCCTCCGTTCTTAAGCAGCTCGGCAAGTAAGCCATCAGCACCCGAGGCTTTGTTATTTTTAAGCCGAGCTATAGCTGTCAAAACTTCATCATATTCACGGCAGCGGAACTTCGACGCTGTCATCCGTGATTGAGGTTTCCGGGATATCATCTCTATTGGCGGAATATTTGTCAGCGTCACCATTTAGTAGCTTAGAGAAGTGTTCCCTCCATAACGCCAGTGTACTCTGGACATCTGTCACAAGATTCCCGTTTTCATCCTTGCAGGAAGAGGCCCCGGTCTTAAAATCATCGGCATGGCATCTTATTTTTCGAAAAATTTTCGTGCCTCATTCCTGTCACCATACATCTCAATCTTCTCCTGCTCGCGCTTTTCTGCCTCTCTTTTTTTCCGCCTGAAAATATGTCTCTCTTCCCTCCTCTTTTCTTTGTATCGCTCCTTAGCAGCGCGCGTTACAACCGACTGCAGGGTGGTTTTGTAGGCGGCGTCTTTCTCTGCAGTGTCGTCGCGACACTCCTGGTCGTACCGCTGGTTTCGACGAGGGCGGTGGTAGCCAATCACCTCTTCAGCAGCCGCACGCATGGAGTTGGAAATTTGTGTCCACTGCGCGCATATATTATCGATTGGAGGAGTGCTTTGAAGCAGGATTGAGAGTCGAGTGGCAAAAGATTTGACTGTCTATTTTGATTGCAGCTTGTCGACGTCTAGCTTTCTCTGTGTAGGACTGCGAGTATTCTTAGCTGCGCACAGACGTGTACGGATCTTGGCTGCGACAAGATAGTGATCCAAGTCAATGCTTGCAACACGGATCGTGCGTACATCCAATACACTGGAAGAGTGCCTTCCGGTGATCAAAACGTGATCAATTTGATTTTTTGTTTTTGGAACAGGGGACATCCAGGTGGCTTTATGAATATTGATATGCTTGAACATAGTGCTACTTACGACCATGTTTTGTGCTGCTACGAAGTCAATCAGTCTCATTCCGTTATCGGAGGTGTTGTCGTGGAGGCTGAACTTTCCGACTGTTGGACCAAAAATATTTTCCTTGCCCACCTTAGCGTTGAAGTCAACAAGCACGATTTTTACGTTGTTTCAGGGGCAGCGCTCGTAAGCATTTTCAAGGCGCTCATAGAAAATTTCCTTGATCTCATCGTCCTTGTCTGCTGTCGGAGCGTTCGCACATATCAGGCTTATATTAAAAAATTTAACCTTGATGCGTATTATGGCAAGTCGTTCGTTCACAGTTGTGAATCGCAGGATGTGGGGCTGTAGTCTCTTGCTAACTACAAATCCGCATCCAAACTCGTGCTTCTCCGCATTGCCGCTGTAGTAGATATCACAGGGTGCTTGGATAGCAGTGATATCAGCTTTGCATCTTTCCAACAAATCAGTCAGTTGGATAGAGACACCTTCCCAATTAAGGGTTTGGACATTCCAGGTGCATATCCGTAAATCATTATCAGTTCTTCGTTTGCTGTAGTTTTCATCAGATTTAGGGATCAGTTTTCTTCTATTCTTATTTGTTTTCATTCAAATTGGTTTTTACGGGTGGGCTTCAAACCCGACACACATCCTATTTTAAGCCTAGGAGGGCCCGCCGCTCAGATTAGCCGCCAAACTAACGGTTGTCAGTTTTGACGTTGCCCAGGAAATACCACGTGGAGGTTTGAGTCGACTTGAGGCGATTTCACAAGGATTATGCTGGCCTCGCCAGGCTGAGACAGTCAGACATGTTACCCTGTAAAGGTTCGCCTCCGGTTTCCCAGACGAAGGCTATAACTATCATAAAATATCGTACTTCAACCTTCTGTTTCTGTAAAAACCTGCTGCAAATAGCTGCTAGTAAGAAAACCACTTGATTTAAAAAAAGTCATAAAAATTAAATTTTGCTCTAAAATGCACTGATTTCCAAGACAACTTGAAGGTACTCTTAAATTTAAGGAAAAATAAAATATAATTCATAATTTAAAACAAGTTGTGACCCTATTTTGTATTAGCAACTGTTTTTAAAAAAAAAATTTAATATCGTTAATTTGGTACTACTGTTTTATAATAAATACATATACCTAAAACTTATCCGATTTGAAATATTTTTATCATGACGTTTAAGTGAAGTTAAATAAACTAAATTTATTATTTAAAAACATAATTAGGCAATTTAATGCGTGTCTTTTTTATTAAAAAAAATATGGTTTGCTTATGCTGTTACTTAATTTAGGCTAAAACTCATTTTTACAAAATTTCATTGCCATAGCTTTTATAGTTTTTGAGATAATGCAAATGTCACCCTAAAATCGAAAAAGCGCACTGTGGTGCGTATCGAATTACAATTAAATGCATATATTTTAGTTTTTAAAAATTATTTTCTTAAAAACTGCAACTTTATTAACATCTTTAGAAGTTCTTGCTAATAAGCCCGTCCTTCTTGGCCAAACGCACAATGCAATCATCAGATTCACCCATACGCCTGATTTCGCCGCAAATGGCATATGTCTTGGAACAAACAGTCATGCGGCCGGTTTCTGCATCAACATCGACGATGCTCAATTGCACAGAGGCGTGGTCCTTGGCATGAATGATTCTGTTGGATGCCGAGCACTTCCTGGGGCAGTACAAATCAACAGACTCTCCGGCGTCGTTTTCCATGTTTAAAGATTTTTTTGTAGAAATTTACAAAATTGGTGATACTCGGCAATGGAGTCGAAAAGAAAAGAGAATATCTAGTGTTTGTTTAATTATACATTCTAAAAGGTCTCAAAAAAATGCATGGGTTTGTCATAAGTACCCAACAACAAATTTAGAAAAAACTTTGCCTTTCTCTCCCGCAAGAACAAAGTAATTAATTAAGTAAACAATCAATTTTAAAAACCGTTAATTTTGTTTGTTTCGTTTAAATGCCACAGTA
Organism: Dichetophora obliterata; assembly: GCA_963920525.1. Classification (NCBI taxonomy): domain Eukaryota; kingdom Metazoa; phylum Arthropoda; class Insecta; order Diptera; family Sciomyzidae; genus Dichetophora; species Dichetophora obliterata. Next base: position 147,011,984 of record OY986435.1, on the reverse strand, counting down.
GAGCAACATTTCTACGTATGCCATTTGATGGGTCTTAATTAACTAAACAATTGTTGTTTAGAAGTGTTTTAACGAAATAACAATTACAAAAGAGATATGAACGAAATGGTTAAAGTTTTACGAAATGGCTAGGAAGTAATTTTATTTTATAATATCAAAATAGGAAAGGTCTTATCCTTGTATTTTAAATAGAAAATGAAATATTTGAAGAATCCCAATTGAGAAGTGGAGTCTTAGGTACCACTTCTGATGCCCGGGATATAAAAACTTTTATTATTATTTTAAAAAATGTTACAAAATTGCGAGTTCATACTCTCACAATTTCAATCAGAATAACAGTATTGTAACATTTTTATATTTTTATGCCAAACTGCTTACTCCTCCTCCATACTTCAATTAACTCAACAAGTTGTTGCTTTTTAATAAAAATAATAATAGCGGCGGGGGGTTCTTCTACTTCAAAAAGTTATTTATATTTTTATATTAAAACTTGTAGTACTCGTATCCCCGGGGGAAGCAACAAGCAGCCAATTTCTAATCAACCTAATAGAGCAAAACTAATATCAACAATCTTCTATATGACACAATTAGATGATTGGGAAACCGTACTTGAATCAACCGTTATAGTGCGGATCAACATTTTTGTAATTTAATCAATTATATATGAACTCTAATGGCAGCATCTGCATACTACATATATAAGTTATTACAATACTACAACCAAATATATAAGTATTACAATAACAGTAACAATAACAAAAACAACGACGACGACAGCACCATGACATCACATACTATTACATGTTACCGTAAGATAGTATTTGCTATGAATTGTTCAGAGGGGTAAAATTAAAAAGCATGCAATATGTTTGTTGCCCAAATATAAATTGAACTCTAAATAGTCATGGCCATCAATAATGGTTCCACAATATTTGAACACACAAGCAGCACGCAGTTCGTGTAAGTTTAATGAAGCTAGACTTAGCAAAATAGAAATACGAAAAAAGCTGTTTCATGACCGAGTTAGAATCATAATTTAGAGAATAAGTAGCTAGTTTCGAGCTGTCAAGGAATGTTTTGTTTTTAATAAAATTGCTGAAAGCAGCAACAACAAAAATGGGAGCAAAAGTAAAGTTAGCAATAAATGGATATAGTTGTTGGGGGTGGTTTTTGTTTATATTTGTGGTGATGCTGACTTACACCCATAAGTAGCAGCCACCATTACCCTCATGTTGCGCAAGTGTATTGCATAGATTGTTGTTATTTTTTCTGACTTTTACCTGTACATAGTTATTTTTTTTATGCATGTTGCTGATGCTGTAAAAATCTATACGAAACGTAATAAGTTTACATGGCTTAGAATCAACAACCATTCCATCGCACGAACTACCTTTCAACTGAGTAGGAGTAAAAAAAATTCAACAACAAAATCAAAAGCAAGAACAACAACATACTTTGGTGTATCCATATTTATTTTGTTCTTTTGACTTTTCATGGTCGTGCTATAGAAACGTGTTTGAATTTCGTATTTTTGTAATTTGCAGTCCTTACTTGCTATCGCTCCTTGCTATATTTTTTTTTCTGGTAGAGCGTTCTTCTGACAGTTGTGGCAATACTGAGTTACTCTCGTATTTTAGCGATATTGTGCACATGCGTTTTTTTTTTTCATTTACAAAAAAATTATTTTGTTTATGCAGTGAAGAAAAACTGACTCCAAAATTGAAGGAAAACTTAAAATTTTACAATATATCCAGTGATTAAATTATAAAAATGCTAAACATTTTAATATATTAAAATTTTTTTCCTTTCTAGTTATATCCTATTAACACGATATATTCAACCGATGACTGGGTAGTTATTTAATTTCTCATTTCAATCTGAATACGAAATTCAAGCGAAGTTATCGAAAAATCATGGTTTAAAAGTCAATCAATATTTGTCCAACTAACAAGGCATCGACTGTATCTTAAAACTTGAAATGCTATTTGTCAATATTACGAAAGTTTCACAAAAATCATCTTTCATCAGTTGGAGTCTAAGTAAGAAAATCTATCAAATCTAAAGCCTGCAACTAAGTGGGCTGCTCAACTGCTCAACATCTTCAAGTAAAACGAAACTCTGTCCTCGGAAACGGATCGGAAGCAATTGCAAGTCTTGTGTCAGTCTCGTGTTACTTTGTCTCTAGTCTTTAAAATTATATAATTTAAATAGAATATAAAACGGACTTAATTGAAATGTTTTTTCCACTCTTAACTTAAATAAAATAAATAAAATGTTCGTATAAAATTTAATTGACATGACAATTTTTCAGAAAAAAAAACAGATTAACTTGGTCACAAGAGATATAAAAACAATTCCGGTCCATTGGCAGACAATCTTTAGCCTTTCTCAAGAAAATTTATTCTTTAAAACATAGATGCCCAAGTTGGTAGCATTGGTGAGAGTGACGAAATACTACTGGTGAGAGTGACACAGAAGTTCTGCAAGTGCAGTTTGTCTCTCCCACTCAACATGCTGATTTCCTATTGGTTGATTGACGATCAAACAAAAGAGCGTAGGTATACGTGTGAGTTTAATTTGCTGATATCAGCCACTACTGGGCATCTATGCTTTAAAACAATGTCTTTTAGCTAAGGTGTGTGCTTAAGCTTCCCCCTTAAACTAATAAAAATCAACTTATGTATATTTTTTTCCTGTCTAAATGATTAGTGCCTCCTGAAAGTAATTTAAATTGAAAACACTGTTTTCTGTGACTGCCAATTTGACATTTCTTGAGTGTTTTGAGGTCATCTTTGTTTCATGACCGGAGAAATGTTTGCAAATTTTTCTATTTTATTTTTAAAAACACTGTTCAATTCAAGAAACACATCAGGCATTAACTGCATTTTATGGTGTTCATCCAGAAAAAGTCACCGTTTTGTGCCGTTTGGGCCGGTGGAGGCATTGGTTCATATGTTATAAGAAATGATGATGGTCATAACGTTACAATCAATGGTGAGCAGAACACAGCCATGATTGTTAACTTTTTCTTGTCTCAAATGGACTTCATGCGAATAGTGTGTAAAAATTTGTCCTCCAGATAACGCTTTGTACACTCCAGATATATTAATGCCTTTACGAAGAACCTTAGCGATTTTGCGCTCCGATCTTAACAGCGTTACTTTCAAACATAACAAGCATTATTAAAAGACACAGTTTTGATAATATTGTAAACGTAGACGTAGAAATATTTTTTGTTTTATATTTTTGGTGATGAATCACAAATATTGTTTATTTTTATGTTCACTGAAGTTAAATGTACTTCAATGTTTTGTTTAACAAATGGAAATATATATTTCGGAAAAATATTAATTTATTATTGCTCCTGTAGTTAAGAATTTATATTTATTTAAAATTTAATATAAATTTTAGCAATCAAAGTATATTTTTTATATAGAATAAACATAATAATAATAACGATATAATATATAACACGTATTTATTATATTGGAAAAATAAATGGAGTTTTCATGCGCAGTCTTTGTATATGTAAAACTGCGTAGTAGGTAATACAATTTTTTTTTGTAGCTACATTCTGTCTCTATAGCTATATTCATACTCGGTTAAAACACACATTTACATATAGGACCACACAAAAATTGTATTAAAATAAAATACTGGCCAAATATTTAAAATTATTTTTCATAACAATATATTTTGAAATCAAATGCTCAGGTCGTATTAATTTTTAAAACCGATTTTGTATTAAAACATAATTATAATATTTACAATGGTTTCATATTAATTATTAAAAGCTTAAAATATCGTTTTCATATTTGGATTGTATTAAAATTTAATACAATATTTCATTTAAATATAGTACAGCATGTCTTAAAAATAAAATATTCACCATAGTATTAAATTAATTCCAAGAGTATAAATTATCGTTGTTATATTTGAACTGTATTAAAATGTAAGACAAAATAAATTTAAAAATTTTGTAATCAATTGATTTGTAATCAATCAAAAAACTTAATCAATCAAATTTTTTTAGCTATTATTAATTTTGAAATTTTCAATTCTATAAAAAATCAAAAAGGTTTTGAGTTGTAGATGTTTGGATTGTGTTTTTGCAACAATATATTTCACAAATATTTATGAATAATTATATTTTATGTTACAAATTATGTATTGCTACTTATTGCTTAATCCAAGGAAAAGTTTAAAATTTTAAATAAAAAAAAATTAACTCTGACCATTTCATGATTTGAACACAACAACTCAAATGTTAAAAAGGTCTCGCATCATTACGAATGCAGGTAAGTTCCTTTTAGAAACGTGAGTTTGAGACCCGGTTAAATTAAACTAAAGTAGGGATAAAAATTGTATTTCTTGTATTAAAAATTCGTTTAAACCAAAGTTTTTATTAAAAAGTAGCCCAACATTTTTAACCGTGTATTATACGATTTCTATAACTGTTCTTAGCTTAAGTGATAAGCGCCACAAGGAAGTTTTTAACCGTTTTCATTGTGCCATTACTTTAAGTAAATTGTCTGCTGTGTCTGTAGCGTGGTAACAAGATCAACAAACTTTATACAATGGCCTATTAAGTAATGCGCTTAGGATAAGTACGATTCTGTGTCATTGCATTTGATTTCTGCATCCCATGTAAGAGACATTGTATCTGTATCCTCTGTCTGCATGGTTGGTATTGAAAATTGTTCTATATCCTGGTACTTTGGGCAATGTATAATACCTAAATATACTTTTCTCTAGATTTGTACAAGGAGATTAATTTAGGTTTTATCAAAAAGTTCAGATTTCTTGTTTGAACGCCAGACTTCGATGGGGAAGTTGTGTTAATTGGTTTTAATTCTACATAACATTAACAATTATATTTAAAAACCACTATTAACATTCGGTGTCAAAATAAGATTCCGCCGTTGTTTCAACCCCATCGGTCCTTTATATGCGCGATGATTTACAAATTCAAAATTAAATTTTGTAAAAAATATATTAAATCCTAACCGATTGACATGAGTTTTTGGCAAAAAGCTTTTTTCGACAAAATCTTCTAACATCACGCGTCTATAGGAGGCGCGCACGTCTGGAAATGCTCGTGTAAACTTATTGGCGCATAGGTCCCTTAGTATGTGCACAAAGGGTTACCTTATTTTTCTAAATTACTTTTCTTAAGATGGATTGCTGAAAAATCTTTCTTTTTGATGTAAAAACAATAAATATATCAAATTGTTAGTAATCGGAAATTATTTAACCGACCATCAAAGCGATTTAAATTTGAAATTGAAAAATATGTAGCCATTTTTTTGAATTGTTACATATTACTCGATTGTTTGCACATAAGACCTTGTTTTGCGCCTCAAACTGGTATGCACTTTGTTTGTTATTTAATTGTCCCTAGAATTGAGCTGTAAAACATAACAATCGGGTAAAAATTGCTAGATTTGTGATATTTCAGTTTTTGAAAAATGTCCTTTTTTTGTTGTAGTAAAAAATATCGTAAATATTCAATTTTGAAAAAATTGCAATGCAATGCTGTAGAAATGTTTCTTAAAACAACATTTAATACATATACAAAAAAAATTTTGTGATTAGGTTGAATAACTTGGTCGTTATGAAATTTTTTACTAGAAGTGTAATATTTTGTAAATTTCGAGTTTCGATACGAAAAAAATCTTCAAAAATCCAAAAATGCGAAATTGAAAAAACGACTTGACAGGTGACTCTTCAAGTCTCAAGACTCAAGATAGTCTTAAGCTATTTCGTGCAAAAAAATAACAAAAACCAAAATTCAGATGAAAAAGTTATAGCAGTAGGAACTTGATTTTTTTTCAAAAACTCTTAAAGTTCCTGTTTTTGGCATTTCGAACACAAAAAAAGTCATTAGAGATCGATAAAATTTTTCTTCGCATTAAAAATTACTTCAATAATTTAAAAAAGAATATTTTAGATATTCCTTCAAAAAATTTAATTCCAGGGCTGCCAACATATCAGAGCCTACACTCTAAAAAGTTTTTGTTGAAATTTACTGCAATAGTTGTAGGCAACAGGTTAGCTACCATAACTGTAGTAAACTTACGCACTCTTATTTAATTCAACATGTTGTTTGTTTATATATAAAGTGAAATTCAACAAATAGGTGTTTAATTTTGATAAAAATATATAGTAATATTAAAGCAATAATATTGATATTGTAGCGAAATTAAACATCAATTATTTAATGTTACTATAATATATGTAGTACTATTTTAAAATTGCTACCCTTATGTTAGTAAAATTCAACAAGTTATACGTAGTTTTAATACAATTATTGTAGTATTTACAAATTTCTGCTGTTATTCAAGCGAATAAATTTTTTTAAAACATTCCTTATAACATTATGTATACATTAAAACATATTTTAATATATCTTATAACTTAATAGTTTTGGCGGTAGCGCAGAGATATATCATATTTTGATTTTTTTTTAATGATAATTCTCAAATAAAATGGTACTTGAAATACCAAAGACTTGCATACAGAATTTCTTCTCAATGAGTATCCTAAAGAGGTAGACAAATGAAACCCAGGCATTTTTTGTTTTTTTTTAAGGTCTTTATTTATTTATTAACATGTTATTTTCATTTAACTGTTAACAACTTAACACTTAACAAACTTCTATCGCAAAACGTATTTTTCTAAACTTTTTTAATTAAAACCAAAAAATTTTTAAAGAGTGATCTTCACTCACTGACAAGCCGACTCGAATGCGCATGTGTTGAAAGTATCTGCTCACTTTTAATTCAATTTATTTAGTAATATAAAACATTGCAATTGATATTGCAGCAAAGTTCAACATTTGTTGTTTAATTTTGCTAAGAATTGTGTTTAGTGGTAAAAACTCAAAGATCAATATAAAATTAATAGTAAAATTACACATTAGTTGGAATTCCAACGAAAAATTAGTATGATATTGATAGTAAGTTTGCAATTATTATTTAGAGTGTAGTTTTGGGGTAAAAAATATTAAAAACACCCCAAAAATCAACAAATTTAATTTTCACTACTGCCGTTGGTGTCAACAGTACTGCTCGATTACAAAACACTTCCTTATGGAATATTTAATTAACTTATATTCAATGTAGATTTATTTTGCAACATTAAATCAATTTAAAATTTAACAACGCAAATTTTTCCGATTTTTTTTCTTAACTTTTTTAACTTTAATATGGCGGTGTGATCCGATTTATTCATACTTGTTTCTGATTCAATTTTGAATATATTGTGCTTGTTGGAATGGTGAAAAAAGATAGTTCACATATTGCGTGAAAATTAAAATTGTTAAGTTTTTGGATATTTCTAATATTTTTTATCCTAAAACCTCTGATATGTTGGCAGTCCTGGAATTAAATTTTTTTGAGGAATATATAAAATATTTTTTAAATTTATTAAAGTCATTTTGAATGCGAAGAAATCGATTTTTTATAATTTTTTTTTTGTGTTTGAAACGCCAAAAACAGGATCTTTGAGAAATTTTGAAAAAAAAAATCAATTTTCAACAGCTATAACTTTTTCATCCGAATTTTGGTTTTTGTAATTTTTTGCAAAAAATAGCTTAAGACTATGTCAGAGTCACTCATTAAGAGGTTTTTTTAAATTCCGCATTTTTGGATTTTTGAGGATTTTTTTCGTAAAAATATCCAAACTCGAAATTTACAAAATGTTACACTTCTAGTAAAAAATTTCATAACGACCAAGTTATTCAACGTTATCACATAATTTTTTGTATTTGAATTGAATGTTTTTTCAGAAAACGCTTCAACAGCATCTTATAATGTTTTCAAAAATTAATTTTTAAGATTTTTTTTTTTTTACTACAACAAGAAAAAAAAGAAATTTTTTCAAAAAGTAAAATATCACAGCTCTAGCAATTTTTTTATCCGATTGTTATGTTTTACATCTCATTTTTAGGGACAATTAAATAACAAACGCAAAGTGCTTACCAGTTTTGTCACAAAATAAGGTTTTATGTGCAAACAATCGAGAAATATGTAAAAAGTCAAAAAAATGTATTTTTTTTTATAATATATATATATTGATATATATACATATATTTTTGTGTATATTTTTCAATTTTAAATTTAAAACGCTTTGATGGTCGGGTTAATAGTTTCCGATTACTTACAATTTGATATTTTTATTGTTTTTAAATCAAAAGGAACGATTTTCCAACCATCAATTTTAAGAAAAGTTATTTTCAAAAATCTCCCTATTGCTAAGGTCACCCTTAATGTACACGCATACATGTCTGTTCATACATGCATAATGGTATGTATTCTTATAAGTACATGGTGCCAATGTTTTCTTGTAAGCATATAAATGGCTGTCAACAACATCGCTTTGTGCACAAAAAATAGTTTTCTTCTTTGATTTTCAGGCGTTTTCAAAATTTTGAGACATTTTTCACTTTTTAAGCGAAATGGATCCAAATTTTCGTTTGAGAAATGAGGAAAAAATGGAAAGTGAATCTGACGGTGAGTTTTCTGAAGATAGCGAAGAGGACAATTGTGATTATTTGCCTAATGAGAGTCACAGCGATAATTCAAGTGATGGTTATTCATATGATATCGAGCCCTTGTCGAGAGAATCTTTGGTGGATTTGGCCCTTCATCCCGAAAATACAATTTAATCGAAAAAGAAACGCATTCAATACTCCTGAGTATTATTTCAAACTAATCGTTAATTTTCCTTTAGACGTAACTTGGATGTGTAAACTGGTTTGTTTATTATTTTTACAATGCCTTTGTACAGGTTTTTCTTACTTCAACTTATTTAGGTCACACAGCTAGCGCTACTGCAAATGTAAAATACCCTTTGTCAGCATTTTCAAAGACCCTTCGTCATGTCAGCAATGACCTCAACAAATGAAGCATAATCGCGAAAAACGTTGTAAACGACATTTTTTAGTGTTTTTTTTTTTGCGATTATATACATTTATTATATACAAACAATTATATACAAACAGAACTGAGTAAGCATTTGAGCAGTTTGGGGTATTTTTATCGCATACCTAAAAAAAATTAATAAAAATGAATAAAAGTGAACAATTACAATTTTGTCGTTTACAACGTTATTCGCGAGAAAGCTCCAAATGTCGCAAATGTTCCAATTCATCCAATTCAGCATGCATTACCAACACAAATGCAAGAAATTCATTCATCTGTGAAGGTCACAAATTCAGGGACCAATGAGGGTTAAGAAATAACTTCTTAAAAAATTTCTTCAATCACGAATCTTTGGTTTCAAATCAAACGCGTCGGAAGCTAATTTCATCTGGGGGGGGGGGGGGGTCAGTACAAATGGGAGTGCAAAAAAATCACCATCTTTAAAGAAACATGAATATAAATAAACAAATTTTTTATTTTAGTTTCAAAATAAAAAAATATATAAGTAAATAAAAAAATATTAAAATTTCATTCTTTTTAAAAGTTTATCCAATTTCGATATTAGAGATAATTTTTTAAAGGATCTTTCATATGGTAATATGAAAATATAAGAAATAATTGTTGCTATATCTTTACATGGTTTAAATGCAATAAGCTACAAAAAGTTATATTAATTTAAATTCCTCCAAAATGTTTCCTTCTGTCCTTGCGAGAGCAAACTCTTTCACCATCTCCACCGAATTCAATTCTTCGGTTTTATCTTTGTGAATGTGTATAAGTGCCGCATGAGTGAGTCTTTTTTGTGTCATATTTGCTCGAGGATACGTTTTAAGTCGTCTTAGTGCACTAAAAGAACGCTCAGATGAAGCTGCTGATGCAGGCACAGTCAAAACCAAAGCAACAAGTTTTTCAACTTCATTTAATAGTTTTTTCAGTGTATCCGAATCTTTTTCAAATTAGAATTGCAGTAGAAACTCTGCATTTTGTTCTATCTTTTTGCATACACAGAGAAAGAAAATGGTTATCCGTAAGCATGCTTATGTAGAAGAGAGAAAGTAGAGCAAAATATATAATACAAAAATATTATAGTTGTAAAAAAACTGATATTTTTAATAACTTTTGAAGTTTTCTTTTTAAATTGTTTGTATAGCTAAATAAGCGGGGGGGCAAATTCCCCCTTTCCCCCGCTTGCTACGCCAATGCTTCAAATAGCTAATCTACAATTGTGAAAATAAAAATTAATATTATCAATAAATATACGTGCTACTAATATTGTACACATTTTGCAAAATGTTTTAAATAAAAATTATTCAATAATTTCAACCAAAAATCAATTGTTTGTACTGCGATGGAAACTTACGTATACGTTGAACAGTTTAGGACAAAATTTTAAACTTTTTTGGATTACATGTAGGAGAGCATCAAAAAAGATTCCTTTTCAATCTAAGGAAAAGTTTAAAATTTTCTAATTCAAGAAGGAAGACTTTTTAATCCGAAACATTTTCAGATTTTGAGAATGCATGTTAGCAAAAAAAAAATATAAACATTAACTTAAAATCAAACTAAGCAATGACAAATTTCCTGATTTTAACCCACGTCCTCTCGTCTGCCGGTTCGACATCTTACCCACTCGTCTATCGCAATTGGTTATAAAGTATCGCTTATTTTGCTTCATTACGAATGCAAGTAAGCTTTCGGAAACGTGGGTTCGAGACATAGCTCTAACAAAATTATTTTTTTTTATTTTGTTATTTTTTAAATTTCGAATTTTGGGTTAATTTAAAATTTTGTTAAACCTTTTTTAACAAATTCTGCACAAGTTGTTAACAAAGTTTCGGGAGCGTGAGCTCGGACAAGAAAATTTGTATTATATTATTTTCTTAATTTCAGAATTTTTATAAATTTTTTCGTTCTTTTATTAAAACGTTAATGTAAATTCATAGTTCAAACACAGTCTAAATCTTAAACTTTTTTTAGATTAAAATAAATTAAACTAATGTAGGGATCAAAAAATAATACTTTTCACTTTAAAAATTAGTCTAAAATTTTTAACCGTGTAGTTTCCGCACTTTTAAATTAATTCTATAATTTAACTGATAATCAAGCTAATCTCTTTTTCTGGAACCTTGTTTAAAGTTATTAAAAAAGGCACATTATTTTACATGGTGGCTTTAAAAAAAATGTATTATGGCATGCGAAAGCGTTACTGATAAATAAAATTTTGTAAATATTGTAGTATCAGGAATGTGAATGAATTTAGCTATTTGCAGAAACATAAAATTCCGTTAAAACTTTGTAATTCAAGATAATTTGACTAATTAGGTATAAAATTTGTACAAATTAAGCGAGGCTAGAAGTATATAAATAATTTTTTTTTTTTTTTACTTTATATGATTTAAATACAAATTCTAAATGTTTGATAGTTTAAATCATACTTGATTTTAAATACAAATTCTAGTTGTTTGATAGTTTAAAATCGTTTATTGAGCTTAAGGTCAAAGTTAGAACAATTAATTCTTTTAACGAATTTTTCCAAAGAAACAACAACAACAACAAAGTTTTTTTCAATATGAAAAGGAAAAAATCACTAGCTGATTTTATTGCACAATTTCTGCCCTGCTAAAAGCGTCATCAGAAATCTTTGTGATACCCGTGCAAGCGCGCATTAATGCACTGCACCACCGGGGCGATGAGATTTGAAGTGTCAATTTCTCAGTTTTTCTCAATTTCAAAATTTCACATTTGTTGTTGTATTTCTGTTTTACTTTAGTCTCTGTGCCTATGTTATTATCAAACATTTAGAATTTGTATTTAAATCATATAAAGACAACATAATAAATATAGAGTTCATTTAGAAAAAACTTCAATAATTTTTTTTTTAATTATAAGTGGGCAGTAGAGGAACTTCGGGTATTATGGTATAGGACGATTCTGATTCCGTTAAAGTTATTTTTACGCAATATTGCCTTAATTCGTGAAAACTCATAAAAAAGGGAATAGAGTTCAAGAAAATCAACGAAACCAAACACGTTTTCGATCAGTTGATGAAAACATGTGAGGGCGGTTGGTCGACATTTTTTTTTTGTTTCAAAGTCAGTGAAATTTTTTAAGAAATATAACGCGCTATCTATTATTGTATTCTTTTTTCATTTAAGGTAAGTGTTAAGGTTTGATTAATTAGTGATTTATTTTGTTAGTTCTCAATACTATTCAGTTTAAGAGTTTTTATACCTGATCATATCAAATTGGCTCTTGTGGTATAGATCTTGGCGGCTATAGTGGTACTATGATTATAGATGTCGTGGCAGAATTTAACATTTTTTTTGTTAATACTTTTTAAGTGGCGCATAAATAACACTTTTTATTTAACGTTGCAGCGATACCTAAAAATGTAATGAGTTTTTTAATCAACCCTGTTGTTGTCATTCTGTTTTCTCTTGCCTTTTTCTTATTCATTAGATTGTAAACGTTTTCTTTTGCTTTAACTTAGAATATTGAATTCTAATGAATTTATTAATTAAAAACCTCTCAAAACAGTCCATATATATAAAATAACATTTTTTTGCTTAAAGATTTTTCAAATTGAATTGACTCAAAAACAGTATACCACATTACACATACGTTGTATATAACAATACCTTCCCAATTTTTAGGAAAGAGGTTTTTGGGTTTTTTCAAACTTTTCCTAATAACTTTTTTATGGGCTATCATAAGATTCTTGTTCTATACGATTTTGTTACCAATACTTCAAGCATCAACACTAACAATATTTGGCTAAGAACAGACTTTTAGCTTTTTCGCTAATGGCAGAATAAAAATACCTTCACCACAATACCCAAAGTTCCTTTAAGTTTTGATGGGGAAAAAACTAAAATTATATGAGACAATTTGTTTTCAAGTTAATTTTAAAAGTTTGATTGATTTTGAAAGTGTAGTCTTTTTATTGAGTCAATTTTTATTCAATATATTTAAAATAACTAGAATTTTCCAGTGGTTGAAATTTGACCTTTTCACTGTGTCCTTCAACCTATACTGTGACATGAAATAGCTTTCGTTCTCAGATGAGCATAGAAAAGGGTTAAAAAACGAATCTATTTCTATTTTAAGTTTGCAGTTCAGTGCTATCCAACGACTTTTCATACAAAAATACGTTGTACTGAGAAAAGCTGCAAAGGTCACAAAAAGTTTTCGGTGCAGTCTTTTTCCTTTCTCTTATTCATTTGAAAGAAAAATTATCCAAATCGGTTAAGAAACACCTGAGAAAATGGTACCGAAATGTTTTTCCTACGCCTATTTTTATATAGATAAGGAAATATCTTAAAACATATATTTGTGTATATAACTTTGGAGTGGTTTGAAATATTTGAAAATTTTTTTCACAGAAATTATTTTTTAAGCTGTAGAATTTCGTAAAAGATATAAAAACAACATTTTGAAAAAAGGCAGTTTCATCAAAAAAAATCTTAGGCGGTGGAAGCTTATGATTTTCGATGATATAAACTGTTTATTGAATTATGTGTCAAAAGGAAGCTATTTTTGCATATAAATGATATGTCATATAAAAGAGTGTGGGAAAAGAAAATTTTTTCAAAAAAAAAAAATTTACAACAAAAACAACTTTTAGCCTACTTTTTGAGCAACAATTAAATATTTTAGAGGTTGTTTAAAAATAATATAAATCACTGAATTGGTGCGATAACGGTAAATATTTCTTCAGAGTCATTTTATTTAACTTTTAGACAAAGAAGACTTGATGAAAATCGATTTGAAAATGGCTGAGATATTTGCTTGCAAACTCAAAACTTGAAATTTCAATCGTTTTTTTCTCATTCTGAGGCGATGACCATGCTTCAAGGAAATACATTGTACTGAGAAAATCTACAGTTTTTGAGATATCGCAATAATTTTGATGTCATAATAACGAGAAATTTTAAAATATACTATCCAAGAGAAAGATTACCAAAAAAAAAGCTTTCGTATGCCGTTATTTTTCTCAACCAATGACTTTTCATACAAAAATACGTTGTACTGAGAAAAGCTACAGTTTTCGAGATATCGTCATAATTTTGATGTTAAAATAACGGGAATTTTTCAGAATTTACTGTTTGCAAGAAATTTCACAATCCCAATTTGTTACGTAAAAAAATGCTTATTGTAGGGTATCTGTAAGAGATAGCGAGAAATGTCTGGCAAATTTTTTTTACATTTCATCAAAGTCTAAAATTTCCTCTTACACCGTGATCTTCCATCTCTTATAGCTTAGCTTTTATTTCAGAAATTTTTTTTAACGCTCATTTTCCAGTTCAAAGGTTAAAAAAGTATTCGGTGCACTTCTTCTCCCTACTCTTATTCATTTGAAAGAAAAATTATCCAAATCGTCTGAGAAACATCTGAAAAAATGGTACTGAACTGTTTTTCCTACGCCTATTTATATATAGTTATAGCTTATATTCACAGAATTTATATAGGAGATTACAAGATTGTGTGGTATTTTCGAAGAAGTATTATTTATTTTGTACAAAACTGCAATGCACAAATATAAATGTTATACGAGTAATAAAATATAAAGGTTTGTGTAAAATGGTTTTCGCGCACTACGAGTAGGCGTTATCTTGAACACCAAATAAATTTTTCGTTATATTGAACATATATATTTTTATATATTTTGTAGTAAAATTTTTTTATAAAATCGCGAAGAAGACTCCTTCCTTAATCATTCGACCAGCATGAAAAATTTGTAAATAGTAGTTTTGGGTATATAGGGATATGCTTGGGCGCTATCCATTCTGCATAATTGCAAACACAATGACATTCTTGTAGAGTTTCTGTACGTTGTAACTAATCACAAAGCCATAGATATTAAAATGTATTCATAATATAAAAACAGATAATAATTTTCTTATTTCAGAAAATAAAAGTGCATAAAAATCTATTTTAAATGAAATTTTCTTTTATTTTTCAAGTGAACTTGGCCAATGTTAGAATCGAAAATGTTTATAAGTACATTGATTTAAAAGGGGCTTAAGCTCCCTGTAGTTTTTTTTTTTAAATTGTGTGTCTGCAATTACTGCTAAAAAAATTTCATACCAGAAAAATAAAGAATTTAAAATTTTTATCGAGGTCACATAAGTGTGTAATACCTTTTTTCCATTTTTGAGGAAAGTACATTTAAAGATGAAAAGCAGATGGATAGAACAATGTAATGAAATAAACTAAAATCTAATAGACTGCTGAGTTAGGCTCAGATATAATTTTATCTGCAAACAAAAATATATCAAGTTTCTATCTAGTAATTGATTCAAAAAGCAAATTTAACCCTGCGACTTAACAAGTTTTTAGTACGGTTTTGCCCGACAAGGTCCCCAAGGACCTTCTTTATGAAAATGGGGTATGCTGCTTATAAATATTAAATTATTTGACCCTAATAATGTCATTACCATTTTTTGTTTTTATTTGTGTGGAGTAGTGTCGTAGAATGTGAGTAGTTATATATTAAGGCAGATGAAATAGAGAAAAAAGCCAGCACATCTGTATATATAAAAAAATCGTGGTTTGTTCAGATGTTTAAAACATAAAAACGACTGGACCAAATTGAATACTTCCTCCTGTGGTTTGTTTGTAATCACTACGCAAAGGTGTAGGAAAAAATAAAAGTCGAAAAATGTTCAAGAGGAAGCGCTGTAGGCGCACATTTCGTTTTTCAGTTCAATTCGGACGTGATATCGAATAGCTTTGGTATTATAAGTCGTACAGCCTCGGCATTCGATGTTCGTCTAAACTTTACACGTGCCATTTCACTGATACCATTCTATGGGCGTTCTAAAAGGCGGCGGTGCACCTCCCACACAACCGAAATCGAATATCGAATACAACACATTTGCGATATCGAATAGCTTTGGAGTTATAGGCCGTACAGCCTCGACCACAATTTACACGGGCTGCTCCACTGATAACATCTTCGGGGCTTCAAAAAAGTAGTTGACCACAATTTACACATGGAGTTTCACTGATAACATTTTATGGCCGTTTGGAAACGGGGGCGTGGCAGCAACTTGCCGGGTTTCAGCTAGTACTATTATATTATCTGCTATATCTGTTAGAATTTGATCTCAAAATGTAAAGTTATATATTAAGGGTGATTTCCTGTTCGAACTTAAAGCATTACTAAAGGCATCTACATGGCAAATAATCAATTAATGAAAGAACAGTGCAGTTCTTTTATTTATACAAATATTTTTTAATTTGTATTACACAATTACTTAATATCAGATCTCTGTTTTTTTAAATGTTCGTTTAGTTTTGTAAAATATTAGCATAACATTAGTTTTTCCTCCATATTTCACCAATATTTCTTTAATGGATGGATGCAACGATGTCATTGCAGTTTTCTTAAATTTTAAAAGCAAAAATTAAATTTCACAAAGAAGTGTCGCGAAGAGATTTAAGAAGGTAGTTTTTTTAAAATTAAATATTTTTGGTTTGTGCAATGAAATAAAAAGACATATGAATTAATATTAGGGAAATTCATGTGTTTTGTTGCAATGATCAAGCCTTGAAGCTTTTAATGAATTTTAGGAATTTAATTTAAAGGACTTATATCAAGAACGTGATAAGCCACATCATCACAAAATTCGATTTTTTGCCACTATACATAACCCAATGAATTACCTTTACACATCGAAAAAATGTTAGCATTTCTTTTCTCTTTCTTAATACAATAATACATTTTTTTTTTCAAAACATTAAAGTTATTTATTCAAAATAATTTTTTTTTTATATCATGTTCTTACACTAAACCCTTAATATTTGAAACTTTGAATAAAGCAGGGAAACGCAGACATGTTTACTAAACTAGTATAAATGAACAAAAAAAGTATTATTTACATTTAAAAAGCTAGCTTTAGAGTGAAATACGTAGCATTAGTTTAAACTAAAAGGCAATTTAAAAAGTTGTACTATCTTAATTCATAAACTTCTACCCTACGTTTTAAATTCGTCCAAACCAAGAAAAAATGAGATAGAAGGGTTTGTATTTAAATGTTTTCTTAAGAGTTTTTTACCAGAACTTCGTCAATGATGCTTACAACTTTCGTGACTTTAAGTGAGCTGGTGTATGTCTTAACACCTACATCGGTTACCGCCTCTACCTTACCTAGGAAAATGAAAGTTTGTAAAAGTGCCAGTTAATGCTAAATATATATCAAATTATTTCTATACACTTTTTTACAGTGTTGACATGGGTTCTATATTTGTGCATTCGTTGTTGTGCCAACGAAGAACGGATCCAACATGCTTTCTCAGGAGCAACAACAAATTTTTAGATTACACTTGACTAGCACCGCAAGCAAGAACCAACAACAACAACAAAAATAAGTTATACAACAAAAGTTTCGATTGCAATATAACCGAATAATTTACGACATCTGCAAACATTTTTTGCCAAATACAAGCTTCTTCGTATTGAGAAAAAAAGTTGCTTTGCTAGTTTAATTTCATGCCTGCTCTTGTTTATTTTATAAATATTTTGTTCTTGCTTTTGTGAGTATGGTTTGCTAGTAGTTTTGTTAATTTTTTTTTTCTTTTGTATATTGTTGTAGTTTGCAAAACTATTACCGCCTCTTGTTGCTGATTGAGCTTCTGCTCCAAAATCTACCGTGTTGTTGGGTGTCGTGCCGCCATGTTATTTGACTATTTATGTTACTATCTAGTTAAGTGTGTGGGTGTTGCTACAGTGGGTGAAGGTGGTTGTAGTGGCACTGCTGCTACTTAGGGATTCTCTTTTACTGAAAAAAATACAGTGGCACGTTTACTATGCCGGAAGATTTTAAGCTCCATGCGTGTCTCGAATATGTTTTAATATAATTTTTTTTTTTTTTGTATTCCTGATATTTGCACACGCAAAACTTGGCTATAATATTTATAAATTTATCAAACGAATAAAGTGGGTTTCAGGCTATTGAGAGCAGTAGTGTTTAGAATTTTAAAATTGCTGCAAACAAAGCTTATTAGCCAGATCATAAGCTTAAATATTTACCTTACAAACAAAAAACAGAAAACATTGTATATTTAATTTTTTTTAAGCTCAGTTGAGCTAATAACCAACCCTTCATTAATATTTTGTGCTGTCTTCTTCACACAAGCAGAGTAGTTAAACGAGATCTGCTTAATTAAAACAGTACGTCCATTAAGTCAATCCAAAACCACATGCTACACATATATAAAAAGAACAAAAACATCGAAAACAAATACAACAACCCACCAGCAATGGGGTGCATAACCACTTCAACAAACTAAAATGGTTTTTAAAAGCAATTGAAACAATTTTCCAAAATATTAAAGCATTAAAAAAGACAATAAAATTTTGTTAATAAATGAACATTCCTTTAAAAATCCAGCCCATTATTTATTGTGGAAACAAAATTAAAAGCATATTAAGTGGATTTTTTTATATATTATATGAATTATTTTTATTACAACGAAATTAAAAAATATTTGTTCGCTCATAAAAAAAGTTAGTTAGCTATTGCAACAAAAAGATAATTGTTTTAAATTTTGAAACAATCAATAATTATTAGTTATGCTGAATGTTGGGTAAAGATGAGGTATTTTAAGGTTTTTATTATTTAGTACAAAAAGATGAATTGCTTCGACGCAAATAACACAGAACACTTATTCTGCGTCATGGGGCTTGTTAGTCAATCTTGGGTACATATGTTGATAAAAATCTAAGCCTATTATTTACATCACTTGAATTGACTATGGCTCCCGTGATAAACCTTTATTTTAAAAATTAAGTAGGTCTCTTCACAGATATCAGCATAAATCATGAAAAATTTGTTAGATTTGGTTAAATAAAAAATCTGAAAATCCGCAGTTAAAATATCTCTAAGTATGGTAACACTGTTTTTTATTAGCTCAATAGTTTCGGATATATTCAGTAAGTTTATCCCAAAAAACATTTTTTTATGCAAAATTAATTTATGAATAAAATTAAACTAATTAAAAATTCATAAAAAAATCAAAAACATCAAATTTGATCTTTTTTTATCTGTATTTATAAGCTATGTAACAAATAAGACATTTAACAAATAAAACTAGCAATATTTCATTAAAATTGATTTACGTGTTTAGGATAAATTCTCAATTTAGTGATGGCAAGCAAAAAAAACATCAATTCTAAGAAAACGGTGTCGGACATTTCACTCAAGAAAACCACAAAACGAGGCGTAAAAAACTTCGCTTCAAAAACTTATTGTTTTTCTTCATCTCTGGACTTGGTTCCACTACAAAAAGTTATTTTGCATGAATGGCGATAGCTTAAAATATATTTCTCAATGATTTCCTGGTCTCAGTTCAAAAAAGTTAAAAGCAGGTGTTTTTGACGGGACAAAAATTCGTACTCTTATAAACGACGATGATTTGACAAATTACATGACTCAGGTGGAACTGGAATCACGGATAAGCTTTGTATCAGGGGTCAACATTTTTTTAGGGAATAACAAAGCTCAAAACAATGCGGAAGTTGTAAAAATAATGCTCCAGAATTTCCTAAAACTATGAGTGTCAAAAATTTATTTGATTGCAGTGGAATATTATATAATAAGTTTAAGATTTTATATTTTTATATGGTATATATTTAATATTTTTATCGCAGACGAAGCAGCGGGTATTTGCTAGAAACTTAATATTAGAATCAATTCACAATAACATGAAATATTTGTTTTCATGGCTCTTGGGGGGTCCAGACCCTCGGATTACCCTCATATCTACGCCACTCGATCTTTCTACGTGTCTTTTAAATGCTATTTCCATACTTTGTTTTTTATAACATGTTTGTTACTTAGAAAACATTTAGATTATTTTTTTTTTGTTTCAATTGATATAGAAATAATGTCGATGCAAATTTATCAGTGATTTCACTTAAACATCTTCTTAAATTAGTTAGAGAATTATCAAGTGATAAAAAATAATTTTTTTTATTATAAAACACAAATTCAATATACACAAATTATTATTTGGTCTGTTTACATTTAAGAATATAAGCCAATGTCTGTTTATAATAACTTCTTTAATGGGACTCTTGTTCGATATAGTTTTTTTTTAAATTTCTTTAGCAGAAGCAGAAAAGTGAATAATGAATATGGATTTGTTGGAATTTTAAAAAATAGTTACTTTTGATCTTATTCACATAAATATATCCATACTAACGAAAACACATACATGGAGAGAATTCGGTGCATATATTATTTCCTATGCTCATAACTTGTGTGTTAATAGAGCACATTTATCGACTTTGAGCAACTGATCATAAAGAATGCATTTGTGCTCATAAATGTGATATGAAAAGTCATTAGCTATATATGATCAACTTGTATTAGATGTATTACCAAAGTGTTCATAATGTTTGATCAACTGGCGTTAGATGTGTTGCTAAAGTGTTCATGGGTCATTCGCAATTGATATTGATTGAATAAACCTTTTAAGGAAAAATTAAAGATTTTTGTTATTTTATTACATAAGATATTTATTTGTATACATATAATAAAAATTTATTTTAAACTATAACCTTAATAAATTCACTATTATTCACTTAATAAATTAACTTTATATTTTTGTATACATTTAAAACAGGCTGTAGTCAAAATTTGTTACATACTTTATTTTTTTTTACTGATTCATACATATAATAAACATTTTTTATAAACTATAACCTTAATATGTTCAAATTATTATCTTTATTAATAACTTTATTTATTTGCTTACACTTAAACCAGATTGTAGCCAACATTTATCGCATTTTTTTTTAACTATTCGTCCATTACACATGCAATTTCGTTGACCATGAAAATTGTGGAAATTAAAAAATTGATCAAAATATATGATCAGTTTTTATACATATTTTCCACAGAAATATAGCAAGAATTGTAAGCATTGTCCATAATACATGATGTCTTCTCATATATTTTTATTTATTTATTTATTTAGATAAGCTTAATACAAGCCCCCACTAGAATAGCAACCTTGATGCAGCGATGCACTAAGAACTATTCACTCCTACCTTTATCTCCTTTCACTCCCCATAGTTTTCCTACTCATCCTATCAATCCCTTCTCTTGCCCCCTTCCAGCTCCTTCTATGGGCCGAATCAAGGTGTCATATGACCCGTGCAGAGGATTTACAAGGCAAGAGGCCTATTAAATATAGTACAGTCCTAAACGGAGTGACATACCTGGTGACCTTTGATACTATTCCGCCTTACCCGCACACAGGAACCTCTGTAAGGGCAACCGTCCGTTGTCCCATATTGTTGGAGCTACATGAATAACATCAATTAAAAACAAAAACCTGGTCTGCCTGCCATTAAAGTAGCTTCTGGAGCACTGGGCGATGGTCCGAGCACTTCGGCAAAAGCCAAAGCCAGAACTAGTTCAGGCAGTGGCTCGCTGGGTGTGAAGGCCTAAACTGAACCCAGTCCCAGAATGGCAGCTGATCGGCTTCCAACTTTTCTTGGAAAAGCGAAAATGCCGAAGGGCCAGCTATAGAAAGCAGGGTGTCCTCAAAAGGCCGAATCTGCTCTCGCTAACAATATGCAGAGATCGATGGAGGAGATACCGGCTGCTAAAAGGACGAAGAAGCTAATTTAAAGCACTGAAACCAGGTCATACGGCGATGTGACCAAGGGCAAGGCGGGGTGCTGGGTGTCATTGACACGCAAAGGGTGGACGGGGCACTTTCCCGGGGACAAATAGGCCACATTAGTCTGTACCTTCCTCCAGGTCCTGGAGGAAACTCTGGTCCCTCCCTCGTTGTCATGATGCAGGGTGGCACAACTGGAGCATTTTGAAATTGATTGCCTGTTACGACAACAGGTCTCATTTGTTGTACAAAGCTGCCATAAGTACAGTCGGCGAGTTTTGGCCTGGGTCCAAACTGAAGGCTTTAGAAAAGGACGAGATATAGTCTTGTTTCAGAGCAAGAGTGTGGCTGCCGGTCACCTGCTCAAAGCCGCTAGAAACACTAAAAATGTTCCGGGCTTGCAACCCGTATATAAATATGGAAGGCTGAGCGGTCGGTTAGATAGAAGAGCCTGTGGGTCCCTCAAGGCAGGTCCTCCTACTGATGAATGCGGAATTGCTTAATCCATTAGAAGAGAGGAAGGGAGTTCCTGGAACTCCTTCTTCAAGGTTTTCCCAAAGGTGAACAGTAAATACAAGCAGTCCAGGGGCCTAACAGCAAAAGCACAGTCAAGCCAGGCTGTAGTGAATGTAGTTGAGACCCCAAGCAGTACGCCAGGTTCAAACCTAGATGAGGTTATGTCGGAGGGCTTGGTTCGCCTTACCGGGGTGTCGGGCCTCTATCATTAGGATTATCCTCTGGCTGAGAAGACATCCGAAGAAAAGAAGCAGCACAACGGTGCTAGAGCGGATAAAGATGCTTCAGATTAACCTGCATCACTCCAAGCTCGCCTCGGCAAATCTCTTAGTCCACCTTCGAAACGGTGGATTCGACGTAGCCCTCATCCAAGAACACTGGGTATGTGGTGGCAGGGTTTGTGGAATAAGGACGAAGCTTACTTCTTATACGATAAAAGCCCATCTCAAGATAATATCAGAAAAATGGTGGACAATGCTCAATACATCCGTCGGAAGGTCATCTGCCGACGCAAATACACAAAAATCCGTGTGGGGCAGCACGGGCACTAACGAAAGGGGTGAGTTACTTTTTGATTATTTATAAAGTGCCACTCTATATATGTATGCTGTAGGGGTGAAGAACCCACTTTTATTCTCGAAAATGGATGTGAAGTCCTGAACATAAGCTTAGGGAAACTTAAACAAAAGTGGTGGTCCTCCGTACTGGATGGACTTAAAACTCAATGCAGAAGGCTCTTTAATGAAGCTTAGTACTCAAGAGCTGAGCTTGATTGGGCAGCCTACAAAGTAGCCCTAAAAAATTTCAAAACTGAAACCAGTAGAGAAATTCCCAAACGCTACTCAACTTTCTACACCCTGAAAAAAACTCTGGTTAATTTAACCAAATTTTAACTAAATTTCAGGTTAAAATTTACCAACATGAATCGTCAGGTTAAGATGACTACGTGCAATTCAGGTCAATTTAACCTGTTTTTGTAGTTTAATTAAACTGGCAAATAACTGGTTACCATAACAGAATTTACACCAGCACTTGTGGTTAAATCGAATCGAATAAGGTCTCTTTAACCAAATTCTAGGCTTACATGTTTTTACCTCAATCACATATATGCAAGTTATAGAATTTTTCAACAATCCCATCACGACAAACCAAATTAAAATAAGAAGACACCCTACTTGCATATCATAATTTTTCCGCTATTTTCTACATGTATTTCTGTAACCAAATATGTCAGGTGAAAGTAACGTAGATCAGGTTTATCGTATTAACTTCGTTTATCGTTTATTGTACTTGGTTGACCCTCCTAAATAAAATTATCAGGTAAAAATAACCTGGATCAGATAAGAATATTTTTTCCTGAAGTAGTAATCAGACGTAGGTGCGTAAAGCGCTGTAAGATCGGTGACAAAAGGTACGCCACAAGGCGGTGTGCTGTCTATAGTATAACAATATACTGTGTCTCTAAAGAGTGAGGGCAATCGCAATCAGAGACAAATTTCCCACAACCCTACGCGACGTTATGCATAGAGTTCTTTGTAAACTTGAGCGATGGGCCGAGCCCTGCGGTCTCGGAGTAAATTTGACCGAAACAAAACTGGTCTTTTTCACAAAGAAACACAAAATTCCGTCCCTCACACAAATAATTCTAAATGGGTCTGTGCTATCCCTTTCGGAAAGTGCAAAATATCTGGGACTCATTCTTGATAGGAAGCTGAGCTGGAAACTTAATATTTCTGAGAGTACGTAGAAAGCGACAGTTGCGCTGTATACTTGCAAAAATGCTTTGGAAACAAGATGGGGGATTTCACCCAGTATCATTCACTGGCTATATACAGGGATCATTAGACCTACAATTCCATAAGGATCAACGATATGGTGGCCAGCCTTGGACAATGTCACATATTTGAACCAGCTCCAAAAAGATAAAAATTAGCATCGATTTGCATCAGCGGTGCTCTGAGAACAACACCAACTGCGGCTTTATAGACCAAAATGCACCTTCTACCGCTCAACTTGGTTGCCAGGCAAACAGAAGCCTGTTCGGCTGTCAGACTGAGGGAAACTAAAGTATGAAAAAACCTGAGAACAGGATACGCATCCATACTCTAAAAATTCAACTTTATTCCACTATGAACTGATAACTGGAAACCACAGCTTTCCTTTGATGGAAACTGCGGAACGCTTAATCAACAAAGGACATACTGGAATAAAGCTGGCCCGTGGAAATCAGGGTGTCTATACTTCTTTACGGATGGGTTAAAATTAAATGACAAAGTCGGGTATGGGGCCTACACAAAAGAATTAGGGGTATCCCTAGTTTCTAAGCTGCCTGATCGCTATAGTGTTTTCCAAGCCGAAATGATGGCAGTTGCAATATTTTTTTTATTTTTTATTTATTTATTTATTGAATTATGATGGTGTACAGTAAGACTTAGTCTTTTTTAGTACTTCATTGGAGTTTAACAATTCGGAATTTTATAAACTTTAACTTAATACTAACATTTGCTTAGAACTATTTAAAATAACAATATCAAAAAAACGAATACAATACGAAATGATAAATTATATGAAATATAAAAGATAATTAGAACTAGGAATTAAATGACTTAATTAAATCATTAATTAAATTAGATAACAAATTTAAAGTTAATTTAAGATAATAAATTATACGGTATAGAGAAGTTATACGGTATAGAGAAGTAAAGTTATACTAGAAAGAGAAGTAAGGCACAGATAAAGAAGAAAGAATAAAACCGCCATAATTTATTGATTTAAAGATTTGAAGTAGTTAAAGATGGATTGTTTGAAGTTGGTTCGTGAATTGATTTGTTTTAAAAACATAGGTAATACATTCCAAAGTTTAATGGTACTGATGAAAAAAAAATCTACTACTGTTAAGGTAATTACACCTAGGAACAACAAAGTTTGTTGACCGTTGAGATTGGAAAAACTGCAGTTTTGTATAAAGGTATGAAGGGCTTTGGGTGCGGATAATATTGTGAAGAAATAAAATGTTGCGGATGTTCAAATACTCAACCAGTCCATAGCCAAGAATGCCTTTACTTCTCAGAGAAATATGATCATAACGATTGACTCCATATACATATCTAGCAGCACTATTAAATGCCACAAGAAGTTGTGCTGGGATTGTGAGTCAAGCTGACTATAAACGACATCAAAGTATGTAATATGCGGCATAATTAATTGCACAACAAGTCTGCGACGAGTTTCAATAGGCGTGAAGTCCGAAGAAGTTCGTAAGTAACAAAGTCCCGTATATTTTCCCTATGGTGTTGTTTATGGGGTCAACACAAGTCAGCTTTGAATTAATTATAAACCCCAAGTTTTTTACTTTAAGCACAAATTCAAGTTGCTCATCTCCAATAAACAGGGGAGGAATATCATTAAAGCAGGAGTCATTCCTCGCAATGGGCAGAACTTTAGATTTTAGGGGATTAATAAGAAGCAGGTTAGTAACAGCCCATTTGTTCAAGGAGGTCAAATCATAGTTCAGTCTGTAAGTCAAGTCTTCTAGCAGTCCAGTTGGTCGAGAGAGGTAGAGCTGAATGTCATCAGCGTATGCATGAACAGTTGCAAATTGACAAACTGAAAAAACGTCATTTATAAATAGAGAAAATAGTAGTGGACCAAGGATAGACCCTTGAGGGACTCCGACTAAAACTGATTTAAGAGAAGAATAAACATCTCCCACTTTAACCCGCTGCAATCTCCCTTCTAGGTAGTTGGCTATCAAATTCACAGCACTAGAGCTAAACTTAAAGAAGAGTTTTAATTTGTGGCAAAGAAGAGTGTGATTAACAGAATCAAATGCTTTGGAGAAGTCGATAAGACAAAGCAGAGTCAAAAAGTTTTGATCATAATAGATTCTAATATCATCCAGAATCTTAACTGCAGCTGTGGAGCAACTGTGACCAGTCCTAAAACCAGATTGCAGCGGTGATAACAACTCATTTGTATTTAAATATTCAGTAACTTGGTTGGCCATTATTCTCTCAAATACCTTTCCCAGAGCAGGCAAGATACTTATGGGCCTAAAGTCATTGGGTGCAGAGGCAGAAGCAGATTTAGCCAAAGGTAAGACCGTGGCAGTCTTCCATAAATCAGGAAATCTGGAACAGGTTATACAATGATTTATGATGTGAGTTAATGGCGATAATATAAAAGGTAATACTAATTTAACGAACTTAATGGGCATTCCATCAATGCCAACGGCATTAGAGTTTATCTTCATTATGCACATAGCAACGTAATCTTCACTAACGGTAGCAAATTCAAAGGGTGGAAACAATGAGTTTGCATGCACTGGCAAGTCAGCGTTGCTAACGTTGTGTGTAGAAGTAGGGCAACTACTGCCCAAAAATAAGTTATTAAGCTCATCAGGTTTTAAACAGCATTCAGTCTGTTGTGGCTCTCAGAGAATGTCATCTCCAAACGAGAAATATACATTTCCTCGAGCAGACAAGCTGTGATCAAATCGATGGAGTAAGCCTCCATCCCTAAAGTAGCCAAAGAATGCCGTGCTGCATTAGGCGAAATGTCAAACTATTTTAACATTAGCTTAAATAGGTACCTGGGCATAAGGGCATAAGGGCATACGTGGTAATGAAAAAGCAGTCAAGTTTGCTGCAAACAAATCCATCGTTTAATTCAATGGCTCGAAACTCACCGAGCATCCACTCAGACCTCATCTAAATATCAACATGGATGACAACAAGGCATATCTGGCCGACTCTAGACCTAACGCGATCGAGAGCCCTTCTGTCGTTGGGAAGACTATAGGTAGACACACAAGTGGCCGTTACCACAGGACACTACTTAGTAGGCAGACATGCCTCTAGACTGGGAGTCATCGCAAATGACTTCTGCAAAACCAGCAGGGACAAGGACGAGTAAGAAACCATCTCCCACCTTCTATGTTTCTGTCCCTCACTCTCTAGAAAAAGCATAAATATCTATCTGAGGTCGTTTCAAGCTTGACGACCTGTAAAGAACAAGCGTCAAACGTCTAATAAGCTTCACCAAAAGCCCAATGTGGATCCACTCGGACTGAAGGTCAAGTGTGCAACGGTATCACAATGGACCTTATTGGTCTAAGTGAGCTGTAGCACGTGCTGTGGTTTAAGTTGGCAAGCAGCAGTAAGCAGAGCTGCTGAACGTACTATAATACTTGTGCAAATATTTCTTACGTAGTACTCCTATACTACCTAAACTGAATATGTACTCCTAGTTATTTGACGAATTAAAAAAAGTATAAATTTGAATCTATTTTTAGAGTACTTAAGTACAACCTTAATTGAAAATATACCACTATTTGGTTCTAAAATTTTGGTTCTTGATATTTTGGTACTATTTTGAATTGTGTGAAAAAGCCCTGATGTATTGTGACTTTTACTCATGCGGCGCAATGAGAACTGGAAAAGCCTTTTAAATTTAAAAATTGTTTCAATCGATTTGGAAGAATTTTAGCCCAATGTTTTTAAACTTAAAAATGGTTTAGGAAATATCATGTCTCCAAAAGTTTGTTTTTTTGTTGGATCCATTCCTTTTTTTCCCTACAGCAGTGCGGCAGCAGAAAGTAAATTTTTTGATTTGAATCTAAAGATATAAAAGTTAAAAATTTAAATTAAGTTATGACGGCTAAAGATAATTCTATTTTAGTGTCAAAAGAATTATTTGACGGAAATGACACAGAAAAATGGATGGCATCACAAAAATTTATCCATAACACCGTTTTGACATTTTTGAAAAATATTTTTTTTTTCAAAACAATTTCACTTTTCTCAACATCAACTTACTTTAAGCATATTTATATGGATTAGCAATAAACAGTTATATCTTTATTATGATTATGGAATTTTTTGGTAATGTTTTTAAGTTTTAATAGGAAAAATATTATTTTTGTGAAAAAATACACAGGGAAACAATATTGAAAAAATATTTCTACCCTCTACAGAAAATACCGTTCTATATTGTATCGAGGATGCTGGCTATAAATCTATTATTGTTAGTTTTTCTTAGCCAATTTGAAAAAAATAAATTTATTTCTTAGAAAATAGATTCCTTTACAAAAAAAATTATTAATAATAAAAATATGGTGTATTTAACTTTAGTTTAACACATAAAATATTGGAATTATTACCAAATTATTAAACTTAAAAATTTGTGTTACTAAAGTTTACTTTTTAGTCCCTCGTGTATTTACTGCTCCCCCGTCTTATTTATTCGATAAGACTCGGATTTGATATAAGGTTATTTATATGAATTCTTAATGACATCTATGTTATTTCTTTTATTTCAAAAATATTTTTCAAGGCATCGTTCATCTAAAAATTTTTTTTATGAATTTTCAGGCTGCTCTAAAGGCTTCATCTCTGTAAAGTCATTCAAATTAGTTATGTCTTTCAGAATTTGTATAAACCTCCTATAATATATATTTCACATAAAATGGAAACACAATCAAACCTACGGGGTTTTACTAAGCATATATTATGTAAGGTCTGTTTCCTTACTTGATTCAAGTAACTTGAAGTTGCTTGAAAGCGTTATTTAACAAAAGTTTTAAGATCGAGAGACAAGAATAGCACGCAAAATGTCACTCTATTCTATTACAATAACTTGAAGTTAGTACGGAAAGAGACCTGTAATGTAAAAAACTTTGTATTATTTTATTTTTTTAAATGGCGGTAGTAGAGCGACATTATTGAAGAGCCTTAAATTTCGGGGCTTGTAACACAACTCAAACAGTTTTTATACGATCGACTTCAAATGTTACATACTTTTATTATCAAGAGATTTCTTTGATATCTCAAAAAAATGTCTGAGTTATGAAGTCATTGCGATGTTAAAAAACATAAATTTTGGCTTCAAACACCTCCCAAATTTTTTAAATTTAATAATTCTTATATCCCTTAAGTATTTCCTTACATTTACCTTCGATTATAATTAATAAATATTATTAACAAACACTTTTTATTTTTTGTTATTGCAAAAGAACTAGCTACTGCATTTGTGCTGCCAACCGCGGAAAACCTCTAGTTAAAAGGCTCCAATAGCGACGCTCTACTAATTCCACTTAAAAAAAAGTAGACATTTTTTTCATTGTATGATATAAGTTTAATAACACCCCGTATGTATATTGCACACAAATTAAGTTTCCTTGCTGATAAAGATTATAAACTATTTGACTAATTTTAATGATTTTACAGTGGTGTTAGCCCTTAATCATAAAACTTGTCATGAACTCTAGTCGAAAACGGTATTTTTTTGAAGTTTTCTATATGACCTTATTCTTTATTATTATGTTAATTTTCTATGATTTAAATACAAATTCTATATGTTTAATATATTAAATCATTTTTGATTTGAAATACAAATTCTAGTTGTTTGATAGTTTAAAATCGTTTATTAAGCTTTAAATTCTTCAACAGGAAAATAATTACGCGAGACGCTACACTCTAGAGATGCTCCACATCATAAATTTACCCCACAAAAACGACTCAATTTAAAATGGATACGGACAAATGCGCTCACATTTACAGACGATATGTAGAAAAACACAACACAGTCAGAAACTGGAACAATTAATTGCTCTAACGAATTTTTCCCCAAAGAAAAAACAACAACAACAACAAAATTTTCAATATGAAAAGGAAAACATTACTAGCTGATTTTATTGCAATTTCGGCCTTGCTACAGGCTTCATCAGACATCTTTGTGATGTCACCACCTGGGATCGAACCCGGCCGTGGACCGCCATGCCAGCGTTTTAGCGCACTGCACCACAAATTCGATGAGATTTCAGTGTCATTTCTCAGTTATTCTCCCTTTCATACTTCTTTCATTGGTGCTCTCTTTAGCCTACTTTAGTTTTTTATGCTGATGTTATTATGGAGTCCAATTATTTGTGGGAATTCGCCACAAACAAAGCATAGTTACTGAAATTGTTTTTTAGACTGTTTGAGTGTTTTTTTGGTCAGCTCTACTACCATTTGATTACAATTTAAAGATTTCTATATGACCTTATTCTTTATTGTTATGTTAATTTTTTATGATTTAAATACAAATTCTATATGATTCATAGTTTAAATCATTCTTGATTTTAAATATAAATTCTAGTTGTTCGATAGTTTTAAATCGTTTATTAAATTTTATTTTTCTTTTTGTATTTGGTTTTTTTTTTGTTAGTTTTTTTTTCGTATTAACCTTAAAATTAATACAATATTAAATTTAATTTGAGTTAGTTTGGCAATCTCAGTATAATATTTATTTATTTATTTATAAATAAATAATTAAAAACTTTTAATATTGTTTTTATTAATTTATTGTTTTTCCAATATTTCGACTTCCATCGGAAGTCATCCTCAGGGAAAACTATACAATAGAAAACATACTTTCCATACTTTCATACAAACATACCGGACTTGGAAAATACGAGAATTCTTCAACAGGAAAATAATTACGCGAGACGCTACACTCTAGAGATGCTCCACATCATAAATTTACCCCACAAAAACGACTCAATTTAAAATGGATACGGACAAATGCGCTCACATTTACAGACGATATTTACACATTTACAGACGGTTTCAAAAAATATTTATGTAAGATAAACTTTAATGTGAAAGAATTGTATGTTTTCTAATGTTTACATGTTTACTCCAACAGTTTTCCCTGAGGATGATTCCCGATGGAAGTCAAAATATTGGAAAAACAATAAATTAATAAAAACAGCATTAAAAATTTTTCATTATTTATTTATAAATAAGACCTTGAGCCCGACAAATTTAATAAATAACTATTAATTTTAAATTAGTTTTTCGAAAAAATATTTTAAAATATAAATTTCAATATAACTTTGTTTATATTAAATATTTTTTTTAATTTTTCGAACATTTCAAGTTAAAATTATACATTTTGTTCACACGGTTATAAGGTCCATGGACGTAATGTCTTATTTGGGATGGACATTATGGCCGTAAAATGAGTTACCTGGTGCGGGGACAAAATGTCCACGACCATAATGTCCATGGACATTAAGACAACTTCAAAAGGACATAAGGTACATGGAAATTGTGTCCGCTTTGAAAGGGATGTAACGTCCATAGGAGTTATGTCTTATTCGAGATGGACATTATGGCCGTAAAATGTTTTGCTCTTGTACGGAATATTGAAAAATCTATATTCCGTACAAGTGCAAACTATTAAGGAAAAGGAAATGAAACTTGGAACGGACATAATGTACATGGACTGTTTATCCGTTTTCATTTGGATATAATGGCTAAGGACATTATGTCCCGCACCAATTTACCCTTGTAATGGACGTTAAACACAACATTCCGTAGACATTATATCCCGCCACCATTCTCATATTAAGAGGATTATTCCTGAAAAGGTATTTTTTTATATTTGGCAATGCTACACAAAGCGATGCTGTTTAGATGCTGTCTTACAACACTGTTTCTAAGGGAGTCTTTTTCACAAATTTTGACAAGCTACATATTGCTTTTTTTGACTTTTTAAAGTTTTGAGTATACCTTCAGCTTTTAATATTCATCATACAATGATAAAATATATTCCAAAATATTAGTTAACTATGTGGTGAATACTAAGCGAATACGAAGTTACAATTAAAACCTCTCACAATGTAGAATATAGGGCATTCAATTTCGGGATGTTTCGATAATCCCGGGATTTCGGGATTGGAAAAATACAATCCCGGGATCCCAGGACTATACCCGAAAATGACAAACATTAGAAAATGAATTTTTTGGAAGTTTTAATATGAAGTTCCAAAGTAGTTATGCCTTGCTTTACAACACAAAACAATGCAGAAAATTTAAAAAAACTAAAATACAAAGTTTACATTAAATATTTGGATAGTATTTATTGTTTATTTCTGAAAAACAAAGATGAATTCTTAAACAAAAAATTAATTAAATGAGATCACTCGGAAGGCTCATAAAATTATTTAAAAAACAATAAAATAGTTAAATAATATTAGCAATTCTAAGTACCAATTTTGTGATATTTTGTACAGCTTGTTCAAGGAAGTTTTTTTTAATTTTTTAAGGTCACATTAAAGTTTTTTTAAGTTAGTATTTTGTAATATTTTGTAAGTTTAGTTCAAGAAAGGTTAATATTTTTATATTTTTCAAGTCATATTTTGTACAGATTATTACAAAATATTTTTATTTTTAAATAATTAAGATCAGATTTCAGTATTTGTAAGGTGTTTCTCATGTGTTTCTCATATTGTGTTTCTCATATTGTGAGAAAAGTTTTATTTTAAAAATTTTTTAAATCACATTCAGGGTTTTGTTAGGTAGATCATTGAACTTTTTGGTGTAATTTTTTGGAATTTTTTTTGCAGTGAAGGCAATCGTGGGATCCCGAAAATATCGGGATTTTAGCCCTTGCATGCCCGGGACTGTCGGGACTAAAAGAAGTCCAGGATCCCGAAATCCCGGGATTGGATGCCCTAGTAGGTCACGCACATTTTGCCAATTTTTTTTTTTAATAAAATAATTAAAAAACTGTGGATTTTGCTCACGTTGTAACTTAAATTTTTCGCTTTTTATTTCAAAATGCATACTCAATACGGTATCTGGATTAAATGCAAAGTAATGATGACTAGCCCATTTTTTGAAAACGTTGCGTTTTCGAATTCATTTGACACCTGAAGCCTGATGTAAACATGTAATTTGCTTAACAATTCATTCAATAAAAATTCAGAAAGCTACTGAAAATCTGAAAGCTACTGAAAATATCTAATCGACCTATTTTTGGATTCTGCAAAAAAAGTGGTTTTGATGGTTCTTTGAAAATTGAAAATCGAATATTTTTTATTTATTTATTTGTTAGAAATACAATTATAAATAACACTGTTCCACAAAATTTCAATAATGTTCTGATTTGAAAGTTTGAACAGTCAATTTAAGTGTAAGTTTAGCCTCTTATTTCAAATATCAACTTTAAAAATTATTCTGTAACACCGTTTTTAAGATTTCGATAGGTTATTATTTTTAGTGAGTTTTGAAAAAGTGTTCCTGTTTTATTGCAAATAAGACACGTTTTTATGAAATGATTTAAATATATAGTATATTTAGTTAAAGGTAATGGAAATGCCTTTCATTTGTCACTACATAATATTACTACAATTAATTGTTCTAACGAATCTTTCTAAAGAAACAACAACAACGTTTTCAATATGAAAAGGAAAATATCACTAGCTGATTTTATTGCAATTTCGGCCCTGCTAAAGGCTTCACCAGAAATATTTGTGATACGCCTAAAAATTTCCATAAAATGGAACAAAAGTTTGCTTACAAAGTTATCAAAATTAAAAAAATTATATGGGTTCATAATTTTATTTTAAAGTATGTTCTTTTACAAAGAAAATGATATACAACTCTAAAAAATCTGTCATGAAAATCAAAAGTAATAACTTCCGAAGTGTACATGGAAAAATCAATTTTTTTTTTAATTTTTTGCTTAAGCAGCTGAAGCATAATCTTATGTATCAATTGCTGCTTTATGTATTACGAAACGAAGGCTAAACGTCGTGAAAGAGACGAGCAAAAAAATGTGGGAAATGTATTGCTTACCGTGTCTTGCACCTCATTCAGCCATCGTAAGCCATACATAAAGAAACAATAAGTCTGGTGCTAGAGTTTTAAAAAATCTATATTTTTAATAGTTTTTGAAAAAACAATATATTGAGAGTATAATGTACAAATTTCAAACCAAAATTCAAAATATTAACGAAGTTATAGCACATAGTCGAGAGCATTTATATTGCGCGCTGTGTGTTGTTAAAACTTTAAAAGCTTTTTTTTCGAAACGTTTTATTGATCGGCCCGTGGGTTTAAAAAAAATTTATCGAACCGATTGAATTGAAATTTGAATACGTTAATTTGCACGCCAATGGCTCTCGCAGGTAGCAGAATTATACATTTTGAATAATTTATTTTTTTCTACTTTTCCCCCGATTTTTCACAAAAAACAACAATTTTTGGAAACTTCTGTTAATGAAAATGTTTAAACCAGCATATAAAAAATTTTAAACGATTGTTTTTTTTTTGTAAGAAAAAATTACGAAAGAAACTTTAAAAATTAGGCTGGAGCACCAGACTACATTCTTAAATAAGCTCAAAATAAAAAGGAACAGATAGATGACATTAAAAGTAATTATTGGATCTACTTCGTCTCTTATTTTAACTTTGATCTGTTTCTCTTATGAGCAACCATGCGTAGTCGCCATTCATGGACTCGTTCCAGGAGTCAGTGTATCGTCGCTCCATATTTTTCATTTGCTGGTGAAATATTTCTCCATGCTCATCGCTTTCATAACCAAAATTCGGAGGGAGAAATATTGTTTATTTCAAAAAAAAAAAAGAAATATTTTATAGGTACTTACCTTGTAGAGTACAATGCGTTTCCAGAAAGTTAAGATTTAAGTAGTTTTGTATTAATCGATTTTGTAACAGATTTTTTCTATTTTCACTCAGGTAGTTTTTACACTTGTATTTAGAGACAGATTTTTTCGAGGTGTATGTTTTTTTCTTCGTAAAAGAACATACTTTAAAATAAAACATTTTTTTAACTTTGTAATCAAACTTTTTTTCCTTTTTATGAACATTTAAAAAAAAAATAAAAAAATTCAAATGTTTTAATTAATAAAGCCTAAGATATTCATCCAATTAGAATATAATGTAGTAACAAATGAAAGGTATTTCAATTACCAATACAATTTAATTACAATAAAACACTATTCATTAAAATCAATTCATAAAACGTGTTTTATTTGCAATAAAATGGGATCACTTTTTCGAAATTCACCAAAAATAATAAACTATTGATAACTTAAAAACGGTGTTTTTAAAGAATTATTTTTTTACCTAATATTTGGAATCAGCGTCCTGTTTTAAATAAGGTTTAACTTTTGCTTAACCCAGATCAGAATCGCAGAGTCTTATTATATTACTATATTTGTACGGCACGAGCAACAAAGGTTATCGGCCAGATGTAAAAATAATAATATTGTTAACTAAAAACACACTTAATCATAGACATAACTTATTAAAAGTAGTAATTTTTATTCAATATGAGGATTTTTTTTCTTAATTTTTTAACCCGTTTTCCGATCAACAACCCATTCGGCACGAAAACGCAACTTCAATTTTGGAAAACTAAAAGCTATTCTGAATATGTTATTTACAATTAGCTCTAATTAGCCCACAAACATGTGAAATTTCAAGTTTCTAGCTCAACTGGAACAGGTAACTAGGTTAAACTTATAAAACGCCCGGTTTCTTATATTACTGTGGAGTAAATTAGGGGCGGGGTTCTGGGGTTCAAACTCTCCGCCCTTATCAATTCAGAATATTTTCATATATTGAATAAAAACACAGATATTCCAAATTATTTCAATTGAAAATTATTTATGAAAATTATTTATAAGTTGTTTTGTTAGATATTATGTTAAATACAATACAATAGGGGTATTCACACTGACTTGGGTAGTTGGGTAGATTGGCATATGTCGTGCATTTTGTAAAGTGCCATTGTACCGAAGTACTCATCTACCAATCTACTCAAGCGACCTCCTGACTTGTTTGTGAAAATTGATTTCTTGCCAAATTGAGTACTTTTTGCATTTGTTACCACCTTTTGAAAAAATAGGCAATAATTGGAATAAGGGCACAAAATTTACAACGTTTATTCTCAAAGCTAATATATCTTATAATAAAAAAAAATTGCCACCCCCTATTACCGTCCACAAATCAATATAAACGCTATATTCCAGAGTAATTCGATTTAATTGGATTACAATTTTGTAATTTAACTTGTATGATTACTCTCGGCAACTCAGCCGAGATCTCAGGAACAGTAGCACCTAAAAGTAAATAAAAATAAATTCCAAACTCCTTTTTAACGCCCACAAATATATAAAAGTTCTATATTTTAGATAGTTTGGGTCGTATAAGACTAAAATTTGGTAATTTAGTTCGTATGGTTACTAGCTTAACTTTACTAAAAATGGGCGTGGTCGAACTATGTTTACGCACAATTTTCAAGGGATAAGCGTGAAGTGAAGAAAAGTGTGCCATTATAAGCTTCACTGAGCTACAGTTATAGCAGTCGATTTTTTTCGAGTACGAGATGGTTTAGGGAAAAATTTTTGCCACACTCCTTTTTACCGCCCTCAAATAAAAAAAATGCTATATTTCGGACAGTTTTGGTCGTTTTAAACTAAAACTTGGTAATTTAGTTCATATGAAACTGAACTTAAAATTGGCGTGGTCGAACTGCAGTTATGCCAGTTCAAATACATAAAAATATTTTTTTCCGATTGGCATGAAAATTCTTATATGGCAGTAAGGCGGTCTATGGCAGGACAACGTCTGCCCGGTATTTCTATTAAATTACAAAATGCTACGAAGTTAACGTTAAAAGTTAATTGTATATAAAATAAATTTGTCTGCGCCCAGTTAATGGCCTAAATTTATTGCAAATAAAATGACAAAAAGTAATTTGATGGCAACTCTCTTCCAGCTGTAACTCATCTCTCATCAGTAACATAAGCTAAGAAGATCAAAGAAACATGCGGTACTGCTCAAAACTATTCTACAAAGTACTCAATTGCAATTTAGGGTGCAATTATCAATTTACAATTATTGCAATTATCAAAAGTACTCAATCTACCTATACCCTACTACTCAAGTCAGTGTGAACACTCCTAATATAAATATTTTTCTTTATTTTTTGCCTTTGTATTGTTGCTTACGTACTTGCAGAACATTTGCAGAACGTATGCATATAAAATGAAAAAATCTATTCTGAACCAGGCTGTGAAATTAAAATGATAATGAGCGTTGCTACCTTGTTCATTAAGTTATTAAGAGAGGAATAAGGGCTTCAGCGTACAAAAAACATTTTTTATGCGAATTGTTTTTAGAAATCTGGTTACATCAAATTTATTGAATCCTGTGGTACATTATAAGGTATCAGTTATTAACATAATATAAGTATTTTAAGAAAGTAGACAATTGGCAAACAACCCTGTGACAAAATTTTTCCAAGAACGCCTTTGGAAAAATAGGATTTGCAATTTTCACTTTATCTTAGCTGGAAATTATCGAAAATCAAAGAACGTAAAAATAAAATCAGAGTATCATAAAATCCTTCGCCCCCAAAGTTTTTTGATTATTATTTATTTTGTTTTGGAATTTTTTGTGGTCATTTGAAGCGAAAATTGCTATTTTTCACGAAAAATTCCGTTATTTTGTAAGTGGAAAACCCCTTTAACCTTAAAAATTTTTTTGAAACTTATTGCTGCGAGGAAATATTTTATATGTAGAAATTGTGTGCTACGTTTGAAGTAATTAAGCAATGTAGTTTTTAAATGGCAGTGAACAAGGTCTTTTAAAAATTCGTTTTGGCAAAAACGAGCTTATAATGTTCACTGTCTGAGCTAGAGTGTTAGAGGAGAGGGGACTAATAGTTTAAAACATATATTTTTTTTATTTTTTTTGTCAGTTGCACGATTTTTTTTAGCTGTATTTGAGTGACTATCGTCAAGTGCTTACAATAACTTTTTACCTAAAATTCTTGCGATGACACTTCTTCTCAAACAAACCAATTAATGTGTGCATTTACGAGTCCAGAATATTTTGTTGTAATCCATTTAATACTTAAAATATTTTCATTTGCGTCAAATCTGACAATACAGTTGCAAAAATTTATAAATATCTAATAGAATGCTGCGAACATATAAATCTTGTGGTGGAAACTTCGGAAAATTTTCTAAAAAGGATAAAGAAGCTTTTAAAGATATATTTAATAAAACTGAGATATGCTTTTATTAACTTAGAATGGAAAGAAGTAAGCCCCGCTTATCAAGATGCAATATAACGACAGAAATAGCAGAGGATTTTCGTAATCAAACTAAATTCTGATTTCAAAAGCACTTTCAAATTCATAATTGCAAATTTTTGAAACACATGTCCATTAAAAAATATTAAATATTAAATCTTTTCAAACTGCTATAAGGGTCTTATATCCAAATAAAATGGATACAGACAAATTGGTAACCGAACTTGAGTTGAAGACAACTAATGAACCAACAACAGAAATGAGGTTTCAGACAAATGTCCCTGTCAGAAATGAATATTCTCCCAATTTTACAAAATTTTGTAAATAATTGCTAATTTGCCCTGTAGTACAGCTGAAAGTAAACTTTCCTTTTGAACATTAAAATCTTTGAAAAATTGGTTTCGAAATGGTACTGGAAATTCCTAGCTGCTTTAGCGCATTTAAATAGTCATAAGAATATTTTTGTGAACGAGGAAACTGTTATCTGCAAATTGGCTGCGTTTTTTTAACTATGTAAAACTATATATTTTTTTAAAATATCTGTTTTCGTTGCTTTACTTAAATAAATACTTGTCGTTCTGATCACAACCGAACTATTGAATCAATTTTCTATGTTAAGTATTAAAATAATTAAAATATCGTTAAATTTTTCACTTCGACAGTTGAAATTGGTTAAGAAATTTGGGAAGATCTTAAACCTTCAGAAATACCTATGGAAATGTAAAAAAAAAACAAAAAGTTTTTATTGCTGAGCACGGCTCTGAGCACAATGAGCGCTATAATGATTTTCGCAATGTAGACCAGGCTGGATTTTTCAGTACAATTGTACTTTTTCAATACAATTTTATTAAAAAAAGTACGTTTTCATCACATCAACTTAAACTTTCTGTTTTTTGAAAATTTGGAATTTTGGAAAAAAGTGAGAGCTTATAAAAACTAATTCAATTAATCTCTGTTTTCCAACATGAACAGAATTTCTCAGGGGTTTTATCAATTTCACATTCTGCAGCAAATGTTCAAAGAATATTCTCGATTTAAAATTTAATCAAAACAGGGTGCTGAAATCATCTGCTTGTTGATTCAATTCTTTTTTTAATTAAAACAAAAAAATTTTAAAAAAAGCCAACTGACAATAAAAAAACGAACATAAAAATCTATGCTATGCATTTTGAAAATATTGTTTAAGAAGAGGAAGACGCACAATTTCTTGATGAAATTTTAAAAACTAAATGTACACTATATTTATTTAACTATGTGTCCGTCCATTTTTTTAATTTTTCCCCGGTTTAAATAAATAATTACAGAATGACAAGATCCCAGCGGTTGCGCAACTTTAGAGGGGATGAACCGAATTGGCGGCGTAAAATATTCAGTACTTTGCATGCTATATTTTCTGTTTGCCTGCTAGCAAGATCTCAAGTGGAGGGAGGCATTAAAAGAGACTTCAGAGCTAACTGCTAAAATAAAATGAAATTTCAATTTTTCATATTTGTATTTTGTTTGACTGTTGTGAAGTATCTTTTAATGCCTCCACTTTAGATCTTGCTAGCAGGCAAACAGAAAAAATAACAAGCAAAGTGCTATATATTTTTCGCCGCCAATTCGGTTCATCCCCTCTAACGCTGCGCAATCGCTGTGATCATGTCATTCTCTCTGCGTTTTTGTTTTAGATTTACTTGGTAATTGTTGTTGTGCAGTTAGCTTTAATTTTTTTGTAGATGTTATTTGGTGGCTACAGTCGGCATATGACAATCGAAGTATTTTTATAACGCTTTATATATATGTACATAAAAACACTTACACAAAAAACCTGCAAAATAAATTTATATTTACAGTTTTAATTGAATTACTGCAGTCTGCTTATCATGAGCGTTCAATTTCTTACCGCCTAATGTTGTAAATCGAAGACGCAAACAAACGACAAGTAAGACACGAGAAGCAACACCTTTTTTATACAAAATTCTATTGCTTCTCGTGTCTTGCTTAATAAATCAGTTGTCATATGCCGACTGTAGCTAAAAAAGTCTAAAAAAATTCCAGCTAACTGTACAACAATTACATTTCAAATCTACATTAACAACGCAGTGAAAATGGAAAGGTTCACAGCGGTTGCGCAACGTTAGAGGGGATGAACGAATCGGCGTCAGAAAATAAACCGTATTTTGCTTGCTATGCTTTCTGTTTGTCTGGTAGCAAAATCTCAAGTGGTGGGTGGAATGGAAAAATTAGACAAGGTACTGTTAAAGCGGAAAGCCGGTGACCGAAACTGTCAAAACGAAGTTGACATTTCATACAAAATATGCAACCAATGAGAATGCAATATGAAAGCAAAAATTGGCCAAAATACCAAAATGGCTGTGTTTGACAGTTATGGTCACTAATAAAGAGAACACATTCAGCCCTAACACTACCTTGTGGCATCACTGGTGGCATCAAAAGGGACTTCACGGCCAGTCAAACAAAAACCAAATATCAAAAATTTTAAATTTATTTTTTATAGCAGCTCTACATATATATTGAAAAGTTATATCATTCAATGTTTCGCAGCGGAGGAATGGGAGGGGAAAAAACGATGCGTCAGCAGAGGAACTTATTGATGGTTGCTTGCTACATTTGCTGAGCGCCTTGTAGTCAAGATCCAAGAGCATCATTTAAAAACCTACTCGCTGTCTGTATAGATGACGAGAGTTACTCGCAAAATGACGATGAGGATGACGCAAACCAAAGGTTTGCCCTCTACCAAAATCGTTCAACGAGCTTAAAGAAGTTTTCACTTCAAAAAAATAACGCAAATGTTTGAATTTGTGTGTGCGTGGGCCAACGATATCCCGGTGCATCACCAAGTGCAGCAAAGTTAAATTGGTTTTCTTTGCTGGTGAACGTCCTCCAAGTACCACCACCAGCAGCACAAGCAAGTGCAGTTCAAAATTTGGTGCTAGCTAACATCCTCCAAGTGCCACCAGCAACAGCACAAGCAAGTGCAGCGCAAATTTCTTGCTAGCCAACATGTGCCGACAAGTGCCACCAGCAGCAGCACAAGCAAATGAAGCGCAAATTCTCCGCTTTCAATTTATTTAATTCATGCCGGAGTTTCATGGCAGAAATTTGCCTCTGCGCTTGAGACATGCTGAAATGGTGCTTCTGAAATATTGGAGAGTTGACCAGTCAATTGAATTGTGCTGCACTTGCTGGTGCTGCTGGTGATGGCACTTGGAGGATGTTGGCTAGCAACAAATTTTGCACTGCACTTGCTGGTGG
The DNA here is from genome assembly GCA_963920525.1 of Dichetophora obliterata. NCBI lineage: Eukaryota > Metazoa > Arthropoda > Insecta > Diptera > Sciomyzidae > Dichetophora > Dichetophora obliterata. Next base: position 146,970,756 of record OY986435.1, on the reverse strand, counting down.
TGGCACTTGGAGGACGTTCGTCAGCAAAGAAAGTCAGTTTAACTTTGCTGCACTTGCTGATGCACCGGGAGATCGTTGGCCCACATACACGCACACAAAAACTCACGCACTTCCGTTACTTTTTTTATTATTTTGTTATTTTTTAAGTTTTTCAAGTTTACAATATTACAAGTTTACGAAATAAGTTGCAAGTACAAGCACTCGAATGAAATGTGTTGCAAATTGAATAAAATGCAAATTAAATAAAATATTTGCGCTCAGACATGATCGATATATGAAACGTCAAAATTTGCAATTGTTAAAATTTCATCGTCCATTTGACCTGATATTTTCTTTCCTACCACGACTGAAAAGTTTCCTTTTGACTCTTTACAAGGAGGTTACACGAGACAGTACTGTTAAGACAGTCGCAACACATTCACAAATTCTTACCCACACACACTAACTTTTGCTACTGTCTGCTCTACTGCTTAAGTTTTTTGTAGACAGTTGGCGGGACAGTAGCTAGGAAAGTAAAATGATATTTAGCATATCAAGTGACAGAATACGTGAAAATTTAATAGAATTAATGGAAAATTTGCAATACTTTGGCGTACTCGTAGTTTTAACAAAAATTTTCTTCATAAAATATTGGGGGTTGGAATTAGTTTTAAAGGTTTTCTAAGGGATGGCGTAACTATCCATAGATCGCATCGGGCACACCTGTGACTATATTCATTTCAAAGCACATTGTCTAAGCTTCATTTTTCAGTATGTGTCATTCCACTGAAGTGTAAACAACATATATTTTTTTCTCTGTGAACATATCGACTTTCGTTCCAACAAAACGCAATTTGCGGGAAGGTTTACTTTTGTGCTTCCATTTGAAGAAAAAAGCGGTTGAAGCACAACGCACGCTTACTGAGGCTTACCGGGACTATGCTCCATCGATTTCTACTTGTGAGTACTGGTTCCGTCGGTTTAAAAGTGGTGATTTTGATACGGAAGACAAAGAGCGTCCGGGCCAGCCGAAAAAGTTTGAAGATGAGGAATTGGAGGCTTTGCTCGATGAAGACCCGTGTCAAACCCTTCAAGAATTGTCAGAATCATTGGGAGTCGACTTATCAACGGTCGGCAAACGCTTGAAGGCCATGGGAATGATTCAAAAGCAAGGAAATTGGGTGCCGTACCAGTTGAAGCCGAGAGACGTTGAACGGCGATTTTGCATGTGCGAACAACTGCTTCAACGGCATAAAAGGAAGAGTTTTTTGCATCGTATTGTCACTGGCGAAGAAAAGTGGATCCATTACGATAATCCTAAGCGAAAAAAATCGTGGGGACCACCCGGCCATGCATCAACATCGAGGGCCAAGCCGAATATTCATGGCGCCAAGCTTATGCTGTGTATTTGGTGGGATCAGAAGGGTGTCGTGTACTATGAGCTGCTAAAACCTAACGAAACCATCACTGGGGAACGCTACCAACAACAATTGATGCAATTGAGCCGAGCATTAAAGGTTAAACGGCCGGAATATGCCAAAAGACACGACAAAGTGGCTTTTCAACATGACAACGCACGGCCACATGTTGCAAGAACCGTCAAGGAAACGTTGGAGGCGCTGAATTGGGATGTGCTACCCCACCCGCCTTATAGCCCAGACATAGCCCCTTCCGACTACCACCTATTCAGATCGATGACGCATGGCTTGGCTGAGCAGCGCTTCACTTCTTCCGAGGATACCAAAAAATGGGTCGATTCGTGGATTGCCTCAAAAGACGAATCGTTCTTCCGGCGCGGAATCCATATGCTGCCAGAAAGATGGGAAAATGTTGTAGCTAACGATGGACCATACTTTGAATAATATACATTGTACCGTTGTTTCTAAATAAATGCTCAAAAACCGAAAAAAAAACCTTTAAAATTAATTCCAACCCCCAATATATGTTAACAAACAGATTATATGCATTAATTTCAGGAGCTGCCAAGTGATTTCTTTGTGAGCTTGCGGCCGATTAAGAACAAGAGTGACGATAATTGTTGATATTTTTATGCACAAATACATGCAAACATTTTTTGAGGTTATGTTTTCTAATTTTCCTATCTTGTTATCTTTGCTGCATGATGGTAATACTAAAGTGCATTTACAGACAAAGCCGTGGTCTAAGAAGTCTGCTGTATCCTTTCCTGTCATCCCAGTGCTTGACACTATTGTATAGTGTATAGATTCCAGTGTCACGCGCTGGAATGATAGGTGGGGCTGGAATAATTAAATGAGAAATTTTATTAAATACGTTTTTGTTTAAAAGTTTTGCATTTTGGAATTATGTTCTATATAATTGATGGCGAGAGTTCCTCGGAAAAATACGATGACGCAAACCAAAGATTTACCCTCTACCAAAATCGTTCAACGCGCCTTAAGAAGTTTTCACTTCAAAAAACTTTTAAAGCTTTTACGAACTCTAAGGAAAAATTATGTTATTCATCACTCATAAGAAATCGCCGTGTTACACAGCACCCCACGGTACATATTAACCAACTTCACCCTACAATTTGATGAAAAAAAGTAAAATTTTTATTTTGGTTTGGTACTATTTCGAAAAAGTTTTTTCCTATCACTGATGTAAACTATCATACTAGAGTTCCCATCCCACTATTTTTTTACGAATACAAACGATATATCTGTGGTCACAAGGAATAACGACTAAACTCAAAGTATCGTAAAAAACGATATTTTAATTGCATGAACGACGACCCATTTTTTTAAATATATGAACCGTTACAATCGAAATATGTGCAGACATAAGTGATGACCAATTCTGGGCAAAAAATGGATATCTGCATACTTCCAAAAATTGACAATAAAGTATATTCCATATCGCTTTTTTCTAAAATTTTTAAATTTAGTGATTATATCTTGTGACCACAGATATGTTAAATTCAACATATCAATATTACTTACATCACACATAATACTTTATTTTTATTCATAATATTAAAATATATGATAAATTTAGCTCTAAAAAAATATCAGCTCATATGCGAACTATTTAAATTATAATATAATAAAGCAATGCAAAAAAAATTTTTTTTACTTCCATCAAAAACAAACAAGATAATTTCCATTTTTAAGCCGCGATTCCACAGAAAATTTCACTAGTAGATATATACTTACTATATATTATCTAGCAGTGAGCTTTCACCTTTTCTTGCGCAAAAAAATTGATTTTGGCATCGTGTTCTTACTTGAAGTAAATTAAGAATTATACAGTAGTTAAAAGAACAATTGTAGAACGACAATATTATTAAGCTCAATTTGATTTCATAAACAAACTGTACATTTTTAGATATTTAGCTAAGAATGTATTAAGAATTTAATAATAGAAATATGGTAACCTTGTACACATTAATGAGCGCCATTCTGACTTTCGTAAATACCCCTTTTCCACACAGAAATTGTTCTTGCCAGCAATTCGAAAATACAAAGAAAAGAAGAGCACAGCACAGAAGAAAAACTTGTCAGTACAGACTTGCCTGTACCGCAGACTTGCCGGCAAGAAAAGTTTCCGTGTGGAAAATTGGTAAAAACAGACTCTAACTTTCACGATCTAAATTACGTTTCTTCTTACGCTTTTTCTCAATCTCTTTATACATGTCCGTCGTTCCTTTTACCCCTGAAATCATCCAACATATGCTGTCGTTCATGAAGGCAACTGCGGGCATGGAGAAAACTCATACGGGCGAAATACTCTTATGGGCGACTTTGCCCACCTCTAACAGAGAGTACGCTCAGAGTTGCCATTTGTCGACAACTATACTTCTAAAAATCGCCAAAATTTCTTTCTTAAAATATTTTAAGAAAATAAATAAGACCATAATATTTACATAGCGTCATAAATATTTTTATTATATATGTGCTTGTGACCAGAAACTGCAGCGGGTATAATTCAAGAATAGCGACAACTCTCTGTTTTAATATATTTTTGTTGGATAATATAGATTTTTGCCTCCTAAATCCAAATCTGAAAATTGTAAGCCACTCGCAATTGGTTTATAAGTTATAGGCCTCCAAAGCTGCAAAACCCCCAAAGTTGCAAATCCTACAAATCTTACTGTTTTTTTTAGTTTTCCTCATTATGGATATCAAAAGAAAGGTAATACGCCTACCTATTCAACGAGGTATCAAACATGAAAATCCATGCATAACTTTTTAGGATATAATTATTCTTATATTTACAATTTGTCTGAAAAACTAGTGGTTTCCCTTTTACGAAAGCACTATACTCAAAATGGTCATATCTTAAAAAGTTATGCATGGATTAAGTAGGTAATGTCATTACCCTTCTTCTGATCCCCATAAACCCTAGTTTTGTTTAAAAATTAAAAAACACAAGATTTGTAGGCCAATTTTTCCAAATTTGGAGGTCTATAACTTCGAAACCAATTGCAAGCGGCCTACAATTTTTTCAGATTTGGATTTCAAAATTCATATAATCCGAAAAAAATTAAAAATTAGAGTTTTCGCTATTCTTGAAATGTTCCATTGCAGCTTACAGCTCGTATTAGCTATAGTTAAATATTTCTTATCAATATATTATCATGTATAAAACATCCAAAAACTAAAAAAGATCCACTATAAGAATTCTTTTTTTAAATAATAAAGAAACGAAAGCATAAGAACAATAAATAAAGTAATAAGTACAATGTTAAAAATCTTGGACTAATTTTTAATACAATCGTTGGAATTATGCATTTCTTATTACTTCTTATATTATAATTAAAAAGGTTCAATTTATTGGAAATTTTAATACATAAATCCAAAAATAATATTTAATACATGTTGGAATACTCTAAGAAAGCAGCGTTCGTCTTGGTTCGGTTTTTATGAATGCTTATTATTTCTGTATACACGTTGCTTCCAAGAGCAGTTGGTAGAGCGATAAACTTATATTCTAAGCGTAGTGGGTTCGTACTCCACAGGTTTAGTTTTTTTTTTTTTTTTTTTTTTTGCCGAAAATATTTTAATACAAGTATGCATTTAGATTTAGTCCCAGAGGGAATAAAACTCAATTTTAATATTTGGCGTCGATTACATTTTAATACAGTTTCGGTGTCGTCATATATACAATACAGGATTTACAAGAATTTAATCCAAGATTTTTGAGCGTTTAAAAACTACGTATAGAGAATACCAAGTCAATAACATCCAATAAAATATTGATGGTTTTTATCAAACTGTAAGCAGGTCACTATATACTTAACTTTATCTGAACTTAAATAAAGTTTAGTATATACTTCAATAAAGTTATAAGTATACTTTCAGGTTTTGGTACATAATTTCAGACTTAAAACGTTTTAACTACTCTTTAGTAGGTTCAAAACCTCCGCAGTATATATTAATATTATAAGTATTAATTGATATTCTTAAGAGAGCCTGAATTGAAAATTGAATTTTATTTCGTTTCATGATTTTTATGTAGTTCATAATTGAAAAAATTATTTTAGCACATACGTTGTTAGTTGGTATCGAAAGCATTTTAATTACAACTTCTGCGAGTTCTCTGAAAAATTTCTTGCCAACTCCATCCTCATGTTTGTAATATAAATACTTAATAAAACTTCTTACTATGAACCCAACATGAATTTTCCCAGTCTTTTGTATATTTTCTTGTTCTTTCCTGATTTTTTGGCAATTTAGCGCTCAAACTGAACAAATTCAAGCAAGATCAGATGTAAAAATGTTTTATGTTGTGGGTGCTTCGTTGCTTTGAAAAAAGTGTTGTATAATGAAAAAAAAATAGTCTCTTCTTAGGAGAATCTCGTCAAAATATCGCCAAAAAATCTTCAATCCAAATGTTTAATGTTTAAAGAGCTGGGCGATAAGGGTGACGATTGCAGTAACCACACGATTGCAGTAATCTTAATCTTGTACTTGATGAGTTTTTTTTGTTGTGGCATTACTGGTTCTCCATATATTGCTAAAAATTAGATACATTTGTATGGGAGGTGCCACGCTCACTTGCCCAAATATTAAACCCTTTTTTGTACTTTTCCGTCCCTAAAGCACTAAAAACGTTATCAAAATAATTTATTCCCTCTAGTTTGTACCAATCATTCCATTGTGCAGCACTTTGTATGGCTCGCACAAGACAGGTAGTGCAGATTTAAAACATTTCATAACAGACTTGTTTATGAAAAAGACATAATTTTTCTTTTTTTTTGTATTATTTCTAAATTTGTATAAATATTTTTTAAAAATTTTCTTTGTGATCCAGAACGTTTTTTTTTTTAATTTTAGTATAAAAAACTTATTAATTTTAAAGAAAACTTGTTTTTTTTAAGAAAATCATTTTTGTAATTAAAAGTGTATTAAGAGTACTTGGCCCAAAAATCATCAAATTTTAACAAACCATTACTTAGCAAAATTAATTTTACTAAAACAGTGGCCTGAAACTAAATTCTTTGTAACTCATTGAAAAAAACTCAAAAAAAATTGCAATAAATTTTTCTTTCATATACACTTCAATAATATCCATAATAGATATAAAAATTACGACTTCTTGTTTTGGGTGTATAGTTTCACGAATTTTCACTCACTACTTATATCGGAGCTAAGACAAAATATCTATTTCTTTCACCTTGTCATATACGGTCTGATTCTTTTTTAAGTTATTTTTTTCTATAAAAGACTCTCTGTGAAGGTTTCTCGAATTTCAGATTATTTTACATATATTTTTTTAAGTTATCTGAAAATAATGATTCCACTTTTACAAACAAAAAGAAGAACATGACAAAAGCAATGCAAAAAGCATAAACTAAACATAATTTTTTTTTTTTTTTTTGAGAAAATTGCTAGGAAGTAAGCTACATATTTTTGGCATTTCTTATTTACTACATGTATTATATGCATAGCTGGAATTTTATTATTATAACTTTGGAATGACAAGACTTGCAAGTTGCTGTTTCATTGTTTTTTGTATGTTTTTTTTTTTTTGCTATTAGCAACAAAACTTTTTTATTAGCATTATTTCAAAAGTTTTTCTTGTCATCATCATCAACATCACCAGTGGCATTATTGCAACTTATTATATTCTAGAAGTTTCGTTTCAGTGATAGCTTGTGCTGTTTTAGCTGATATTTTTCCCCATTGTCATTCGGCATTGCACAGAAATTCTTGGTAATGCAAGAGAACGCAATTTAGGAGTTATGCTATATTTTTGTAAATTTATTCATTGCTAGAAAAATTCATTGAACATTTAATATTCTTCTCGAAAAATAACTTTCGGACAAAGTTTTGGCCATTATGTAAGAAAAATGTTTGCATTTCTTGTGAAGCAAAATTATTGTTTTGATAGAAAAGTATTTAAAATAATATCTTTATTAAAATAATCAGCTATTAATACATTTATATTAAAGAAAATTTTAGGGTATTTGAAACCACTCCATTCTATGTGTGTTGAAAATTATTTTTTATTTTTATTTATTTTTTTATTTATTTATTTGAAGCGCTAAAAACAGTTCACTTATAACTAGCGCTAACATTATCTAGAGAAGCAAACAATTTGCATATTATTATTTATTATAAAGTTGATAAAGTAATAAAATAATTGAAAAGATTTAAATTGTAATTTTGAGGAACATAAACATTATCATTAAAAAAATTAATTCATTTGTTCGTCATTGAACAATATTGGAAAACTAAATGGATGAAAAATAATTTGTAAGTTTGTTTTTGAACTGCGTTGCGTTGGAAGTAGTAAAGATGTTGTGAGGTAGTGAATTCCAAAGACGAGTGGTGTAAACAAAAAAATTGTCGTTTGAACTAAAGATACTTATGAATATTAGTTGTTCAACGAGATATTAGGCTCAAATGTATATATAATTGTATGTAACATGGCTAGAGCTCTTAAGTTAAGCAGGTTTTATAAAACAACAACAAAATAAACAACATTTTTTTATGCCTGCTCATAGCGTCACAGTTTGTAAAGATTTCACAGTCATATAAAAGTGTAGAGACAAGATACGTTTTGGCTAAAAGCATTCTAATTTCCAAGGGAGTATAATACTGGGTAGTATAGAGGGTACGTAGCATTCCATAAGTTTTACCAATTGAGATGTTGATGTGATTAGCCTAGGTCATTGAACTATTTAAGAAAATGCACAGATTCTTAGCCGTGGACTCAATTTCGATGTTAGAGCCGTTAAGACATACAGCTACGTGCACCTAATTAGGAAAAGTGGTTTTTGATATGTACAGCAATGCGTACACTTGTAAAACGCAACAAAATTCGTAGTAGCAATAATTTTTAGAAAATGCAACTCTGGTACTTTTGAAAACAGCACACAGGCATCACTTTTTTACCGTTATTCTTTAGCAGTGAAGTCATTTGAAATTTTGATACAAGTAGCTCGTGCAACAAATTAGGGACAGTGACAAAATAAAATTTTTAATAATGCTATAAAATAAAAAAAGGTGATTTTATATATATTTATAGTTATAAGTTGTTATTACAGTTATTTTTTGTAGTTTACAATGTTCAAAAATAAATCATCTTGTGACGTCAGCACCCGAAAAATTCTTATTCAGATGCACTAAGATGGAAAATCATGTCGACAAATCGCAGCTGCCTTAAAAGTTTCTAAGACGGTAAGAAGGTAGGTAATGCTCTTCAGTATTTCAAAAAAATTCGACTGCGGAAAAGGTGCAACGCAAACAATGAAGCCGCATTACTACTGCTCGAGAAAATACTCTCATTGTCCGGGAATCTAAAAAAAAATCCGCATAAATCTGCAAACGAAGTACGAGTTGCTATCTATGGCGAAAATCAAGCAGCACCATCCGTAGACCCTATTACGACACGTTTGCATAAAGCCGGACTTTTTGGAAGGATTTCACGGAAGAATCCTCTATTATCTAAGAGCAACAGTAAGAAAAGGTTTGAGTTAGCTAAAAAGTATCTTCATTGGGGAACAAAAGAGTTTAAGAGAGTATTGTTTTCAAACGAAACTAAAATTAATAGAGTGTCACCCTATGGAAAAAAATATGTCCGCCGCCCAAGGTCAAAGGAGTTCGACTTACACTACATTCGAACTACATTGAAATATGGAGGAGGAAGCATTATGCTTTGGGGTGCTATGTCATGGTGTGGTGTCGGCCCACTGCAAAAAATTGGGTGTCTTTTTAACCGGTTCCAATATATTGCAATTCTGGACAATACAATGCTGCCTCATTTGGATGAAAATATGCCCGTAACATGCATATTTCAGCCAGACAATGCAGTGGTTTTCAGATAATCAAGTTACTCTTTTGAACTGGCCATCTTGCAGTCCTGACCTCAATCCAATTGAAAACTTATGGTAGATTGTAATAAGTGAGCTTGCTCAAGATAGGCAACTTTGATAAGCTGTACGATGAAATAAAAAAATGTAGGAAGCGCTTGCTAACAGTGTTTGTAAAAATTTTGAGGAGTCTAATAACCTATACAATTTAAATTAAACAAAAACTTAGTGTTTTTCGTAAACAAAATAACGAAGTTTCCTAAAGTTTCTATTTTTAAATAGTGTCCCTAATTAGTTGCATTGAGCTGTATGTTTGGGCTAGCTAGCCTGTTGCTGAACGCCCTACTTACAACCAAGCATTTTGATTCGAAGGGGTTAAGGCATGATCCATTTGCCCCGCCCAATTATTTACACACTCCAGATCTTCATTAAGCTTATCCGTGCAGGATTTTATATCATTAGGCAAGCAACTAATGAACAGTTGAACATCGTCTGCGTACATTTGTATTTACAGTGTTAGAGTACATTAGGTAAGTTGTTAATATATATTGAAAAAAGCAAGGGTCCTAGTATTGAGCCTTGCGGCACTCTTCTACTGACTGGTATTTTGTAATTGGAGTATGTGGAGCCAATATTCAAGGCTTGTGACATATTTGAAGGATATGTTTCCAGAAGAGTTATTGAGTGTCCTGAAAAAATAAACTTGCGTGACAATTTGGTGCAGAGTATTCCATGATCAACTGTGTCGAATGCTTTTGAGTGATCAGAAACGTGAGCTTATTTTTATCAAAGCTAGCTATAATTTCCTCTATTACGTCTAACAATGCTGTTACACAGTCCTTATTTGGTCTGAAACCTAACTGTTTTTCAGTGAGAAGCCAATGTTCTTAAAAATAGTTATTTATTTGTTTATGCATTAAAGAAAGTTTTTGGGTTTTCTGTTTCTTATAACTTTTTTCTTTAAAAAGCATGGTAAAAATATCTAATATGCTTTTAAATAAAATGGAAAAAACTAATAAATATCTTGAAATACGATGATTATATGTATGATATAACAACAAATAAAGATGAAGTTTATTGTTCAAATAGAATTCGACGAAATGTTAAAAACATTATCTAAGTGTGAAAAACATTGCCCATCATCTTAATACTGTCGAACAAAGATACTTTTTAGACTATGCGTTAATGCTATGCCAACAAATTTCATAACAAGTATATTAAGGTTTTCCACAAGATAAAACGGGGCTCACATTACGGTAGAAGAAACGGAAACAATTTCGGTCCCTACTTTGTATTGTGTAAAAAGTGTAACCACAATATAGAAAAATTTTGACTGAAAAGCAATATAAGCAAAAACTCACAAATCTCTTAACACAACATATTTTTTGAGTAATTTGGAAAAAAATAAAACGGAAAGAAGAAACCACATTTATGATGATGAAATAAAATCAAAACATGTGTTTATAGCATTTTTCCAAATTAAATTTAAGACCACACTTATAAGTAACGATTGCACTAAATTCTAAAGAAAAAAAGCAACATGTAAATAGATATTTGTGGGCTTTAAGCAAAAAAGAAAAAATAAAAAAATCAACTCAAAATTGAAAAAATCACAATTTTAACATTGTTAACAGACTTAAACACAAATTATTTGAACGAATGAAAGCAGCGTGTCGTGCGGTTCATTTAAAATGAATGCACTTGAACTGCATAGATCTTATCTATAGTGTTGTTTTCTTGAAATTATTTTTTGGGGATTTTAATGATTTTTTCAATATTTTATATGGTCAGTTTGAAGCATTTTTCAATTGCAAAGAAAAATATTTCCATACTAGCTAAGATCAGGGTTAGCCCAATACTTGACTTAAGGCTAAGCAGATAATGTTTTTGTATGTCATAATATACGATCTGAAGGCAGGCAAAGGCACACAAAATAAAATCAAAGAGTCAGTGCAACAGACAGCCTAAAATAAAAATTGGAAAAAAATCATTCGCTGTCTAGCAGTTCGCTTTTGAATGAATTATTGATATTGATAAATTGAACGCTGCTTACATTTTTAATATGTCGTATCTCAACAGTGGAAAAAAAATAAGGCAAAATTATGGCAGACCCGAAAAAAACCAGCTGTGTTTGCTTTAATATAAACAGCCTGCGCAGCGACATGTTAATTTTAAATAAACACTTGACTCTTAACCAACTGACTATGGAGCATTGGACAGCTCAGAGCTAAGGAGCTGGCACAGACAACAAGCCTTAATTGCAAATGAATAGAACACATTGACCCAAAGCACTATGGGGCATCTTGCATTCGCGACATGGCCAATCGTATTTTTATAACATTTTTTACATTAATAACATTTCCATAGCATGACAAGAAAAGAAAGGTCTTACTACGTTTTTTAATATATTCCTGAACATGAAATATATGATTTGGGTTCAAGTTAGAGAATGGCATGAATGCATTTATTTGCAGTTATTTTTCATTCACATAAAAACGGACGCTGAAACAAAATGACGCACCGAATACACAAAAAGAATTAAATGCATGATTCGCTCTATTGATTGCAATAGAACATACCTACCCGCTATTTGTCATCCTTCGGGCAGATTTGATTAAGTACCTAGTGTGTTTATAATACAGCAACAAGCAGTACTAGGACAACATGCACTCCACCATTCAACACACAGTTCTTTTTAAAGAAGGAAAGTATAGCAGAAACAGTACCAAGATGAAGTAAAGACAAAACATTCATTGCGCATCTCTGGTTCAAACTGATGGAAGTTCTAAATATGACTGAGTTCCTAAATGCACTGACGCGATGCATCAGTGTGTTTTAATTTGAATTGGTGCTATGTTTGAATACGAAAACTGTGCAAATCTGCTGCTATTCTTAAAAATAGTATAGTTTCGGACCAACACAAAATAAAACACACTGATGCATTGTATTAATGCATTTAGGAACTCAGCCTATTTCCCATGATTTTTACCGCTGCCTTAACCGCCAATGATACTCAAATAAAAAAAGCTAACTTTCTTGGCATTTTTGATATGTTAACAAAAAGATGTTTTTAATATGTTTGAAATTTCTTTGAAATAGTTGATAGTGAAAATTGCAGATGCCGGCCTTTTTTAATACCCAAAAATTGCGGTATGCGCCGATGTGAGTTTCGGGTTTAATAAACAACTTTTTTTTTATGAACAAAAGTTTTATTGAACTAATAAAAACGGTATTTTTGTTGAAAGAGTATGAGCTCTAGATAAATAACCAAAGTACAAGAAGAAAAAAATGATAATTATATAGCGCGATTTTCGTTCTTCGAGAGAGGGCTCTGCTTTCCAATTAGCTATTGAGCCAAAGTATTTTAGATTAATTTGTTGTGGGCGGCCCATACGAACCGTGACCCATAGGATCTTCTGAGTTGCCCTTGTTTAACTTTTCAGATTAAGGCTTTTATAGATTTCAGCACTATTGCTGACTTGGTGTCCCAAATTTTTGAGGAGCCCAAAGTATCATCTGTTAGCAAAATTTATCGTTTCTTTACGATAAGAAATCACCTTGTCTGAAAACTATTTTCGTTAGAAATAGTTGGGAGAAGTCCTTCCCGATTTTGACTGCGCTGCTGGTGTTGCAAGGTTAGGATAGTTTAAAATGGGCTGTTTCTCTACAGAGACACATTTAGGTCAATAAAGACCGTTGTGATATCTCGGGGGTTAATTTAAAGTGTGAACTCTATACAACGCTGAAATTGAATAACCAGTTGCCTAACTGGCGAAGACGGTTTTGAGCCAGCGCTGCACAGTGGGGTATTTTACCCTGAGGTAACTTTTCACATTTTTTTAGAGTTAGAATGTGTTCAAATAAGAAAAAAAATTCGATCCGTCCGTCTGTCCGTCTGTTTGATTGTCGAAACAATTACAGGCGTGATTTTGAAGCTATAGTAATGAAATTTGGTATTTAAGCTTGTATCTGAAACAGAAAGATCAAGATCGCAAATGAATCAAATAGGAAAACTACGCCTACCTCCCATACAAAATGACGTTTTAAAAACAGTAAAATCTCTTGTAATTCTACGAAACTTAATATATGCACTTGAAATTTTTTATGTGATCTTTAATTCCCATACAAAGTTACTTTATCAAAATTTATAAAATTCAACAAAAATAAATATATGGACTTTAAATTCTTCACATAAATTTTAATTGTTATTATGTATTCTGAGTTTGAAATTTCGTACTGTCAAATGAAAACTCCACCTACCTCCCATACGAAATGACGAAATGGCCTTTTTATAATTCAAACATTACTTTTTAATCACTCTCGCTTGATAATACTCCATCGTATGGATCATAAAAATTGACATCACAACTTTCGCCACTATCTTCATCGGTTTCATTAGTGTCTTCGCCGTTGTTTTCATTTGTTGGCTTCAATGGCGGTACAATCAAATTTACAGCCATTTGTGGCAACTTTTTCAACTTCTTTTTTAGGTAGTTTTTACCATTAAAAAAATACTTATTTTTTGAGGTAATTTCCTTTTGCTTGAAATTTAAGGATCAGAAGTTACAAAAACTGAATTTTTTTAAGTCTTTATTGCGAGCTTCTTGCGCCTCCTCGGACAATTGATCAATTGGCACAAATAAAGTATATTTGATGACTTCTTGCCCAAGAATTAAAATGTAATGCACAGTTGGAGACATATTATACCATGCATATTATACCAGCGCAAAATCACAAAATTTTTCAATATTTACTTCGTAACCGCATGAAATCCCTATTAAAACAATATGCATTTTTTAATGAAATCTACGCCAAGGTTAGTAATTAAAACAATATAAATTTTTTTAATGAGATCTATATCAAGGTTAATAATTAATGCTGTTTTTTCTTAATTTTCAAAAAAACGTCGAGATGTGTTTTCATTATTAGAATTCCCAAATCCTGGTTTTGGTTGATCAATTACCAAACCTATTTTTTCCTTGAACTCTCTCTCTCTGAATCCTAGATTTATTTTCTAACACAGACTGCTTTTCCGATTGCTCTCTTATAAGCCATTTTTTCACTGGCAGCTTAGCTGCTAAATGAAGCAAGCATTCGAAAAATCTTATCCAACCGTGTAGAATCGATAAGACAAATTGAAGATTTTCGACTTTGACATCTTTTTGAACCATTGAACTCTTGAATTGAACATTGAATGGAACTTTTTAATAGTTGAAGCACATAGATAGCACCTTTGTGTAGATGAAGTTTCAGTAAGTGCATTGCACACTTTGCCGTCTATCATGGTTAAAATAAGCTTGTGGCTTACTTCTATCAATTTGTCTCCACATTGTACAGCATATTTTTTAAGGTCTCTTATTTCTGTTTTACTCGTTCTTTCTCTTTTCTTGATACCTCTACAGTTTCTTTAATAAATTGTATGAAAGGTGGTCGACAGAATCTTGTTGAAGGTGGGCGAGGATTTCGCCAAATAACTTTAGAACTGGCAAAGAATATTGAATGAATATTGATGAATCATTTGCATCAGGGTCCTGGAAGGCTTGCTTGTATGTGCTGTTGCCCAAACTTCTGTCAAAACCCCACTTTGTTAATAAACAAAAATAAATTAACTCCTTATTCTGCAAATCATCTATCACGGGTTTTAGCAATATTATCTAGCGTTGGACGGTATGATTCAGCAAAGCTTGGAAATGTAATTCGCACGAAGTTTCCGACATTTTAATAAAGTCTCGCGCAGGATAGCAATATTTTTTGCCTGACAAGGCAAGCGGTACAGCGGTATAGCAAGGAAACTTTTTGGGTGCAGCACTGTTGATAACATTGTTTTGATGACGTGATAACTTAGCTTCTACAAGCATAGCAAGAGCCTCTTCATCACAAATCTTTGTTTCCATATAATATTTTTCAAAAATTTGCCTATATGTACTTGCTCTTTGAGGTGATGAAGTTGTCACTTCATGCAACAATTTTGAAGCTTCTATATGACCTTCAGCTCGCAAACTCATTTTTGTGGCATACGCCAAAAATTGATAAGGAAGTAGACTCTCTTAATTGTTTACATTTTGTTATTTTGGTTTTTTCAGAAGATTCTTCAAAATACATTTCCTTTCGAGAATTAGAGGTAGTGAAAGATATTGAAGAAGCTAACCAATTGCAATTAAAACTCAAAAAAGTTGCCTCAATTCTTTGTGCTCTTGTTCAACGTAACTTGAATGCATGAATAAACTTATTTATTATTTCTGCGAAGCCTTCCTCATATTTCTCCGCAGGACAAATTCGTCGCTTCATTTCATCTCTCAAATACTGAAACTTATCATTAAATTTAGAATGCCCAGAGGTTTTCATTATATCATACAACTATTGGCGAGTTATAAAAATGTATTAGAAGCAGTTCCTAAAAAATAGACAGCACATTTTCATACTAAAGTTTAAATGCACTTGAACACCTGAATACCCATATAACAAAATAGTACATCACTAATAATAACTTCAAAGCATACGATTGTCATATAAAATATCAACAAATTAAACACATATTTAACTGAGAAATTGCAACTAATTCGCATTGTCGATAAGTGGTACACGCTTCATTAAACATTATTTATTAAGAGTTTTTAATATCTTAAAAATTTCAATGCCAAATTCGTATTCCATAAATATGAAGAAATCATATTAATGAATAAAATAAAGATCAATATTAATAAACGCAGAATTTTGTAAAAGTGTATTATATATTTGAAGAAATAACATGCGAAAAGATATTTGTCAAAAGAATTTTCATTTAAGTGCTGCGGTAATAATCCTAATAATAGGGAACACGATTTCAGAAAATACATATAGGGAAAATTGTTTTTGTGACGTATCATGTTTTGAATGTTTGCTTCTCAATAACGTTTAAGCTTTTACCATGTAAAAATTAAAGATATACAGACTGTAGGGTATAGCTGCAAAATTGAAGGAAAAATAAGAAGAAAAAAATGTAAAACAAAACAAAAACACAAAACAAAACATAACAAATAAATAAGCAGCGCAGTACACGCAGAGAAAAGACATGGTTGAGACATGATTACTGCAATAATAATTTTTTTACTAAAATTATTGTATTATTTCTGCAAACACAAATGTTTGCCTTAATAAAGTCATTATTTACTAATGGTGGTACCAAAAATAACATTATAATTGAAATCATAACATATTTGAAATCGTCAACATACTATGATTGCCTCAACTATTAGTTGCAACAAAAATGTTGTAGTTCTGTCAATCATGATAAATGTGAATATTATTATAGAGACAAACATATTGGAATTTTGAATGTTTGTCTGAACTATTCTTTGATTGTTGGCAAACGAAGCAGAACACAACCAAAAATCGAAAGAATTTATTATGTCTCAACAGTTTGCAGGAAAAACTTTCACTTCATTCAGACACAATAAGTTTTATCGATTCCTGGCTATGTGCCGTTTCGTTTGTCACCTGTTCAATTATTGTGTTTTGTTTTAAATCGCCTGATCCTAAAAACAGCACGCAGAAAAGTTCCATTTTCGACTTTAATTGTAGCAAACATGTTTCTTTTTACCGTAAACATATTTCGCAATTCTGACCATATTTTGTTTATCACAAATATTGCTATTTTTGTGACAATGCACTTAATGTACCATGTTTATGAATAGCATTAGTCAGGCGAGCGGTAGAAGCGGCTGTGGCTTACTGGTAGTGTGCGTGGCTCGTAAGCGAAAAAGCCGCGGTTCAAACCCCAGCTCGGACAGAAAATTTTATCAAAAAGATTTTTCAATTGAATTAAAATTTCTGTTCAGCCTAGTCAATGGCAAACCTTTGGAGATATCTTAATTAATAGCTGTGAAAATTGGAGTGCATGAAAATAAATAATATTCAATAATATTCTGGATCCTAAAAATAAATTCATAATATAGTTGTTGCAATCATTCTATTTTTGACCCAATAAGAGAATAATGATGGTTTCAATAATATTTTGGTTCCTACAAAAAAATTCCTTTTCTAAACATGGTTGTTGTAATCATTTTATCATGATCAAAGAAAATATTATATGTTTAAGAACATGTTAGCAACAATCATAATCCGAATCATACTATGATCCTCTTAAAACATGGTTGTTGCAACTATTTTTTTTCTCTGCGTGTAACAACAAACACACTCTTTAGTAGTTGCACTTGCTAAATTTGATAAAATCGATTGCAGTTCGTTTGCAAAAAGTTTAATATTTTCTAAAACGCACAAAATAGCACAACAAAATTTTATACACTTTATAACAACAGTCCATATTAAAAGAAAGTCATTATAAGATGACAACAGAACACGAAAAATAAACTTTAACTCCACATGCATAGCAAAATATTGGAATTTTATGACACATTTTTTAATAGACACAAAAAAATTATATCCAACACTTTATCTAATAAAGTCGTTAGAATAATAATAACCTGAAGTTGAATGTTTCATTAAAAAATATTGCAAAAAGAATTTTTTTATATAAAAATTTTATATAAAAATTCTGAAAAATTGTGATTCTCCACTGCGCGCTAAAGAAAGAACTTTTGAACTAGTATTATAAATGTATTTATTTTTTTTTTGCTTATGACGCAAAATTTTACTAACGTAAAACTGGTATCAAAAAAAGTTCGTAGCTTCCATTTGATTGCTTTAATTTTAAGCCAATAAACCGACTAAATACCCCTCTGTGAGCAGGACAGGTGCGTAGAAGACGAAATAACAGCCTTTCGATCACTAAGCCGAGATCTTAGCTTCTGAGCCACGAACGATTCACTGTTGGGGAGATCAACGAAGATTTTGAAAATATTTATTACACTCTTAGTTGGCAAATACAATTCAACGTAACTTAAAAGCAAATCACAAGTACAAATTTAACAAAAAAATTTTCAGCATTATTAAAACCTTATTTAGTGGAATGAGTTTAATTTTTAAAAAATTTTTGTTGAATGTTTGTACTCATAAATTGAGTATATTTGCACATTTATTATCATTTTACTAATATATAGAATCTTATCTGATTATCGCTCGAATGAGATATATGTAGAGTTTTTATTGAAGGAGTATGTGTTTTTATTAGAAAATTTTCTGGAAATTAAAAAATTTTTCCTAAAAATTCATATTAAAAAAAAAAAATATTCGAATTTAATTAAATTCTGCTGCTGATTGCTATCAACCCTTTCTCCCGTTGCTGAACTTACACAACAACTACTCTGTTAGCACCATAAAGCCATACTCGGTCCACCGCATGGACTCGAAGTCCAAAAGATCCGCTCATGAGCGAAAGAAAGTAAAAAAGCCTCCGGATAAGGATACTCCTACTAGCCAATTTTCGTCTACTGATTCCCGTGCGGACGTTTCGGCTACCGCTGTAGACATGAATTCTGCTCCTAATTCTTCTACTGTCGCTGTCCCGAGCACTGAAGCTACTTCTTATCGTCCTGCTATGATCTATACTCCACAAGTTCTGGAAAATATAAAACTTCCTCCTGGATGCTCACTCATCAATACAACATCAGCTACTGCTGAAGACAAGAGTTCCGCTAACACATCTAATTATTATCCGCCTGCTGCTTCTGCTGCTTATCCTTCCGCAATGAACTATTATCCACGAGTTCTGGTAAGCATAAAACTTCCACTTGGATGCTCTTCACTCAACAACACAATACCTGCTGGAAATGAACACCCAGTCACACAGACTGCATTACAGTTTGAATCATCACAGTCACCGCTACAAACATTTTTTGATCATCAACCTCCTCTTTCCAATTCAACAAGTGATCTCATGGAATTTGAATCAACACCGTCACCAAGAACGCATAACACAGCGGAATCACTGCTTACTCAACGTGGCCCACTGAAAAGAGTAAAACATAGTGACGGAAGCTCCCAACCAAAAAATAAGGTACCACTAAGTAGCCAAAATAATTTAAATAACAGTAGCTATAGTTAAACCTCAAATAGATTTGCCATTTTAGGAAACTTAGACAACGATAATAATGTATATGTCAATAATACTAGCTTTAGCAATAAATCTCAAACTTCTACTGCTAACGGTGGGGTGCCATCAACAAAAAAATTTAGCTGTCCTATTTTTCTATACAATGTTAATGTTAAAAACTTAATACACCAGCTTGGTGCAATAGAATCAAAGATATCTTTTAAAATAAAAAACATAAACAAATACAAAAGTAAGTTATTCTTAGAGGATGACTCAGCATACTCTGAGATGATGGCCTTCCTTAATGAAAAAAAAATTGATTCATTTTCGTTTACTCCAAAAAACCAAAGACAACTGACTTTAGTTTTGCGAGGCATGTACTACTCAACTGATCTGTCTGAGATCAAAGAGGCTCTTGATGAAATTGTACCCGAAACAGTTAGTAAGGTATCAAAACTTTCAACCCCCTTCTCAATTAAAAACAATATTGCCACAGGTCTCTTCCTTGTATCACTTCATCCTGGGAAAAAACTGGGCGACATCAGTCATAAACGATACCTGTTGAGTCAGACAGTCAGCTGGGAGTCTCCAAAAATTAAAAAAGATAAATTCAATGTAAACGCTGCCAACACTGGGGGCATATCTCTCGAAATTGCAACAGACAATTTGTTTGTATAAAATTTAGTGAACATCATGCTCCTGGGGAATGTCCTCTGAATCAGATCGAAAAACCAAATCCATTTTGCAATAACTGCAAAAAGTTTGGTCACCCTGCAAATTGGAGAGGGTGCGAAGTATTCTAAAAATTTTTAGCAATCAAAAACAAAAAGCTGAAAGACGCAGCTGATATGAAAAAAGCTGCAAGCCATAACACTGTACAAGCTATCACTGAATCGGGACTTTTCAATCCAAAACAATCTTTTGCAATCCTTTTCAATCCTCAGGGTGACCAAACTTTTTCAAAACAAATCAAACTTCTGGCCACTAATAATAGAAGAATTTCTCAAGCTATCCCAATTCTTTTTAGTCCCTGAGCAACTATCATTAGAGCAAAAAATTCAAAAATTTATGAATAATTATAAAAATTTACCCGTTGAACAAGCAAAATCACAATTTATAGAACTATTAGCCCAAATCAAAAACTCGTATGCTCCGTAATGACATTAATTTTCTCACTTTTAACGTTAGATCATTGGTCAGCACGAGTCGAAAAATTGATCTTTTAAAACTTCTTCAAACTCAAAACATAGATTTTGGTTTTATTCAAGAATGTCATTTAAAAAATCCAAATGTATTTTTAGAAGAATTTGATTTTATTTACGACAATTCTCCCACTGGTGTAGCTATTGCCTTGAAAAAAAACTTCACATATTCTCGGGTCTCAATTCAAGGAGTACGTTTTCCGCACTGCTTTATCAAATTAAGTTTGTCCGGGCTCGGCTTACATAAATCCTTTTTACTAGGTTCCATTTACATTCCATGTAACTTTTCGTCTGCACTTTTATATTCAGGTCTATGCGAAATTCTGAAATTCTCGAAAAATTTTGAAGGTACTATAATAGGTGGGGACTTCAACTCAAGAAACCCTATTTGGGGTGATAATTTTGAGAATAATAATGGTAAAATTTTCTTAAACTGGTTGCAAACTTACGCTCTAGACTTCATCCGAATTTCGGACAGCAGGCCTTCTTTTCCTTCTGCTGGTTCCTTTCTTGACCACTTCCTAGTAAGCGCGAATCTCATTGACTTAATCAACCCAAACTTTTCTATTACAAGCTTCGCAACTTTTTCTGATCACTTCCCAATACGGTTTAGAATCAAGCTAAATGATGTTGAGTTCATTATCAAGAGCCCTCGTTTTTTAACCTCATATAAAAAAACTAATTGGTCCAACTTCAGCCGGGACTTAGAAGCCGCACTAACCGAAATCTTCCCGTCAAACAACATAAATTTGCAAAACTCTGAAAAAGATTATTATATTGACAATTTTACATCAATAATTAACTCTACGGTCTCATTGCACTCGGAAACTTTTGAATTCAAAAGAAATAAGTATGTTATGTCAGAAAACGTGCGCAAACTCTTCAAAATTAAACACTCTTGGCAAAAAAATTTTAAAAAACTATATCATAGGAATTTTAACAGGACTAGTGATGAATATAAGCTTTTATCGAACCAAATTCAACTCCTCAAGGTGATTATAAAAGAGCAAGTTCAATTAGAACAAGCCAATGAGTTTAAAACAAAACTAGAGCGCATCAAGCCTGGCCCCAGAGCTTACAAGCAAATTTACAAAATTGTCAGTAACAAAAAAAAAATCACAATGCTCATCGATTTCCTCTAATGGTATTGTCATCCAAGATGACAACGACAAACTTGAAGCGTTTCGCCAACATTTTGAAAAAATTTATTCAGAATTTATTCAGAATTTATTCCACAAAGATCGGATCTACTCGACATAAAATCCTCAGTTTCAGCTAGCTTATCTGGCCTGCCCTCATCAATTTTTCATTTTAGTGAGTACTTCAATTCTCTTGATAATACTGATGGATTTCATTTTATTTAATCTGATACCATCAAAATATTTCTAAAAAACCTTAACAATAAAAAATCATCCGGACCAGACAAAATTTCAAGCTTTATAATAAAAAAATGTCCTCCCACAGCACTTAATTTTTTAAGAATTTTATATAACAATTGCATAAATAATGGTTACTTCCCGAAGAAATGGAAGATAGCTAACATAATTCCAATAAAAAAAAACCGGATAATATAGATTTAAACAATTTTCGACCTATATCAATGCTCTCTAATCTAGGAAAAATTTTCGAACATATTCTAAAACTAAAAATGGAATTAAGCCTTGGAGATGATTATATTCCCTCCTTCCAATTTGGTTTCAAAAAAGAACACTCTACGGCTCATGCCATTACTACTTTTCCATGATCAAATTATCCGTAATTTGCGCCAAAAGAAGTGCACAGTCGCGGTGTCCTTAGATATCGAAAAAGCTTTCGACATGGCCTTCCAGGACGGTATACTTTTTAAACTCATAAACCTAGGTTTCGATCCGTACTTATTAAAACTATTTCGAAGTTTTTTTTTCGATCGAAAATTCTGCGTCCTAATCAATAACTTAGTCTCTAACCTCGGCTAAGTTAAGAGCGGCGTTCCTCAGGGTTAAGTGCTGGCCCCCCATTTTTTAATATTTTTATTCACGATTTTCCACATGTCATGTCTGACTCAAGGGGCATCTTATATGCTGATGATTGCCTTGTTTTTGCTCACCATGAATCTCCTCTTTCTGCCTTAAACAAGGTCTCTAGACATCTTCAAACTATCAACAATTTTTACACTGACTGGGTTTTCCGAATTAATGTTTCCAAATCAGAGGCTATATGCATAAGAAATGCATCTGGCAAATGTAGAAGAACGGTTACACCAGAAAGCAAAAATTTGAAACTTTTTCTTAACGGCTCAGAAATAATTTTCAAAAATAACATCAAATACCTTGGCGTAGAATTTAATAACCTGCTCAAGTTTAATAAACACGCAAGGTTGAATCTAAAGAAAGCTCACAATTTAACTGGTATGTTTGCTAAACTTCTAAACAACAAATATTTAAGTCAAGACACGAAACTTCTGATTTATAAAGTAAGCATCCGCTCTGTTTTATTATACGCATTTCCAATTTGGTTTTCTATCACGCCTTCAGTTGCAAAAGAATTGGAAATTCTAGAACAAAATATTTTAAGACGCTGCGTAAACAAAAATTTTGAATCATTTGTTAAACGATTTTCAAATGAATACATTTATAGGAAAGCCATGATAAATCCTTTATGTCGCTATGCTTTACATCTACAAAAAAAAAATTTGTAAATAGACTTCCTTTTCATAATAACGACTTATTAAGGGATATCTTTGATTTCCAATAACAGTTCAACTGGTCGTCTGTTAACTACCTATCACCAATTGGCATCTTAAAGGAATTAATTGAAACTGATCTTGATTTTGACACCCCACTGCTACCAGATTTTTATGATAAATCTCTTCCCAACACCCACAGGGGCTAAATATTAAAAAAAAAGAAGTTCGTTCTCTATTTTACTCATACATAAAATGTAACGTTTATTTGTATTCAATGTTCCTCATTCAAATGTATTAAAAAAAAAATTTTATCGTTCTTAATCTTCACTATTACATAAATTGTAACGTTATAACAATACTATTATTTTAAATGTAAAAAAAACACCCTTTGGTGGATGATTTTAGCTTAAAGTGTAGTTTTAAGTGTTTTGTATATTTTGTAAGTATATATAATAGAGACAACACGTCTCTATGATACAAACTTATGCCGGGAGCAAGCATTATATCATTATATTCATGACAAATAAAACAATCATATGTATTCTTCCATTTCATATAAGCAAGCTGCCTCACTCATTTCTCACTCCTAGAATAACACTTTCATAGTTCTAAATTATCTTATTCAAATTATTTCTAAGTAATGAATAAATTGTAATAGAAAAAAAAGTCTCAATAAAATTAATTAATTACTAATATCTACAAAAAACTAGCATACTTTAACATCCGCCAAGCCAAAAATTAGTTCTTTTCAATTAGTTTAATATGTGCCACATTGTTTTTAGTGTTAGTCGTTGACTAGTTCATTCTAAGTTTGCAAATTATTTTTATTAATTTATACATAAAAACAGACGAGCATCGCTATTTCAGTTAAAGTATTTGTATAAAATACTAATGTGCTTGTAAATTGTACCGCATATAAGCTAATTATTAAATTTTGTGGTTAATTCTTAATATTTATTCAATATGTTAATTAATAAGTTTTGAGGAACTGCATTTTCTTGCATAAAATAATATACTCGCAATGTCCACGATATCTCTTTGCAAGACTTCAGTTCTGCAGATCAAGTAGAAATCTGGATCTCTTAAAACCGCGTTTTAATTATACAGCCTCAAGTAGACTGTTTTTCGTTAGCGCAATAAGGCTGTGGAACTCACTGCCCAACCATATAAAATTAGTCTCCAATAGATTAGCCTTTAAGCAATTGATACTCAAATATTTTTCTTAACTTCACATAAGTTAATTTTTAGTCTATGCCCTAACACAACCTCTTATCTCTTATTCAGTTAGCTCTAGTATCTTTTCACCGCATGTCGATCATTTCATTAGTCAATTTATATTAATCTCACATCTTTTAAAAATATTTTTAATAGTTTTAATATCTTTTTACTGTTACATTCACATGATAATCAATTCTTGAATGTCAACATAATCTCAAATAAAATACATTATTGATATCATTTTTTGAGTTGAGAATTTCTGTCATTAATGATAATAATCTTAGTTAGAAAATTTTAAATAGTTAAGTATATGGGTCATTCTTTTACAAACAGTACAGATTTGAACAAAAAATTACCGACCAATTTTTGATTTGCATGAAATTTTTTTACGGGTTCTATATCGATAAAAAAAGAGATACGTTCGAGGATTTTTTTTTTGATAATAGAGGGCGTTAAAAGTTTGGTATTTTCGTGATTTTTGCCTTGGAGACTAATTTTCAAAAATTCATAACTTCGGTTCTGTTTAAGCTAGAGACAACTTATTGTTTCATTTTGAAAATAAACAAATAAATTTTAAGAAAAATAATAGCTTTAAAAAAATTTATAAAGACTTTAATATTGTTATACACAATTTAAATGTTTAAATAAATTTTAACCAAACTTTCCAAATCAATTTTAACATACCACTTAGTGTGTTTTAAATATAACCATCGTATTATCGATGGAGATGTGATTATTGCTATTGCAAAAAAATTAAATAAATTCGCGCGGTACCTGACGTGGGCGCACCAGTTGCAAACTTCGCCTCATCTTCTCGTCTCATATCGTTGTTCTCTGTATTATATGATCACTAGTATATATAGCGGACGTAGCCTAGTGGGTAGCGTGCGTGGCCCATAAGCTAAAGAACCGTGGTAGCCCGGGTTCAATTCCAGCTCAGACAAAAAGTTTTTTCAATAGAATTAATTTTTCTGTTCGGTCGTCACCTCTCTGCAGACATTAGCAAACCTCAGAGAGTAAAAATTGCCATGTAAAGCTTCATGAGAACAAAAACCGTTCGGAGTTGGCATAAAACACGTAGGTCCAGTTCTCGATCATTTGTGATCAAACATTTATTAACACGCACAACACAATTGATCAATAGAAGCTAGGTCAAAGTCCTTCCAAGGGCTGAAATGGCCAGTTTATTTTTATTTTTCTTAGTATATATACATATATAGTATGTTTTACATTTTTAATTGAACAATATTATTTATCAATAAATGAAGCCTTATAGAAAATTGGGTCAAACTTTAATAAACAATAACATTATTTCAGCAAACAGTCTTTAAAAATCAAACAGTCTTTAAAATATCAGTCTTTACTTACTAATTCTTACAATGTTTTTTTTTCATACAAAGAGAATTGCTTTTCTTCCAACTCTTGAAGTAATATTGGAATGATATTTTATCAATGATATTTTAAAGTTCCTTTAATCATTATAGCTTTCTAGCGGCAGGAATCACAGATTATTTTTTAATAACTTATTAACTACCGGAATTTTCATTGCGTGTAATTGACTTGCATTAACTTTTCGCAATTTTAGAGGTTTTTTTTCCTGAATGTTTTGTTAAATTGAAAGGATTGACAAAAGCATCATTACGAATACTTTTGCCTTGTGATCTTTAAGACTAATTTGCAGGCATGGTATTATGTTTTTTTCGGCGTCTTACTGATGGTGAGATTGGTGGCATGGATTGGTGAAAGGCAGAGCACTACTGCTGCAACAGCTGAAGTAAAGAATAGATGGATTTATTAATAAACAATATTATCTAATTAAATAATAATAAAATTATACCTTTATTATACATAATTTTTACGCACTCATAAGGTTTCCAATCCGGGTTTTTGGACTTTTTCCAATCTCGACAACCCCAGGATTATAAGGCCCTAAAATCCCGGAATTTTCGGGATCCCGAGATTGCCTTCAAATTGCAAAAATGCAACACTTTAATTTGACATTCGAATAAAAACTTTTAAAAAAAATTTAAATTTACCTCAAATGTTCAAAAATGAAATAAAAATATATTTCAATGGTGGCACTCGCAGTAATCTGCTTCAAAAAGCATTTGATATGATTAATAAAAATGCCAATAACTAGTGTTGAGTTCGAAAGATGTTTCTCTTCGGCTGGAAATTTCGCTACCAAAAAATTCACCTTTAAAAGACTTCAGTGATCTCAAAAAATGTACCTTTTTTATTTTAGTATTATTATGCCAGAAAGTATGAATTTTATGAATTATACAATAGATAGAAAGAAATAAAATAAATAAACTTTTTATAAAAAATTTAAGTAAATTGTTTTTTTTAATTCCTTTGTACAATTTTTTATTAAAAATTATCCTTACTTTCATACCTTGCACACGATTTCTTTTTTTGTTAAATAAATTACTTTTTATCTGTTTTTCAAATCCCGGTACTAATCCTGGGATCCCCGAATTCTTAATTAGTAATTCCGAAATTGCTTTTGAGTTCCAAAATTGGAAGCCCTAGACACCACATAATTTATTTTATATTATAATACAGATAACAATGTTATGAGGCGAGAATATGAGCTTTACTTTGCAACTGGCGCGCCGATGTCAGGTACCGCGCGAGTTTATTAAATTTTTTTGCAATAGTAATAATCATTTCTCCATCGATAACAAACCTTTTTTACTACTTTTTTCTTAAAACTTGCTTTGTTAACTTCAAAATGAAATAAAAAAGTTGTCTCTAGCTTAAACAGAACCGAAGGTATTAATTATTGAAAATTAGTCTCCAAGGCAAAAATCACGAAAATCTCAAACTTTTAACGACCTCTATTTTCAAAAAAAAAAACCTCGAACACGTGTCTCTTTTTTTTTCGATCATGTTCGAGTATCTTTTCGTGTCTCTTTTTTTCGATTTCATGGCAATCAAAAATATAGCGGTCAAAATGGTGTTCGGTATGTAAAAGAATGACCCATATAAGTATTATTCTGTTGTTATTTATTCTAAAAATGCGGCGTACAAAAGACTTAAGTCTTAAATGCCAAAAATATTTTGAAATAAATAAAAATAAAAATAAAAAATAAAAATTGCACAAGAGATGTTATTGCTTTCAATTACAACTTTTTTTAAACAAGTTTTAAATTGTTTTACAAGTTCTTATATGGTTAAAACCACAGATTAAAGATATGGTACAAAAATTGTTAACCAAGCCTCTCATACAAGCTTCCCCATAGTGCAATGACTGCACTACCCCGCAGTTCATAAAACTACCCCGCATTTTACTCTGTTTTACTATACTCTTACACAAATTTTTAATATATTAAATTAAAATTCATAAAGCATTTACTCAACAATTAAAAAAAACAAACCAAAACAAAAATGCGGGACATGCAATAAATTCACAATTAAAAAAAGAATCGTCTTAAGAATTCAACATTGCCACGCTGAGTTGGCTGCTGCAGCTTGAAATGTTTCTGTGAGGAAGAAGTTTACTATGTGTGCAAGATTTATTTCGTGCAGGTTGTGGTTTATATTTGGTTTATTTTATTTTGCTGGATTTGTATTTTCCCAGTTCTTTACAATTTTAATCGAAGTCCTTGAGAAAAAAATTATACTTTGAGTAGGAATTTTCTACATCCAATAATTTTATTTGAAATACTCTTTTAACCGTAGTCCTACGTTGAGAAAAACTTTAAATTTCACGTTGAGGTGTGGATGCGGAATTGTAGTTTTATAATATTTTGAAAAAATTTATAATTGAGATACTACAAGATACATGATTTCAGTCTACACTTGGCATAAAATAAAAATCATGTAAGCTTGCTTTTATCCCTAAACAAAGCGGTTTTGGAAATATATAAAAATTAAGAAATGTGTAGTTTTCTACACCAACTTAGGACTACGGTTAAGTAAAACTAGAAAGGACTTATCTTTGACTCGGCCCTAGTTAAGATATCTCACAGCCATGTTTTATTGTTGTATTATTTTGATGACGTGATTTATATGGGGCGCTTTTTTTATACATATTTTTCCATTTTTTGATTTTTTTAATATCAAATGCATTCATAAGAATTTAAACAACATTAACGAACTTTATTTAAGGTTTTTTGAGAACATTTTTCCTATTGTCAATAATATTAATAAATTCTTCATAAGCGAAAGCTTGCAAGCATATTGTTTGTACAGCCATTTTTTGTAGACCATTTTTTTAACAGAATTAGAATATTTTATAAAACATGAAATATTAACTGATTAGGAAATTAATGATTTTGAGTTTGAAAATTTTATAAATCATCTAATAAGAGACGAAATTTACTTAGGCATTAAAGTCAGACAAAAACTTAATTCGCAGTATTTACAAACTGATGATACTAACACATTTGTTAAAAACTGTGTTAAATATTACATTGAACTATGCAATCAAATAAAAAATGACTCAATTTTAATAATCCAGTTTTAAAAAACTTAGTTGCATTTAACCCACAAAACTTTTTAAAGCATGAAGTTCAATCTTTTCAAAATTTACTATTTCTATTGCCAAATTTAGTTTCTAAGGATGATTTACAAAATATTGATAATGAATCTCGAGAATTAAAAAATTTATATTTTAAAGATTTTTTTATGAAAATATCGAAATAAAAATATAATATTTGTGTAGAAAAATACATAATATCAAGTTTGGCATTTCAAAAACTAACCTAAACTAACATCATTTGTTGAAAAGCTAATATGCCTGCCAAACTCAAATGCGAATGTTGAAAGACTTTTCTCAAAAATAAATATCAATAAGGCAAAACTAAGAAATAGATTAAAAACAGACACACTTTCAGGCATTTTACTGGCACAAGAGTACTGACATAAAATAAATAATTTCACCATTGATCCTCAACGCAATTGATAAAATGTTTAAATTCAAAAATGTGTGATTAAATTCTAAGATTCTTATTCTTTTTTTATGTTCTTAAAAAACGTATAAGTACTTGTTTTGTGATGCAATTTTTATATTTAGCACAATGTACAAATACACTAGTCAAATGTGACCAAATTTAATTTGTTTTTAAAAACTTTTGGTTTTTTTTTTTTGTATAAGTACCTAATAAAAAATTAAAAAAGAAATTTAAAATGACGTATTTTTTTAATAACATATTTTAAATCACAAAATTATGATTTTGTATCACAGTTGTATAACAACACTGCTTGCACTCTTGTCTTCGCTTATAAAAAAACGCTAGAAATGCCAGAAGTCTCTCAAGTAAGTTTTGAAGAAGGCAACAATAAAAACTCCATATAGAGTCAATCACAGACTATACAGACTGTTTTGAAATACACTACCCTTTTCATCTTCAGTAGTCATTAGTGATACAGCTGTGGTCAACCTCTACTGTTGATCAACCCACTTGTTCAAATAAACTCTTCGAAATCATATGTCGTTCAAGCAAAGGTTCTTATTTCAGATCAACCCTGAGAGAACACCCACTTTAATAGAATTAAATATCACTGCTGGAGAGTTTTTAGAACTCTCTGAGCAACAACACGATGAAATGATGCGTGAAAATAGAAAAAATATACCTATTTTTAAAATAACTGAATTTTTGGATTGATAAACCTGCTACAAAGTGTGCTATTTTTCAAAATCGACAATAAATGGCGTGGAATTTTAAAACATTTATTGTAGTGATTTTTCAATAATTTTTTAAAGTGTATATTAAATTTCGTTACGATAGCTTTAAAATTGCAGCTGCTATCGTGATCACACACAGACAGACAGACAAAATTTTTTAATGAAATTGTCAATAACTGAATAGCAGTTGACAATTTTTTTCAAAATTTTTTATTTTTGAGCTTCAAGTTTTGTTTTGAAATAAAAAATTACAACAAACACATAGAAATATTCAAAATACTGGTTTACAATTTGTTAATTTGCCAGAATAGGGCTTTAAGTTAAAACTACCGTAACAAAAATTTTAACTTTTTCCATTGATTCTGAAGCCATGACATGTTTATTACTTTAAAATACACCTTCTTGTGCTGGCTGCCGGCTGCACTTCATAAAATGTTGTTATAATTCTTCATTGTTATTTTATTTTCAAATTGTTTTATTTTCTCCTCTTTGTACTTCCATTAATTATAAATAACGCTTTGTTTGGAGCACTTAAAATAATGGGCACAGGTTGAGTGTTAAGAAACATCTTCATGAAACATTTTGTTAAGTTGAAGCATTAAATTACTCTAGAAAGCGTTCCCTACACAGTTTCTTAAGAAGTTTATTTTTTTCACCTTAAACATTAATGGAGAGATTAAGTAGAAAAAATTTTGCTAGTTACTAAGTGCTTAGTACTGAGCATTGTCTAGTGCAGCATATGATTTTAAACAACAATCGCTATTAATTTGCATTGACGCGTATGGTTAATATTATTCAATTTAAAAAGTTGAGTGCCTTCAAATTTGTGAGACGTGTGTTTAAAATCTAAAGCTGAATGTGGTTTTAAATGTGTGTTTAGCAAAAAATGTTCGAGTTGTGTCAATGTAGTGAAACTTGTTTTTGTCGCATATGCAACTCAACTAGTTTCCTTAGCCAAATTAGTTAAATAGTTCCACTTGTATTTAATTCCATATAGCGTCATTTATATTATATTGAATTATGTTATCGAAGTGTTGTAGTTTTTGTTTTCTATTTTTTTTTTATATATTTAATAATGTTAATTGTTTCTTTTTGTTTTCATTTTTTAAATAATTTACTATTGGTCTTTTCTCCATTATGACCTTGTGTTATAAATTTTGTAGCTTGTAATTTTTTTCTTTTTTGCTGTTGTCACATAACTTTAAATAATTTCATTTTTATAAGATACCTTTCATGTTTTTATTATTTTTTTTTCTCTCATTTTTACGTCTTTTAAATGCCTTTTTAA
The DNA here is from genome assembly GCA_963920525.1 of Dichetophora obliterata. Lineage (NCBI taxonomy): Eukaryota > Metazoa > Arthropoda > Insecta > Diptera > Sciomyzidae > Dichetophora > Dichetophora obliterata. The sequence goes on along the minus strand of OY986435.1, from coordinate 146,939,525 downwards.
TGTACTTTGCGATTTGATATAAATTGTCAAATTTACTGATTTTAGGCATCATAAGAGTCACCGATTCGATTGTGGCTTCACATGGAACAAGTTTATTTAACATTACATGTAAAAAGCACTTAAAAAGCAGTAAAATTCTTTGAAGTCCACTCTGAATTCCAATATTTTTGTAATTTTATAATATGGAAAATAATTTTTAGCTTATTTTTTATTTCCTTTCACTGCCTTGCAACAAGCCGTCGGTACTTTTTTTAAATTGTAGATTGATTAAAACAGATAAGTTTTGTTTGTTTTCTCATGAGCTAAAGCATTGAATTGAAATTGAAAATGCAGAAAAGTTGCATCACATAGATTTTGTACTAGAATGTCTACATTTGAGATTTAGAAAAATAAACTGATTTCATAAGTAGTTAATATTCCAACTAAAGTCTTTATAAATACAAAACTGGCATTACCTACAGGTTAAGAATTATCCATATTATTCTATACATAAAATTTATATTTATTTAGAAAAAATTAAATTATTTATAAATTAATTTTGTGATCACTTTGCTGCAAATATTATAGAAAAATAAAAAAAATACCATACAATTTTTCATATGAAATCATTTGACAAGGAAGGTGTAGTAAGAACTATTAAGGAGTATTACTTGCGAACTTACAAACATAATCTTGAAACCAATAAACATAAATTTTTAAAACTAAATTTGAATATAAGATTAGAAACATTTCGTCTATGTTAGACTTTTTAAGGGTGTAAAAAAATATGAGGTACAATATTTCAATTAAAAATAATAACAGAAAAGTTAATTTCAATAAAACAATACTTTGTGGAAAAAAGATATCCAATTTAGTCTTAAGATTTTTCAAACCACTTATTTTAATAAAATAAGTGTAAAATATAGATATAAAAGCTAATATTTTAAAGCTGTTATTTTTGTATACTGTGGTGGCCGTTGCGTACTGCTAGAGTGCATGGCCCGTAAGCTAAGGAACACCGCGGTTCAAACACCAGCTCAAAGATAATTTTTTTTCAGTCGAATTAATATTTCTGTTCATCCTTCAACTCTCTGCAGACAATGAAAATCCTTAAAGAGTAAAAATGGCCATGTAAAGTTCCTTGAAAACATAATAGCCGATACACATTGACTGCAACAGGCGTCCACCGACAAAACGAAAACTTGCCGTCAGAGCGAAATGTCGCAGTATTCTCGACGATTTGATTATAATGAACGCAACAGCGACAGTCTGTATTTCAAACTAAACATTAAAAAACTCTTCTTTTTTCGCTTTTGTCGTCTATCAAATTAGAAATAGATTGAAATTTGCGGCAGCGACAATTGTGGTCGTGTTCTGTCTTTGTCGTGCTGTCTTCAAAAAATACATCTTCATAAGAAAACATGCGTTCTATTACAATTGGCGATCGTCGCTTGTCGCAATCAATGTGTATCGGCTATAAACCGTTCGTAGTCAGCATAAAACTCGTTTAATAACACGCACAAAACAATTGATCAAAAGAACCTCAGTCAAATTCGTTCCAAGGGCAGAAATGGGCAATTTATTTTTAAATATAATTTTTTGTATATTCTTGAATATATTGATGAGTCTCAGGTAAAAAACCAGTTCATAAAATTTTTATTTTATTAAAAAAATACTTTATGTTTCTAAAAATAGGATCTAGAAAATATAGCGACATATCGAACAACTTTTTATGGTTTTTATTGGACCATCGCAATGGCCTGGTGCTTTAACTTTGTATCCAAAAGTTTAATAAAAAACATTTCTTTTTATCTTGTTGGTTCGTTAATTACATATTTTGAATAAATATTTTATACTCTCTGCAGGTTTTCCGGTTAGTAAAAAGTAAAAAGTTTTTTTAGTAAAAAGCTTCTCCAGACCTGTGTGTAGATATAACTAAAGCTTTTAACATAGTCAAGAATGATATTCTATTAAATAAATGTAAAATGCTGAAATTTGCTTAAATTACAGTGGCCAAAGTCATATCTGCAAAATGTTTCCCAATGTGTAAAAGTTCAGGATAAAGTAAGCAATAATCTATTTCTTAGTATGGGAGTTCCATAGGGTTTAGTCTTGGAACCTTTTTCTTTCTTTAGTTTATATAAACTCTCTTTTTAAGCTAAACCTTATAGGTAATATAACTGCTTTTGCTGATGATATTGGCTCTCTTGTAATCAAAGCTCTCAAAATTCATTAAATTTATTTTTCTACCTCAACTGGGATCTGAATTTGCTACGCAACTAATTTTCTGAACACCATTTACTGAGAAGTAGAGAACATTAAAATATGCTCGATAAAAGTCGATTTGAAGCACACTAAAAACATTGAAAAATCACTGAAATATGCTTGATAAATATGATCGATAATACTAATATAATATTAAAAATAATAAAACTATAATAACAATTTTTTGGAACGGAATACATAAAAAACTTTCTACATTTCTCTGTTAAAAGAAATGAATACGCAAAAAAACTGCGCTCAACATCGTGGTATCAGCCAATATCTAAAATATGACAATTAATAGAGCCTTACCTTACTCGTATATTCACTAAAAACTTCTTATTTTTTTAACAACATTTTTTTTCAACAAACTTAATGTCCTTAAACTTTACATTACGAATGAAAACGAAATTGAATTTATTTAGAAACTTTTTCATTTAAACTTCTCAAAAACTTTTTAACATCTTTAACCACTTTAAGGCTAGACTGATGCGACAAACCTTTTGTTTCTAAAGTTATTAGTGAGCAATGAATTATCGCAAAGTTGACTTATAGTGCATTTTTTTCTGAAAAAAATTTGTGCCTTCACAAAATGCAGAACTTTTTAGATTCTGACCTGAATTTACAGAGTGTTGACCTATTTTGAGCTGAGAAAAGAACAGAAAAAATGCAATATTTTTTCCCATTCAATATTGGATGCACTGCTGTTTAGATTTCCGATGTATTTACGATTAAGGTTATGTATAGTGCCGTCTGCAGCGAATTTTGAAGAAATATTTAATCAAATATTCATCGAAAAATTCAGTTTTAATACACTCACGACTTTAATCAACAGGATGTTGAATTTAATTTCGGTAATTTTATAAAATTGCAAATGTTTTCTTCTCTTAATTTTTACAGCATGAAATAAGAAATGTCAAAGTTACTTAATTTTGATTTTATGTTGGTATTACTAGAGGGCAGACTGCAGAACCATCAAATTTCACAGGTAAAAAAAAATCTGCATTTGCTATACTTTTGCGGTTAAAATTTTTGAGAAAAGACCACGATTTATATAGAAACCAACATTTTTTTTTAGCAAAGAACAGAAAAATGCATAATTCTTGAAGAGGGCAAAAAAACTGCAGAATTTTTTCCAGAAAAGAATGCTGAATTAATAAAGGCCAAATCATCACATAAGGTTTCTTTCATGTTATATTTCGTAGATTATCAAAAAGGTAGCCAGATTAACTCGAATGTAATATCTCACGATTAGGAAAAAGTTACAATATATATATTGTATATTTATATTTATATATTTTATACAATATATATTTTTAATTTATATTACATTAGCGATTTATTTTGAAAGTGGAGCCACCCCATTTTTTGATATTACGAGATATTTTAAGGTTTGCATTTTAATGAATTTAAAAATACTGCTATGCAATAGTACACATATTTTTTGTATTTTGTGGTGTTAGATAGTGCTGGCTTAGAGAAATTAAGGTTTTATTATACCTTGATGGACTTTCCATAATTTTTGAATTATCGTAATCGCTTATTAAAAGTCTAATATTTCAGTTGTATCAGAGTTTTTTAAATTTCCAAAATCAAAGTTTAAAAATGAAATAAAACATTTAAAACATTTTTTAAATATTACTGTGGAAAATAGTACATAAAAAAGATGTAATTTTATTAAGAATTTAATTTTATGAAATTATACATATTCTTTATTATTTACTTTATACGTCTAAAGAATAATATATATTAGAGCACCCATATCTGCTACCATGTCTTTTTTCACTCCCGGCTTATTTTCTTAAAATGGATTAAAAGTGATATCTGCAAAAAACGGCAATCCTCTAGTAGGAAAGACAGTCACTTAAAAAATTACCAAAAAAATTTTATAAAACTCTCATAACATATTTGTCTTAAAACTTTAAAATTAGTGAGCTTAGGAGAAAATTTATTGATTAATTTGTATGTAAAATTCATAGATTTACACTTTAGGGTACTTTTATTACCTTGAAATTTTTTCCCTTAAATATTTGGCAATCTAATTTGTTTTTATAAATTGTTTGCAGTAAAAATATCATATTGAGTTTAATATATAGTTATCATTATCTCTTTTTTTTTAAAAATGGACTTGCACCCTTTTAAAATAATTTTCTTACATGTCAAATATGCTTATATAAAAGCACGAACGTAGTAAAAATACAAGAACTCTATCTGTATTTGCAGAAAGAAAACCTTTTATCATAAACCAAATTGAAGTAGTTCGTAATTGTTTCAAAATTTAAGCTGTTAGGGATTTTAAATATTTAGGCCTTCAAATTGATTCTAAAATGAATTGGAGTTTTTAGAAAAATTTGTGTTCTGCGCTCAGAAGCTTTTATTATTTGGGAAATGTATGTTTTACAAAACTACTTTCCAATTTACTCATATAATCGAAATTTCCACCTGATATTACAATACGATATTGCGTGTTGGAGAGGCACGTGCTTAAATAAAATTCAACCACTCCTTACGTTGCAAACAAAATATAGTGAGAAAACGTTTGCAAAAATATTACTTGTGTCATAGCTTTCCACTGTTTAAAGGCTTCAAAATTCTTTCATAGCGTATTTTTTATTGTTTAAAAGTGCTCAATATTTCTTTTTTAGATCAGTTTCTCAGACAAATAAGAAGTTTTAATATTTATGTGAATACATTCAAACATTTTTTGTGAGAGTTCCATTTTAATAATATTGAAAACTTACTAAAGAACGTTGTATTTGGATTAAAGTTAAGATTCATTTAAAACTTAATTTTCTATATCTCACTGTAACTCATTATGATTGACAAATAATACAGCATTTTGCTTTTAATAATATTGTTACTGCATTGATTTGCCATTGCACTTCTATTTGGATTTGGATAGTTGCATTATTATTTGTTATTGATCCTATTATTAAATTAATTTATAAGAATTTTTTTTTTGCTCTGAAAATATCTTTTTATAACCTTTGTATTTTTTTTTGTTAGCAACTTTTCAACTTTAATAATAATAATAATAATAATAATAATAATAATAATAATAATAATAATAATAATAATAATAATAATAATAATAATAATAATAATAATAATAATAATAATAATAATAATAATAATAATAATAATAATAATAATAATAATAATAATAATAATAATAATAATAATAATAATAATAATAATAATAATAATAATAATAATAATAATAATAATAATAATAATAATAATAATAATAATAATAATAATAATAATAATAATAATAATAATAATAATAATAATAATAAAAATAATAATAATAATAATAATAATAATAATAATAATAATAAAAATAATAATAATAATAATAATAATAATAATAATAATAATAATAATAATAATAATAATAATAATAATAATAATAATAATAATAATAATAATAATAATAATAATAATAATAATAATAATAATAATAATAATAATAATAATAATAACAATAATAATAATAATAATAATAATAATAATAATAATAATAATAATAATAATAATAATTATAATAATAATAATAATAATAATAATAATAATAATAATAATAATAATAATAATAATAATAATAATAATAATAATAATAATAATAATAATAATAATAATAATTAATAATAATAATAATAATAATAATAATAATAATAATAATAATAATAATAATAATAATAATAATAATAATAATAATAATAATAATAATAATAATAATAATAATAATAATAATAATAATAATAATAATAATAATAATAATAATAATAATAATAATAATAATAATAATAATAATAATAATAATAATAATAATAATAATAATAATAATAATAATAATAATAATAATAATAATAATAATAATAATAATAATAATAATAATAATAATAATAATAATAATAATAATAATAATAATAATAATAATAATAATAATAATAATAATAATAATAATAATAATAATAATAATAATAATAATAATAATAATAATAATAATAATAATAATAATAATAATAATAATAATATAATAATAATAATAATAATAATAATAATAATAATAATAATAATAATAATAATAATAATAATAATAATAATAATAATAATAATAATAATAATAATAATAATAATAATAATAATAATAATAATAATAATAATAATAATAATAATAATAATAATAATAATAATAATAATAATAATAATAATAATAATAATAATAATAATAATAATAATAATAATAATAATAATAATAATAATAATAATAATAATAATAATAATAATAATAATAATAATAATAATAATAATAATAATAATAATAATAATAATAATAATAATAATAATAATAATAATAATAATAATACTAATAATAATAATAATAATAATAATAATAATAATAATAATAATAATAATAATAATAATAATAATAATAATAATAATAATAATAATAATAATAATAATAATAATAATAATAATAATAGTAATAATAATCATAATAGGATTCTGAAATTTTCTTTAAAAAATTCAGTTGTGTCATTTAATATTCCTATAAAGAACTTTTTCAAGAAAATAATTTTTTTGGACCAATTTTTTATGGAGCTATAATAGCCAACAGAACTAGAATTAAACATTGATACCTATCAATATGTACATATTCAAATCAGTATACAATTTTTTCGCTCTCTTCATTATTTGCTAGCTATTTGGAAAACTGTAATGCAAATCAAGCACTAGCTGGATTCAAGGATTTTTTTAAGCCGTTTTTATTTTACTTTAGCTTTTTTTATCAGACGTAAGGATTAAGATCCAATTTAACTCTTTTATGGGATGAATTCCATAATAAATCTAATTAAAGTCCAGTGCAAAGAACTTTCTTAAAAAAATCCTTTCGAAAATAGCGTTGTTTCTTTAAGAAAATTCTTTTTAAAAATCGCATTTCAACTAGTTCAAAATAAAGGATGCTGGCATTTAAAAATATAAATATAGATACATAAAAATTTAATACGTATATAAAAGTTTATTCATTAATAATAAGGTATATTAATCATGATATAATGACAGCTTTATAATCAATAACACAAAATATTAAATAATCTGGCTTTGGAAAAGTTCGTTAAATAAAATAAATTCTAAGAAATATATATAAAAAAATACAAGTAGATATATAAAATTGGTATTATTAACCTTCAACGATCAAATTGTTGCTGCAGCACAAAATGATTTTTTTTATTAATAAACAATATTTTCAAGTTTAATACAAATATGTACTTCGGTTAAAAAATATATATGCACTTAAATTATCAAATTGAATAAATTATCATAATTTTACTCAAAAAAATTAAATAGAATTAATAGAAATTAATAGAAAATACTGCTCTTCAGCAGTCCTGTAACTGAAAACATTTTACTCAATGACAATTTTTTATATATTCCAAAACTTTAATAGTATTATTAAAATAATTGATACATAAATAGATAATTTAATGCACAAGTAAGAATCAACCGCTTTCGTGCTAAGTTCAAGCATATAATGCTTTATTTTTCTCCCTGTCAAGCTGTTTTTGTTATTTTCTGAAGAACAAGTGGTCTATGTAGCAAGTGGAGTTTTAGAACACAAGTCACCAGTTTCACTATGAAAGATATATATATATATATATAACTTCTTTTTATACTAATCAATGTTTACTTTTTCCAACATTATATCAGTGAGCGAAAATGTTGCAAATTTTTTGACGTTCGTTCATTCTATTGATTTTATCACAATTTTAACTCAAAATCAGCAAAGCTGAAAGAAGGGAACAAAGAATATAAAAAAAACTCACAAAAGAGCAGTCTTACATATACGCTGTATAGAATATTTACATATACACAATACAATATATAAGCATACACATTTATGTAATAGAAGATATGTATTCAAATAAATAGATGTATTATATATATATGAAACGACAAGTATCTAGCTTTTTCTGCACATCAATGTAACGCCCTAAAATAAGCTTTGACGCTATAAAACTTTTATAAAGCTATTGAGCTCTAAAACTTTTAAATGGGTTATTCACAACAAGGAATATTTGAATTTAAACATTTAAATTGTTGCCACTGATTAATTTTTTATTCTTTGGCCTTGATCATTTTGTCTAAATTGCTTACAAATATAACAAATATATGTATATAATTTAAATAATTTCAAAATATTTATAGATTCAATGTGACTATCTATAAAAACTTCCCTTTCTCTGCTAGAAAATTTCCCACCCACACCACAGTTTCAAACCAGTTGCACCGGCGCGCTCTGTTTTCGAGACACGCAGGCTTAAGCTTCTTAATTCTACCGGTAGTCGAAAGCAACAGCATTTTACTGCAGCGCTGCAGGCATCAACCATGAAAAAGTCCCAAGCATTTGAGGCTATCACACACACATGCAAATATAAATGTAGCCCACCAAATGATGTGACAAACAAAATACTACACGCCATGCTACATGCACATGCTACACATACTTTGACATGCAACACACGTGCTGCGCTGATTGGCTGTTGCTATGACAACATATTGTACAGCGGCGGCCATGCGCTGTTGTGACATGATGGCTTCACGTAACGGGCACGAGTTTGCGTTACAGAGCTCACAAGCCTTGGATGCCATGTTTAAATTAATCTCTAGTCGGCATGACGCCATGCCAAAGAGGGCGTGTGACAGGTCGCTCAGTGTTTATTTTTTGTTTTTTCTGTGAAGTCAGCCTAATACTATTTTCCATGGATGTGTGCGTGTTGTTGTCATTGTGTGCGAAATACAAACACACCTACACGCCACTACAAAAAAAAAAAACGCATATATCGACTCACACCATTCCGTCTAGAAGTCTTTGGACTCCAAGTTTTGTTCGTTTGGGTTTCTTTGTATATTTGGCAGATCAAGTTATTTATCGATTTTACAATTTTGGCTTAAGACAAACATTTATTTATAAATTTATTCGAAGTTGCATATTTCTGTACGCCTTGTTGACAGTGGCGCCTGTTTGTCGGTTTCTCTAAATGCCTTTAGACTTGAAAAACTTGCTGCATCGATAAAATATCAATTCCGACCTTTGTTTCCACGTTGATTTGTTAGAGGTTAATGACGCCACTGAGTGTAACAATAAGCTAGCAGAACATGGTCAAAAGATTATTGTGAACAAGCTATGAAGAGTCCAGCAGCGTGAATCAAAATCTTGTAAGCATAAGATATATTTTTAAAGAAGAAGGCTTTATATTTGTAATCAGCTGTACCAGTTTGTAGACTCTCTTGAAATGTAGTATTGTCATTTATTTTTTTTTTATTACCTTCTGCTCTATAACTCTGCCTGTCATTGAAATCAATGCAAATGCCAGAATTTTGCACACAGCCGTTCTTAGTTTTAGAATTTGTTATGAATTTCTTTTTACAATAGAAGAATTCCACTCAGTACATGGTTTCAGATTCTTAACATATATGGAAACATCAAATGCTCAAGAAGAGCGAAACACATAACATCAAATGACATGGCATAACATTTTAACATAAAACAATGCAAACGTTTTGGTTCATTAGGGTTTTTTTACTTTTGCTTTCGTTTTTTTTTTTTATTTAAAATACAATTCTTATTGTATTTTTTTTTGAAAATATAAAATTAGTGTCAACAAAACCTTAAAATAGCATAAATTTTGGAAGAAATATTTTACAAAAATATGCGTGGATTCTTTAAAAAACACATGTATATTGAACGAGTGCATTTATAAGCAACCGCAGGGGGGGCACTTGCCCCCCTAAACAGTGAACATTTTGTATATATCTTCAGATTCAATCAAAAAAGGCGTAAGTTTAAATCAAAAAATTTTAAGAGAGAAGCAAAAAAGCTTTCTAAATTGTAAGTTGCGCTTAAACTAAGGGCTTTGAGAACTATGTGAATAAAAACGTCGTTTTTAGTTGTGGAAGTGTAAAATTTAGTGAAACACGTATTTTGGTAAGGTGTATGATAATCAGTCAAAAAATCGCTTTTGAATTTTTTGTAACCTACAGCTTTTTTTATTTCATATGAAGATATGTTCATTATGTATTTGATATATTAAAAAAATACATTTTTAGGTTGAATTATAAATAAAGCAGAGCTAAACCATTCATTTTTAAATAGTATATGGCATCCGTTGCTGTTAGGCTTTGTTCATATTACGCGTTTTTTCACACACCGCTCTAACGTTTTTTTTCGCAAACGCGGCTGAGAAATACTGCATTTTGTTTGCATTTAAATATATTTATTTGTTTAATATTCAGTATTTTTCAGACGCGTTTTGCGAAAAAAATTGGAGAGCAGTATCGCAATCGCGACAAAAATGCGTAATATGAACACGGCCTAATAAGTTACGATACAAATGTTATTGTATTATTAAATTAACCTTTGTTTCACAGACACTTTTCAATACGTATTCTTAAATTAAAAAATTTTTCTACGAATTTTATTCGTAATTTTCAGCTAGAATAGAATTCGTAGAATGAAAGTAGCTAATTTGGTACACATTTCGAATATTTTATTTGTATTCATGCAAAAACAAATATATATTGTACGAATACATTAACGAATGAGCCTAATACCTTGTCACTAAAAAAACCTTCTGTTCAGTTGGGGTTTGAACCACGGTTCTTTAGCTTATGGGCCAAGTACTCTTCCAGTAGGCTACGGCCTCCTTGCAATCACACATTTCCTTATATTCGGTAATTGTTAAACAAACTAGTCTGAACGATTTAAGTTGTAATCTTTTTCAACTAATCTAAAACTTCGTACCTTCTACGAATACACCGAAGGTAGTTATTTTGTTTAAATCTAGCAAATGTTTTGCTTAAAAGCAAATCAGCAAAAACTTTGCTAAATCACGGTGCGATTTTAGAAAAAGATTGCTAAATTGAAATCATTCCTCATCTATTTAGAAAAAAACAAAATTTTGATTAATTTTGCTAATTTATTATAAACTGCAAAAGCAAGTTTCTACTTAATTCAAGCAAATTTTTGCTAAGTTATTATAAGCTCAAATAGCAAATTTTTATAAAATTCAAGCAAATATTTGCTAAGTCATTATAAACTCAAATAGCAAATTTTTACTAAATTCAAGCAAATTTTTTTCAAACACACGAGAACACGATTATTGTGAATGAAGAAAATTAGGAGACGATTGCTTAACAACTGCGATGGTCGAATGGATAAGCCTTATACTCACGCGGCCGAGGTTCAAATCTCCAGATAGTGATAATTTTTCAATTGAATTTAATGCTGATAATTATTTCACTTCAAAAATATGCTAGATTACAGCAAAAACTAATCAAAATTTGCTAACTAAGCAAAATTTTGCTTGAATTTATTCAAATATTTACTTAGTTATTATAAACTTGATAGCAAATTTTGATTAGTTTTTGATGAAAACTAGCATAATTTTGAAGTAGCTGAAGTATAACCACAATACAAATTAACAAACTGCTATCTCCGTGTAATGAGTACGGTCAACCTACGAATGAATTTAAAAAGTTATTCCTACGACGAATTGACGAAAGTTAAGGAAGTCGATCATTCTTCGTAGCAACAGATTGTAAGGGGCATTTACTTCAATAACGGATATAAACTTTGACGATTAGCAAATTTATGTTTTAAAGTCATTGTACACCAGCAGAAGACGAAGTAAATAAATATAATAAAAAAATTGGTGTTTTCCAAAAAGTCGGCTTGTTTTTCTATCATAAAGATCCAATTTGGATTTTTTTAATTATTCCTTAACTTAGTAAAATGACAAATCCTGCAGCATTTAAATATAAGAAATTTGCAGCGATCTAGGTGAGAGTATAGCTTCTAATTCAAAAGCGAAAGAAAAAATTAGGGATTTTAATAGAGTAGTCCAATTTTAGATCAAAGACTAATTTTTGAAAAAATCTTATATCATATTAACCCATTTTCTGCCGCGCTGAAAAAATTATTGTATATTTTGATACAAAGAATATTTCAATAGTAATTAGCGTCAACTGATTCCAAATCAGTCATCAAAAAAATTTAAAACCCATCTGATCTTTCGTTATGTCAAAATATCAAATATTCGAATAATCGAACGTTGGCGCTTATCCCATTTCTATTGTGTTATTATATAACACAATTATTATTGTTTACAAAATAGAAATACACACTATTATTGTGTTAACACGAAAATAGAAATGGGATAAGCGCCAACGTTCGATTATTTGAACATTTGATATTTTGACATAACGAAAAATCAGATGGATTTTACATTTTTATGACTGATTTGGAATTATGTGACCCTAATTACTCGGGAAATATTCTTTATATCAAAAAATATAACAATTTTTCCAGTGCGACAGAAAATTGGTTAATATGATATAAGAATTTATAAGGAAAAATTAGTCCTTGATATAAAATTGGACTACTCTATTAAAATCCCTAATTTTTTCTTTCCCTTTTGAATTATGTTAACATATAAATAGAAATGGGTGTGACGCTGTCGTTTGCTGGTAAGGTGTGACAAAACGTATTTGTATGGGATTTTATGGTATGAGATAAGCGAAAACGTTCGATTAAACGAACCCTAACTTTGACTCATACACGTGTCATCCACGTTTTTCCAGGTCTTGATTTTTTTATTGCAAAAAATAGCTTTGTCTTCATTCTTACATTCTTCATTACATTCTTTTTTTTAAACTATAAGTATATATTTAATATTTTTTACAAGAAAAGTCAAATGGCAAGGTATTTTCCAAACACACCCCCACCCCCTTGAAATTACGAGCGGTTATGGTAAATACTATTTTCAAATAGCCAATAATACAAAGTTATATATGATATCAACGATCTTCCTGATATCATTTACCTTCATAGTAAAAAAAATTATTGAAAATGGAGAAATTATATGTTCGATTATTCGAACACCGGTTGGAAATGGGTTAAGCTATATCATATTTAATGAAATAAACGTAAATAGGAAACTCGATTTGATACAACCATTTTATACTTCTTCTTAAAATTCACGTTATTTAGCGGCGCCCACCCAGTTTTAGAATTTTGAGTACTTTTTTCGCGTCATGTGCTTATATAAAAGCAGGATTCAGAATCAAGCCTCTCAAGGAGGTTCTGGAATATGTTAAGAAAAAGTATGAAACCGAAAACAAATCTAATGTACATTAAGGCGTATCAAATTAAAATTTTTTTCGAATTTCACATTCTAAGAGGTCTCAAAATCTGCATAGGGTGGTCAAGATCTGCCAAAAAAAATATTAGCAAAATATAAGGATCTCTTCCTCTCCCGCAAGAAAAAAGTTGTTTACTGAGAAAAACAGTAAAAATTACGATCTCAAAATGCTTTAAACTTTGTAAGTAAAACTACATATGTCTTAAATCAAAAGTAAATATAGAATTTAACTAAAAATATTTTGGCAAATACGATGCCACTCTTGGTTTTTACCCACAGAGTCCTGTGTGAAGGATATTTGAATCTAAATGTGCACTCGAGATTTCACAGAGCTTTTAATAGTTATATGATTGTCTAAATTTTGGTGTTATTGATTACAGTGTTAACGTTTCTTTTAAATTTGGCGAATTAATAAATTGCATATTTTTTTGCATATGCATTTTCCTGTTTTGGAAAAATGTATTCTTGAATGCAATTTTTTAACTTTTTAAAAAAATTAATATGTATAAGGTTTTATATCTCAGGCATTAGGAGTGGTACCGAAAATAATTTTCTCAATTCAGATTCTGCAAACCTTTTTTAACGGAAACCTGTCTAAAAATATCTATTTTAAAATAGCATGATTTTTTTCCTATTTTGATATTAACAAAAAGTTACTTCAAGCATGAAATTTAACAATTTTGATCATATCTCCTTTATAGTTATTATTTGATTAAAACACTTAACAAAAATTGTTAACTCAATTAAGACCCATCAAATGTTTGTGAATGATGAGTTGAGGTGTTTTAACGAAATAATAAAATTCTTGCTAGGAAAAAATTTTTTTAAAAACCGAAATAGGAAAAAAATCGCGGTCTTAACTTGGTGTTGTAAATTGATACTTTTGATCAGAGTGCTGTTCAGAAATATTTGAGGAATCTAAATTAAGGGAATTATCTTCGGTACCGCTTCTGGTGCCCGAGACATTTAACCTCATATTAATTTTTTTGAAAAAGTTAAAAAAATTGCATTCAAGTGTACATTTTTCAAAAATAAGACAATGCATATGCTAAAAATATAAAAATTATGAAGTTTCCAAATGTAAGAAAAACGTCCAAACTTTAATCAAAATCGCCAAAATTTAGACAATCAGAGAGCAATCAAAAGTTGCGTGCTACCTCGAGTGTACTTTTAGATTCGAATATCCTCCACACAGGACCTTGTGGGTAAAAACCGAGAGCGGGATCGTGCTTTGCAGGATATTGTTAGTTAAAGCCTTTATATTCTTTTACTTCAAGACATATGTAGTTTTTCTTACAAAAATAAAAGCATTTTGAGATCGTGATTTCTTACTGTTTTTCTTAAAAAACAAATTTGACCTTGCGGGAGAGGAAGACATCCTTTTTTTTCCTAAATTTTTTTTTTTGGGAGATCTTGACCCTTTGCAACTTTTGACACCTCTTAGAATACGATATAAATTTTTCGATACACCCTAATATACAAGTAACTCTTTAGTTATTTATACATACGTTTTGAATTAAAAAAAAAATAATTTTTTTTTTAATCATTCAAATAATATACTCGGTTGTAGTAACTTGGAAGCTGCTTTAACTGATTTATGTCAGAAAAGGAAATAAGTAGATTGGTGTCAATGCAGTGTGAGATCCGGTGAAAAATATCTCCCTTAGCATGCGGGGAACATTTCAAGAAAGCGACAACTTAAATTTTTACTTTTTGCGAATGATATGGATTTTGACCTCGTTAATCCAAGTCTGAAAAATTTCAGTCCACTCGAAATCGGTTTAGGAGTTAAGGGCTTCTAAATTTAAAAATTTAGTTTTTTTCAGTTTTTCAACAAAAAAAATTTTTTGTTTAATATTAGAATATTTATGTATGTAGCTTGGGGGCTCAATAGTAATTAATGCGATTTTATTTACGGATATAGGCCTTTTATTATTTAATTTATGTAACTATTAAGAATATTTGCTTTGGCAAAAGATTGCTAAGATGTATAACATAAAAAAAAACAAAATAAAATTTGTAAATATTTCGGTCATGATACTTGAAATATTTTTACACCATCTTAAAAATGATTAGATTTTCTTATGTGTACAAGCATGTGTAAGCCGGTGTAGTATGCGTATAATGTTTACAAAATTAGTACCAAAAATCGTAGTAATAGCATTATATAGGTTTCATTTTGTTTATGTTCATTCTATATTTCTTTATGCCTTAGCCACTTCCCCCTAAAACGAATATTTCGGATGCCCATGAATACATTTGTTACATTTACAAATGATCATAATAAATAATAACGAAAAAAAATTATGTTTGAGCTGCAGTTTGACCTCGACTCTTTAATTTACGGGCCACGCCCTCTTCCAGTAGGCTAAAGTCGCTTTACTATCATACATTTCCTTACATTCTGTAGTTGTTCGACAAACCAGCCAAAAAAAATTCTGCCTGAGCTGGGGTTTGAACCTCTAAACTTAATAGAATATCATGAACAGTCTCAAAATAGAATAATTCAAGTTAAGCTTAAATATGATATTACCAAAACAAAGTTTGGGATTTAAAGAATTTGATTTTGAAATAGTTTTTGATGGTTTTGAAATTCACAGTAATTAAGTTTGTACAAAAATTCATCGAACATTTATAATTTTGTTTTTAATTTTTCTTGAAAGTTAAATTTTTAGAAAAAACTCTATATTAATGGAAAATATGAAGTGTTAGTGTTTTCTGGCTTTCAAAAAACGACCCATTGTAAGTAATTGCACTTTTCCACTTTAAAAAATTTACTGTTTTTTAGTAATTGATAAGGAAATTGATTCTATACTGTATGGTATGAATTTACTTAAAATATTTCTAAAATGTTTAGTGATTGAAATATGTTAAAATAAATAAAAAATTGCAGGCAATTGGGTTTTGAAATCATAACTGCTTTAAATTAAGAAAAATTTTATATTTTCAATCTATTATAACTCTAGTCTCAGTTTCATATTTAAGATATAATGACTGATACTATATTTGAAAATTAAAATCGAAGCGCTAATGTAAAGTTAAACATGACGACTCGATAAACAACTTAAAATATTTTAAGAAACATTTAATATACCATTTATATAAATTCTAAACTCTGAAAGAAAAGATAAATTTTATATTTTAAATTTTATTTACTTTAATCTGAATGATTAAGTTAAGCATAAAAATTAAAATAGAAATCCGAAAAGTTTATTTAAAAGAAATTGTTATAATTGTTAAAATCTTGTAAACTAGTGTCCGACCGAATGTGAATTTTTGGACGAAACCGAATGTTCGGTCAAATAGAAATAATCGACCAAAGGCGAAGCCGAATGCTAACAAAATTTTTTTCAAGTAACAAAAATAATAAAATTTAGGCCTTGCTTTAGTTATTTAATAATTTCAGTACAAAAAACAGCAATCATTAAAGGTAAAATATGCACTTTTCATTAATATTTTTTGGAAGTAGTAAATAATATAGGTACTATAAACTTTTTGGGTATATTTACAGTACTTTGAAAAAGATTGCATATAATTTTCATATTATAATCAATAATTATTTAATTAATATACTGCTTAAAACAAGAACTGAGCTAGCGACCTTCTCACAGGTCGCAAAACTCATCTGAAACAAAAATCAAAATATTTTCTTGTTAAGTATGTATGTGATTATGGAATAATTTTTGTCATTTTTACTGAAAAATTTTGTTACTTTTTTGTTGATAGAAATTCTACTATGAAATTTATCAATGAGATTATGGTACATTGACAATTTAAGAACTCGTATTTTGAAAAAAACAATATAAAGATTCGTCTAAAATTGACTGAGTTATAAAAGTCGCAAGCTCGAAAACGCTGTTTTAAAAAAACGCGTTTAAAGTTTTTAACATAGTGCGCTTCCTGCTTTGGACGATTTCTATTTTTCTATAGAAAAATTTAAACAAAAAATATATAAAACATTTTTTGCATAACAAAATGCTAAAACATTCAGCAAATATTCGGCTATTTTTGGCCAAAGCCGAAGGTTGAGAAATTGGCCGAAGCTGAATATTCGGTCGAACACTATTGTAAACATTTTCTTAAGTTTGTTTACGTCATTTGTTAATATAACGATAAATTGTTCAACAATAAATATTAAAATTTAAATCCATTAGCATTTATCATTAGTTTCTAAATAATGCAAATTTTTGTTAAAAATATCAACAGTTGACGTCTACGTTAATAATAATTCATCAATTAAAAGAGCTTATAGAAACAACAATTTATCTTTAAAAAACTTGATACTTTTTTTTCAATTTAAAAAAAATTAATCAAGAAAAAATATATACTGATTTATTATAATGTATGCATGAGTGACACGTTCTATTATAATTAAAGGTTTGTCGGAAAACTGTCAAATAAATCAATCATATAAATAGAAATGGCCATGATATCGATGAAGCGACACAAACAGCTTGTACAGCAAAAGCGAAACAAACAACAAAATAAAGAAGAAACAAAAAGCCTGTCCAACCCACAAATAAAGCGGCAAACAAGTTTTAACGAATACCAGCCTGAATGATATGAATACAAAACTCAAAACGACGACAGCAACGAACACAACAACAACAACAACGACAAAAACAAAATAAAAAACATACATATGCGTAACTGTCAGGGTAAAAAACACCATACGACAAAGGTTCTTTGAAGTTGTATTTGACATTTTTCAGCTTAACTGTTATTAAAAAAAAGAGTAATATCATTTACTTTGGACAGTTATATGAATATCTTTGTATAAAATTTTAAGTAAAACGAATTGAAGATAATCATTATTTTGTATGGATAAGATTATTAAGATTCAATAACACATTACGACGTTTTCTAGATTTTTAAAAGGTTAAAGCAAAAGGTAACTGAAGGCGATTCAGCGTCTCTTATTGCAGCGCACTTAGTTCTGATCCTTAACTTCATAGCAATTTTAAGCAAATCAAAATGATATTTATTAGTTTAGATTCTACTTTAATATACGCAGGTTTTTTATATGACTCGATTTTAATTGGACATTTAACATATAATACACCAGATGAGGTCAAAAAATAAATAATTTTTGTAGACTTTGTTCTAGAAAAAACCAATCTAGCAATAGTTTTTAAGTTTTCTCATGAAAAAACTTCTCTCGCATGCTTATTTTCATAGTTTATTTTTCACACTCGTAAGTCGAAACGATGGGAAGACTCGGTTCATATAACTGACATCTGGTAAGCGCGATAAACAGTTCGTTGTTCATAACCGAATGGCTCAAAAGCTTGTCTGCAGTTCCGTTCTCGCAACGGAATGACGCAATTAGCTCAATTGGGAAATTGGCGATTGTGGCGATTGTGGCAATTGCATTTAGAAAATTGCCGACAATCGACAAAGTTAGTAGGGCAATTTTTCGGTTGCGGCAATGGGTTTAGTTCTGTGAGTGTAAATATATACTAACAAATTGATGCTTCCTCAAAAAAAATGTTTTCGATTTTTAATTTCCGGATTTATTTTTATCTATATTTTTATACATTTATTTATAAATATATTTATTATATCATATTTTACACTGGTCATGAATGTTAAATGATCGGTCTGGTGTGATTGGTTGATATGATGGCATGGGTCATATACGCTTGAAACAAGCTATCAGGCTTTCGGTTCTCACTCATGATTAAAATTCTTAATTGTAGGTCCTTTTTCTTTTGTCGTTATTATATAAAACTTCAGTATATTTTTCCTCTATTCGACTCCATTATTTTCTTGAAATGATAATAACTTGCTTGATACAAGAAAATAATTTTCTTTTATTAACATCCTTTTGCTCTATATGGGAAACTGTTTTAGAAAAAAGAGTAATGTGCTTTTTTTTAGAAAAAACACTGTAAGCATATTTTAAGAAAATTATTTATTTACTTATCGTAATATTTTTTCATTTTTGTTTTAGAGTTTGACATTACGCCATTGCTCGTAAAGCGTTAAACAAAAAAGTTATACTTGCGTTTGGATATGTTATACATTTATAAGACCATAACTTGTTAGACAAATTTTAGTTATGTCTGAAGCTCCGTACCGAATTGCATTCTTTCGTAAATCGGCTTTATTAAAGTTAGGTCGTTTTTAAAGAAGATAACGGGACTTAAAACAAATTTAGAAAAATTTGTAAGATACTTATTAAAAATTGCATGATCTTTGTAGCAGTAAAATTAAAAAAAAAATTCTAAATTTTTAAATGACTCGGCGATGTAATTTGTTTTTTTTTTTATTTTAAAAAATCTTAGTAATATATTCAAAATGCCTGAGAATTTTTGTATGGAGTCTCCCGTTGATTATGAGTATTTTAAGTGAATATTAATAGTGAAAAGTTCAGTATTTTAATATTGAAAAAGGAAGAATAATAGTGAAAAATTATTTCGCTGATTTAACGTCATATAAAAAATGGCAGATGAAGAAATAAACTATTGCGATCTCAACAAAGGAATTTATCCAAACAAGTGTGAAGTCATATAAGAATAAAACAGTGGGATGGTCACAGCTTAATCACTCAAGACTACTGAAGATGGAAGCTTAGCTCCTTCCGAAATAGTTAGCCTTGATTGGTCTGATTGACCCTGTACAGAGTTTATTGTTGTTGCCTTTATAAAAACTTTTTTGATCTAAATAGCTTAGTATTAAAATCTCGCAAAAATTCAAAGAATAGATCACAATGAATTATAAAAAAATTGCTTTGAAATAAAAATTAATTTTTTGAAACTTTGGCGTTTTCATAATTCTGAACTTTAAAAAATTACTATAAATATAATTAAAAGGCTTGCCAAATTTTAGAATGAGATCTATCGTGGTTAAGGAGATTTAATTTTTTAATGTAGTTTAAAATTTTATTAGAACATAAAATAGTGCATCTAAAGCACAGCAGATCCCACTCGAAAACTAGAAAAGCATTTTCAGTAAATAACTATAATTTTATAGCTTCACACGAAATGTACTATCTATTTTTTTTTTTCAATGTAATAAAAATTATGCATATATCAATCTGAAAAAATTTATAACATTAAACTGCTTGTCCACTATCAATGACTTCTTCTGCTAAACCGGATGCATAATTATTCACAATTATGGTTCACAAGAAATAAATAGCAACATTTTGTGCGATACTCTTGAAGCAAGCATTTTCACATTTTCTTTACTAAACAAAACATTTTCCAAACACAAGAATATTTTTTTTACCTCTTTCATTATATGCCTGCATTAAGAATTTATTGTCTCAATTTAAGTTTTGTTTCAGCTACTAAAATCAAGCAATTTATTCACGTTTTAAAAAATCATGAAATAAACTGATTTTAAAAAATATTTCCTCCTACTTTCTTTTAACTAGTTTGCTTGCAAAAATCTTGCAAAAGCACATCAAATCTAATGACTATGATCTCTGATGTTTTAAGTAAAATGGAAAAAGGACATCAAGTGGAGGCAATATACACCGACTTTAGCAAAGCTTTTGATCGAGTCGATCATGATATCTTGGCTTCCAAATTGGAAAAGATTGGTATCTCAGGATCTTTGCTCAGTTGGCTGAAGTCCTATCTCCACGACAGGTCTCAGTTCGTAAAATTTCAAGGTACCTTATCCAAACAGATTTTAGTTACATCCGGCGTACCACAAGGTAGTCACCTCGGTCCACTTCTCTTTAATATTTTTATCTCAGACCTATCTGATATTCTTTGCGATATCCCACATCTAATGTATGCAGACGACCTAAAAATGTACCATGTTATTAAATCGGAAACAGATGTAATTTACTTACAGTCGAAACTGTCATCTCTTGAGCACTGGTGCAATCAAAATAAACTACATCTTAATGTTAAGAAATGCTGCGTAATAACCTTCTCCCGTAAAAATTTGGAAACAAATAACAGTTACTTCCTCAATAGCATTGAACTTAAAAGAGTCAACCATATTGTTGATCTTGGTGTAGACTTGGACAACAATTTGCGTTTCAACTTACATTATGATAAAATTGTATCTAGGGCCAGCAAACTACTCGGTTTTATAAAACGGCGTGCAAAAGAGTTCAAAAATGTTTGGGTCACGAAAGCTTTATACTGCGCGTTAGTGCGCCCTATTCTTGAATATGGATGCATAATTTGGAATCCTGCTTTCGAATCACACAGTGAAAGACTTGAATCTATTCAAAAGCAATTTCTGCTTTTTGCGCTTAGGGACACGTATAACCCCCGTGAGTACAATATATTGCCACCTTATGATTTTAGGCTTAGCCTTCTGAATTTAATGCCCCCTTTCATCAAGAAGGACTTTACTTAGTTCATGTTTTACCTTCGATATCATTAACGGTGTTGTTGATAGCGAGTATATATCAAACAAGATACGATTTAATGACCCATTCAGACGTACACGGCATACACGACTATTAAATGAATATCAACATCACACTGTCTACGCAAGAAATGAGCCGATAAATAGGTGCTGTAGAGAATTCAATAATATCAGCGACTACTATTCACCCCCTATGTCTAAATTAACTTTTAAGAAAACTCTTTCCAAGTCCCTATTTCCGTCATAATACCTTCCTTCAAGCAACTAGGTTTGAAATCTTAATCTATAATTAAGCATGCCCTCTCCAAATCTTTTTTCCCTACTAAAAGCCCAATAATCCTGCGCTCTTCATTTATTGTCCTTTTAGACATTAAGAATTAAATGCTAAGATAATAAATAGCCAGTCCAATTCCCTATTCCCTTCTCAGATCTCTCCTAATCTTATCAAATAAAATTCATAGCTATATTACTATGTATAAAATATGTTAGCATGTAAGTTCCTTTTCTTTTTCTTTTCTTCTCTCCTTTTCTTTTTGACGTGTTATGGAATTCATGTCGATCAGGTGGGCGGATTACGCCCACATTGATTTGCATATCTTCGAACACTAAAACAAGGAAATGGGAGAACGAAAAAAAAAGAAAAAAAATAAACAAACCTGTTAGAATAAGTAAATTGCCTTGCTTGGCCAATAAATAAATAAATAAATAAATAAAATCTGCGTGAAAGTAATCAAGCTAATTTAATTAAAAACAACTTTCAGAGCATTGGTTTAATCGCCGAAAAGGAGGTTTTAAAATAATACATTTTTTACAAAAAAAAAAACATGTCAATTACAAAAACTTTAATTGGTCTAACAAAATACATCTAAAAGTTTCCATAAAAAAATACAAATATAGTACCTGGCTAAGTTCGCAGTTAGTAAGAAATGAATTAATGCCTTTTCATACCGTCTTCCGTAGAAAGATAAACAAGATATAAATAACCAAATAATTAACTTATTAAAAAGTGTGCAATATAATTAATTCCATAGATATTTAATAAATACAAAGAAACACAAAGTAACAAGTAAATTATTTTTTATAACACTACAAACACTTGTACACTTTCAATCTAGCGACATAATAACATTCAAAACAACGCTGATTTTTACTTAAAGTTTTCAAAACTCTTTAATAGAGGATTATAAGTCATCTCTAAATATGATTCTATTTTTATTTTTTAAATTTCATTCGATAGATTTGATGTCTAACTGTCTTTGCACATTTTATCAGCTATAAAATTGTTATAATTGTTTTTTAAATCATTGCGTTTTTTTAAAGCCTTAAGCTTACGGTTTGTTGACAGTTTCTTTTTATTATGTGCTAAGGTGCATAACATATAATTTCTTCTCAAATAAACTCTCACTAATATTCACTTTCCAATTGGTCTCTTTGCAGCTCTGATTAATTTATGATGTATTAATTGCCCATAATTAAATGTGCCAAGTATTAAACAACAACAATCAGAAAACTTAACATAATCACTCATGCCATTAAATTCCCATTACAAACCAATAATAACAAAAAACAATAAAAAATAAACCATTGACGGGTATAAAAATTACGCCTGTAGCTATAAAATTTTAAATAACTTATTAATAACAAACAAAAAAAAAAAGCAAATAAAAGATTGCAAATTAAAAAACAACAAAACTAGAAGAAAGAACAAAAATATATACATACGTATATAACGGAAGAATCAGTGCAAAAGTGCGGCTGAAGCTGTAAAAAAGTTCTTAATGCTAACATTTAATGGTGCTTAAATGCCAACCAATATTACTCGAAAAACAACAACAACAGAAACGTAAACACTTCGAACAACAACGTCTTAACAATAATAAACAAATTGCTGTGATGAATTGGCAGCAATCATTAAAAGCTACAGTGGGACTAATAGACGCACACATAAAAATGTTTTATGACCGTATAATGTGCGTTTCTCTTTGTTGCTGTCGTATTTTATGAGAATAAGGGGAAATATTGTGGTGCGGTTGTATACTGAAGGAGGGGAGGGGGAGGTGGATAGCTAGTTGTATTTGTATACTTGGAGCATTTTGAGCGCTTTTTTATCTTAAGATAGGTTATGGTTTAAATGTAGGCTACGAGGGCAAGTTGTTGATGTTGATAATGACTCTGGAGATGACTCAATCGAAGCGTTGTACACGGCAAACACATGTTGTTCTTAGAACTCAAATCTAGGCCACCAGAATTTTACTTTTAACTCTGCTCTTGCTTTAAATAAAAAAATAAGTTAAATAAACATTGCCACCTCTGTCCATTTTTCAGTTTATCTTTTATTCTTGCTAGACATTCAGTAGACGGCAGTTATTTTGTCTTCAGACCGCATAATAATAAAATTAAGTATTATTATTATCGCATTAAATGACGTTTAAGTGTTGCTACCACCAACACATTTGATCGTAAATATAAAGTAAAATAAAAAGAAAACAACTATCGTTTGCTCTTTCGCACATTCTTCAAGCCTGTCTATTAGTCTTGACTTTAAGCTTTATTAGGTCTTTACTTTTACTTGTGCTTGCGTAGAAAATGATACTTTATGATTCTTTCCTCATTTTTATGTGCTCTTTTTTTATTTTTTTTTTCTACTATATGTTTGAATTGTTGTTACTGTCGGTTTTTGTTATTTTTGTTGTCTGTGAGTTTTTTTATGAATGAAAATTTTTAGTAGTATTTTATTGTCTCTGATATGGTATTTTTATGAGCAGTCAAGTCAACGTAAGTCGAAAAGCTTATCTCAACTACTTTAGGCAAAACTAGATTCGAAATAATCTTCAAAGCCTGTGGATACATCAGCATGAACGAAAGTGTTTTAAAAAATTAAGTCAAGTTCAAAGTGCTTACGATGTAAGATTTCGCACATGTTCTTCCATTTTCTTTTTGTTAATAGTTTTTGTAGGAAATATAAATTCGTGTACCCAGGCTAGATAGATATAATTCGAATATTAATAAAAGATGAGCAACTTAGTGAAACACTTAATGAAAACTAACGCATTATTAATAGCCCATTATTTAAAATAATTGTTTCACTTATGCCTATAATATTCCTGAGGTTGCAAAATAGAGAATGCAAAACATTTTTGTATAGATCGTAGGTCTGAGATGTTTCAAACAGAAATGCATACTTGCTGTGATAAATACTTCGAAAGCTGATACACGGGAACAGGTGGACTGTAATTTTTATAAAAAATGTTTTAACATTGTAGTATCTCATTGTTTATTTGCAATACAACACTTTTTAGTCAAATTCTTTGTTTAGTTACCTAAGGAGTTATTATAAATAGTTATTGGACTTAGGCAATTTATTACAGTGACTTGGCTTCTTTTGAAACGAAACTAGTCGTTTAAAAATTAACCTGGATAATTTTGAAATTGAATTATATGTCATGATCCTATGAGACCAGTTGGACTTAAACAGTTTTGAACAATAACATTAAAATTGTTTTGATCTACTGATAATTGTAAGAACAATATTTGCTTGAATATTTGAAACCCTGCCCTACCGTGTATATTCAGTCGCATTATCTAAATTGTAATACCTCCATAACTTCCAACATACTGAATGTTTTTTTTTTTAAATTCTGTGGATATATTTTTTGTCTATCAATCAAGATTACAAAAAAATTTCTTTTTTAATTTTACATAAATTTTTGTGGTCATTATAATTTTTTTAAAAATGCATTAAAAATTAGTTTTAATGTTTAGAAGAGTCTTCCCCTATCGACGTACTGAATACTTATAGTTTTGACTTACGTGGTGATAACAACCACAATGTCTGTAGTGTCAAAATTATATCTCAATATACTTTCACTTTTGTTGAATCATTGAAGTAAGCACATCTGCTGAGAAAAAACAGAAGTGAAAGTCTTTTTATATTTTGAACGTGTTTTTTCAAGTAATTTTATCGATAAAAAGAGGCGGATATGAGCGAAGTTTTTACTTTGTTTTGTTTTCTATTTTTCACAATGTAATGGTGTATTGGAGGAAAAAATTATGTGTTTTCATGAATTTGTTAATTGCGGCTCTGCAAAATAAAGTCCCAAACCATTTAAAACAACCACAATCATTTCTACGGGGGTTATTTGATTAGTCAAAGACTTTTTGAATAAAAGGTATAAAATTAGTTTTAACACTAATTTATTTTAGGAAGGAAGTTTTATAAATAATATTTAAAAAACAGTTATTTAATTATTTGGATACAAAATATATTGTGTGATGAACCTGTTGACTTTAAAAAGATTATATATTGAGTTTTAATAGCAATGCTCCTTAAGTAATGATGTTCAAAAACGTTCCTGAAATTACATCTCCGTAGAAGTAAATGAGCTAAAAGAAATTTAAAAAAAAAACTTTAAATTATTTCTTACAATAAGCTACATATGTATAATTCATATAATGAAGAATTCCCTATTTCTGTCATATCACAGAAAAATATAGCCAAACATATGGTCTTTATCTCAAAATTTACTCTTACAAAAAAGACAAAGTTCCGATAGTATTGTAAATGTAGAAGTAGAATTTCTTTTTATTCAATAAAAAAAATAGTTTAAGTTTATTTAAATAAGTTTTAATTATTATTATTAAAAATTATTGCTAAATGTGTATTAAACATGTCCGCTCGTCCTACTCGCTACTTGGGGCACGACCGCTGACGGTTGTCGTTTGGCATCATGATACAAAGAACTACAGATAAAGTATTGCGCATGTCCGCCATCTTTGTTGTGACGTAGTTCGAGCTTGTCAAAGTAACTAAATAAAAACGCAGTCACAATATATTTAAAGGGGATAATTTATTTATAGCGATGAAGAAATATCGACATTTTCTTATTGAAACTTGGCTTATTGAAATGAAATAAATGACATTGTAAATATATTTATAAATAAATTTAGGCAAATTTATTTTTCAGTACTATTATTGAAAAGAAATGCATATGTAATAGGGGTGTTTTCTCCCATTTGTTCTCCTACACAAAAAAAATAGCTACGTTACTTGATGTGTTTGACATCACTTTGATTGCTTCTTTGTTTTCATTTTCTTGTTCTTCTCGTTTTTTGAAAAAATTGTAAATTCATTTTATGGCCCGAAATAAAATCGTTGTTATTCTCATCAAAAGCATCTAAAACTTTAGTACTAATTTTAATTACATAAAATATAATTGAAAATTATAATTTACGCGTGCTATAAGTGCACAATATTAGAAATTGATTTAAATGAATGCAATATTTCCTAAATGCTTGCAATTGTGCTGCTTGCTGCTTGTGTTTACTTTTGGCTTTTTCACATTTTCTTTTGTATGTATGCACCACGTGTTACAGCTGACAAGCTCGAGTGACGTAGTGCGCAGAAGATTTCATTTTTTGCGCACGGAGTAAGCTATCTGTATATTTTTGTTTCATGGTTTGGCATCAACAACGTTGCGCCAGCGTCGTGTTATTCGTCTATTTATATTTATAGTTTGAGAGAGCAATGTACAAAACGATCCACTAGTCAAAAACAAAAACATAATTCACCCACCGCTGCACATTAAACTTCGACTTATGAAATATTTTGTAAAGGCGTTATACAAAAGAGGCGAAGCATTCACATATTTGAAAACCATTTTTCCAAATCTTTCTGATGCGCAGAATTATTGTCACCAGTTTGTGCAGCGGCGTGGAATTCTTTTAGAATGATTGTTTCTAGCTTCCTAAGGAAAAGCTTTATGAGAAAATAGTCAACGATTTGCTCAGGAACTTTAAGAAACTGAGAGTAAATATGTCTTTAAAAATTCACTTGCTGCACTCCCATTTGAATTTTTTCCGCAGAATCTCAGCGATGAGAGTGACGAAGATGGAGAAAGATTGCACCCGTAGATGAAGTCAATTTAGAATCAGTACCAAGGATTTTAGGACGAAGGAATGATGGGCGACTATTATTGATTTCTTAGAGAATCCGATCCCGAATTGAATAAACGACAAAACAAGAATCCTTGTCATTTTAATACAATGTGGTAAATGTAAAAAATAATGTAAATCATTAAAAAACAATTAAAACGAAAATAAAAATTATATATCCATTGTAAACAATGTAAAATACAATGCTAATGATGAAAACAAAAATTAAAAATAATAAACATTATACTACAACAACCTTCACTTGTTATTTATTTATGACAATAAAATAAGAATGCATAAACAGACAATCACTCAATTTGGATGATTTCGTTCAATTAAACACAATTTTTCCTTTTCTCAATAGCACAGAGACTATATTCTACAGAGTTGTCAGTTTGAAGTTCACTCAATTTACTTTGTGCAAGCGTCAGGAGGATAGAAGAGCAAAACAAAAGAAATTATGTTTTTGTCTTAGCAGTTGTTTTATGCGCACCTATAGAAAAGTACAGGCAGTGTCAAAACGAACGCTGAGGCAAAGCATAATTATTTTTGTTTTTTTCTTCTATCCTCCGGACGCTTGTGCAACGAAAGTTCGAAGAGCATTTGAAGTCGAACTGGCATCTCTGTATAATATAGTCTCTGTGTTAATAGATTTTCTTCAACACCATTTTTTTTTTGTTTTTGGAAAAGTACAGGCTTTAAGCCAAAAATATCAAAACTAACAAAATTTTTTGATTTCTTAACAAAATTTGCAAATATTTTTTTTTTGTGTAAATTTTTCTGAAAAACATGAAAACTAATTAAGCAATTTAATGTAGCAAGCCGCAGCTAACAGTTAAATCAAAAAATTATGTAAACATTGCTGGAAATTTTATTTGCTTTAATTTGATATATTACTTGTTTGATTATTATTGGTTCTGGAGATGTATGCTATTAAGTGGAACCAACTTTTTTTTTTTAAAAAGACTTCATTTGGCAATATCGCGAATATAGAGCTATAGAAAACAATTACAGTTTCGTAATCACCGATTGATTTTACATTAGAAATGGAATGTGGCATTCATTGTACATAAAACTTTTCTTTATTTGTAAGCCTGTGTAATTGGTGTAATATAACATGTATTGCTGTTTTAGAACCTTTTTTAAAGTAGGTGTAGTATCCCAACACTTTGAAGAAAAACAAAAAATATACAGTTTTTGTTCCGTTATTCCGTTTTTAATTCATTTTCTATACGGTTTTTGGCTTCACTTCTAAAAACAGATGTAATTATTTGCATTCAAGATCGCTGTCATGCGCATGAATTTTCATGTTTTGCTCTATTGGAAGAATAATCACATAATCTAATTTAACGCATTTTTTAACTTTTACTTTGGCATGTTTGGTGGTGAAAAATCAGCCTTAAAGCTTAATTTATTTTCTTATTAGGCTGAAAACGAACACATTTCAGTTAAAAACTTATTGGTAAAAATTTTCAGCACTTGGTTGAAAAATTTATTTACTTTGTTTTTTTTAATAATTTTGGTTCGTAGAGTTCGGCTGAATAAGTTATTGGCCAGTTAAAAAATTTCATAAAATTTGTTCCTTATTTTAGGTCTAAGGCACCCCATACACTTATCAACTTAGCAACTAATTTCGATAGTACAGGTCGAGTTATATTTAAATTCAGTAATTGACCTCAATTTAAACATACCTTTTCGCTGATATCATTTTATGGGCGTTGAACATGGGGTCGTGGAACCTTCCATAACCAAAATTTAAGATATCGAATAGCTTTGGAGTTATTGGTTGCACAGTAGAATGGAACAAATTTTGGACCTCACTGGCTTTATATTATTTTGGAAACTCGTCAAAACGATTTTTTCTGCATCCTAACATTTTTCTGCGACATAACTTTTGACATTGCCCGAGTGTTTTAGTATTTCACCGCCATATTTTTTTTAGCGGATTTTTTTTTAATCTGAAATCGAAAAACTTTCTTAAAATTTTTTTGTAAACCTCTTAATAAAGTTTAAATTAACAACCTGTCATGAGTTCCCTATGATATCATGTACGCGCTAAAATATATTTGGATTCAAAGTTCACCTAATTATTCGCCAAAATGGTCATCCGCTCAAGCAAAATTTTAGATCAGATAATTATCTTCAAAAATGTCACTAACAGTTTTAACGTAAATTGTTCGATTTCAGATTAAAAAAAGAAAATTTCAGTAAAAAAAAAATTTGGCAATGAAATACAAAAACCCTCGGGCAAGCTCAAAAGTTATGTCGCGGAAAAAAACCAAGGTTACAGAAAAATTTATGAAATATATTGAAAAACATATGAAGCCATGGGAGTCCACATGGAGGAGCGTTCGCTCCATCCCCCCTAGGCAGTGAATTTTTTTAAATATCTTTTTATTAAATCAAAAAGCCTTAAGCTACAATAAAAAATTTTGGGATAGTCAGAAAACTTTATAAATTGTAATTGTAATTATATGTTGCGCTCAAACTTTGGGATTTTAGAAATTGTTTAATAAAAACGTCGTTTTTGAAAATCGTGAAAATCGAGTGTTGCATAATCTGCGTATTATGACGATTGTTCATTCAAAAGAATTTTTTACTTAACATAGCTACACAAAGCTACGTTGCTTATTGCCACCGGTTCCTTGGATGCTTTTATAAAATCTTTTTTCAGAAGAAATTTCTGGGGTATTTATTATGGGTTCCAAAAAACTATGCCACAACAATAAATCTACCTCCAACTCTTAACATATTTTTAACTTATATTTTTACAACCGAATCATAATACCATATTAACACTTTTACATTGTGTAGAACTGAGTTAAAACAAATGTTTCACAAAAATACATTTTTAATCGTAATTTAACTTCTCTGTTTAGAGAAAAAAATGCACGCAATGAAGAAAAATGTTGCACCAATATTAAGAAAATATATCTCTCTTTTGAAGAAAGTGTTCTTTTTTTGTGACAAAAATTCAATAAATATTTCTCTGTTTTCGAGAAAAATTGACACAATGAAAAAACGGTTGAACCTGTTATATAGAGATATTTTTCTGTTAAAGAGAAGGTGTCTTTATTGACGAGAAAATATTTCTCTTTTTCATGGAAGCTTTCAACCATTTTTAGGGAAAGGAGAAAAGAATTCTCTGGCGCAAAGTTAATACCATGATTTTCTAAATATGATGCCTCTTTTCTCCTATTCCAAGAAACTTTTTTTTAAGTGTAGGGATATTTATTTATTTATTTATTTATTTATTTATTTATTTATTTATTTATTTATTTATTTATTTATTTATTTATTTACTTGATTGCAAAACCTTAACAGGTTTTATAGCAAATTTAAAATTATGAAATAAGATATTTAATACAATTCAAAAATATAGAGTATGATTTTGATTGAAATCATGTATTATTAACAAACTAAAAAGTTTTGATAAATTGCTTAAAATATATAATTTTATTAAAGTATAAAAAATAACAAAAGAAAAAAGTTAAGTCAAAATCGATGATATCAGACAGCAAAGCAGGGTTGCGTTTTCAAGACAAACAAGGTCAAGTTAGCAACAATTTTTATATACTGCGGAGTCGTGTGACAAACAAGGTCTCATACCCAATAAAACACCACTCCAATAGGTATATATATAATATATATCGTTCTGTCTTCCTAAAGCCGGTGAGATCCTGGCTTGACAGGGTGGTTACTCGGCAAACTAGGTCGACTTCAGCAAACCAATTTTCATAAAATAAAGAAAACCAGTTGCGAACGCAGGCACCAAGACAAACTAGGTCTTATCGGCCACTCATATTAATATATTACAAATCGATCTAACGTAGTGTTTCAAGAGGTAAAAAGACACCAAGACACCACGGTACCGTCGACAAATGTAGTCACAATCATCATGAAGATAAGAGGCAATTGAAGATCCCAGGTTTAGGTCCATTCAGATTATTTAGATGTTGTAGTGTCCACAAATTGTTAAAATGTTTACTTGTTTTATTTTTTATACTTTACGTTTAATTCTGTTTATTATTTATAATCATAAAAAAAGTCACAGATAAAAAATTTATGTTAAAAAATTTTCATTATAAAATTATATCTAAATTTATAAACACGAATAATAAATAAATGTATATGTGCTATAAAATAAATGTGTATAAAATAAATAACACCATAAATAGCGATCCTGCTTATGATCCTGATACGATCCTGCCTAACCTGAAGCAATAAGGACATACCTAAAAACATCAACGCTTGAACCATCGAAGCGAAAATAGAATCGAGTGAACAACACTCTATATACGTTACCAGCACCAGCCGCCAACACTCTCAATACGAAGCCACTATAATTGCACCTAACGCACCTCATAATTTATCACGCAACAACGTTATCCCCAATACGCTTCAGTATCACTATCACAGCAGCAGCAGTGGCTGCTCTAACAACAATTACAACAATAAAACAAACGCTATACAGCTGCTAACGGTATAGTAGACACAATCTCTGCTCTACAACAACAACAGACAACAGCGCTTCGCAGCAGACACGGTACTCAGCGATTTCGTCAATAGCAACATCAATCTACAATAACAAATTGTAAAATCGGTACCGCAACATCACGACCTTCTGGAGTTCTAAGCAGCATCAACATAACAACAACAGCAGAAACAACAACAACTTTTAACATCAATACCAAGATAAGTTTTAGTATTAATCAATATTATCATAATTATTTTTACAATTCAATTCAATTCAATTTCAATTTTATTGAGTCTTTATAATATTGGATTGTTACAATGCATTTTATCAATAATGTAAATTTTTAGACTATATTGTATTGTCTAAAGCGATGACAGATATGTATTTTAATGCAACTAGCTTATATTGAATGTTAAAATTAACAGATATAATATAAATTTAATATAGTTTGAAAAAAAGTGTTTCAAGTTTTGCTCAATACTTGGTAGTTTGACATGGAGGAGCTATTCTCAATTACATATAACTTAAATCTAATATATAAAAAATTTTACTAAATTTTACAAAAAAAAGAAACACTTATAAATATCCTAAATAATTAATAACTCCTGAATTAATTTAGTATACGTAGTTATAAAAGTCTAAGAAATTTTTTTTTTTTTAACATATAATTAATATCAACCTCTGTGTGTGTTTGGCAGTTTAATTTTGTAAAATTCGGGCAGAGAGGTGGGGTTAGCAGAATAAGAAAACGTATCATTTATGATGCCAATTGGAGACAAGTAACATGAATTAGACCAATTGTGTTCCCTTTCACGCAAATATATTTCACTAATTAAAGAGTTTTCATGAAATTCAAGTTTATTAATAAATGTTTTTTGAAGATCAAATGCATAAGTGCAAAGGGGAGCCATAAGAGCTCTATTATATATATAGTAATTACTATATCTTTTAGTTGGTGATTCAAAATTTCTGTTCACACAAGATCTGAGGACTTTTCTTTCAGAAATTTCTAATTTTCTGGCAATTGTTGGAGAGATTGAAAACCAGATGGGAAATGCATATAAAATTGCAGTACGAATACTTACTTTATATAAAAGTAATTTTGTTTTTTGACTAAGTGACTTTTACTTTTAATTCTTATAATTAATTCTATTATTTTTATAACTAATTAATTTATTAACATAAAACACCAAACTAAATATTAATTAATATTTTAACTTTTAAATACAAACTTAATTAATTTTATTCAAATTCTTAAAGCGCACTTAAAAAAAAAACTTTACTCTTAAAATCATAATTCATTAATATTTAAACTTTTAAATTTAAACTTAAATAATTTAATAAATCGTATTTAATTTTTTTAATCTTAAATTCAAATCCTATTCTTAGAACTTTTTCGAAATCTTAAATCTTAATCTACTTAATCATTATCGTTAACTAAATAATAATATATGTATACTTACATAGAATTTATTACTTTAAAATATTATAGATCGAAACTGTAAACTTCCCTTCAATTGAATAACTTTCTTTAATTTTTTTAAAATGGTATTAACTAGGTCTTTCACAAGAAATAATCCCTTAATTGATATTAATACTCCCGCTTTCGAAGAAAACACAAACATTTCTCCAACACTTCCATCTAATACATCAACACCAATACACCACTCACCAGATCAAAACACAACAATGGAAAACAACGCCACAACTTTTCAAAATCAAACCACACATATACCTTAGACACCTATTACTCAAACTCATATTAAATAACCAACATTCTGGGTTGAATGTCCCGATGCTTGGTTTTTACAAACAGAAGTACAATTTGCGTTACACAATATCACGAATGAAAATTTAAAATTTCAATTAATTCTTATTTCACTTCCGCAACATGTTATTACCAAAATTTTAGATATTATTAATCCACCTCCAACTATTCACAAGTACCAATGCATTAAGAATGCATTATGTGAAAGATTTTCTCTTAGCGAAGAGAAAAGATTGGAAGAACTTTTTTCCAACACTCAATTGGGTGACCGACCGTAAACCCTCCGAATTTTTCAGAGACATGAAGTCCCTGGCCGGTTCTGAATCAATCGTCGGTCGCGAACTACTTTATAAATTGTGGCAACGCAAATTACCACAACAATTACAAATTCATTTAACGTCTTGTAGTGATAAAAGTATCGATGAAAGAATAAACTTGGCAGACAAAATTTATGAAGTCACCAATAAATTTCAAAATTCAACTTCAGTTTCGAACATCAATCAAAATTCTATGAAACAATGTATGCAGAACTTAGTCCGTATTACTACAACACTTTGTCAAAATTTAAATCAAATTACACAGGACATAGCAGAACTTAAAACAAGATCAAGATCTCACGACCGGAACAATTCAAAATTTAGAAGCAACTCCAGACAACGATATTCAAATTCACGTGATAATATATGTTGGTATCATATCATTTGGTATCATATCATGGTATCATTTAATAAAAATGCAATAAAATGTATAAAACCATGCGCTTTTGTTAATAAAAATGAAAACACCAACACATTGAACCAATATTTAAACTAAATAATTCCATTATGACGGTGGCAGATAATGGAACTCAAATTAAACCAGCACGCCGCCTTTTTGTTTTAGATAAATGCAATAATTTAAATTTTTTAATAGATACTGGTGCGGCAGTTTCAGTTGTACCATCCTCAAAATTCAAATCAATTAAAAGACATCAATAGAAACTTTCGCTTCAAAACTCTTTAAAATTGACTTAGGTCTTCGTCGTGATTTCGAATTTCCATTTTTATTAGCTAATATTTCAACTCCTATTATTGGAGCAAATTTGTTAGAAAAGTTTGGAATCATAGTTGATATCAAAAATAAACAAATAATCGATTTAACCACTAAACTAAAAGTAAATAGAACTTCTGGCTTTTGCGATATTTATTCTCTCAAATTACCTCTCCATGAAAACAAATTTTCCACCCTTCTTAAAAAATTTCCTGCTCTCACCTCTGAACCAGACTACACCAAACCAGTGAAGCATAGTACGGTTCATAGGATAGAAACAAAAGGAATTTTTCCATATACAAAACCACGTCGTTTAGATCCAATCAAAATGAAAATAGCCAAAACGGAATTTGAATACCTTGTAAAAGTCGGAATTTGCAGACCTTCTAATTCTCCTATTGCATCTGCCCTTCATTTAGTCCCTAAAAAAGAACAAAATGATTAGCGACCATGTGGAGATTACAGAATGTTCAATTTTATTACCGTACCCGATCGTTATCCTCTTCCACACATACATGATCTAAGCATCGAACTAAAAAACAAAGCCGTATTTTCGAAAATTGATCTTGTTCGTGCATACCACCAGATTCCAATAGCCGAAGAAGATGTTTATAAAACGGCAATAACTACTCCATTCGGAATGTTTGAATTTTTACGCATGCCATTCGGTTTGAGAAATAGTCATTATTAGAAATAGTGCTCAAACCTTCCAACGTTTCATCAACGAAATATTTTTTGGTTTAGATTTTGTGTTTACATACGTGGATGACATTTTAATTGCAAGTGAAAATGAGAATCAACATTTAGAACATCTAAAAATTATTTTTAATCTACTACAACAATATCGACTTAACATCAAACCTTCAAAATGTATTTTCGGTGTACCTTCACTAGATTTTCTAAGTTATGAAATTTCTTCTAAAGGAATACAACCCTCTAAAGATAGAGTTACTTTAATAATAAATTTTGATAGACCATTTTCTATAAATAAACTTCAAAAGTTTATTGGAATGGTTAATTATTACCATCGTTACATCCCGATGTTAGCTGCAGAACTAAGTTCTCTGCACCTAATGCTAACATCTGCATCCAAATATAAAACTAAACAATTAACTTGGACTGAAAAATCAACAATTGCATTTGAGAAAGTTCGCCCTCTTTTTGCCAAAAATACTCTTCTCACACATTTCAATAAATATGCAAAATTATCTCTAGCAGTGGATGCATCAAATGTCGCTATTGGAGCTGTTCTACAATTATCCACAAGAGATAGTTGGGAACCTCTAGCATATTTTTCTCAAAAACTTAGTCCCACAGAAATAAAATATTCAACCTTTGATAGAGAACTTTTAAGAATTTACTGCGCTGTCAAACATTTTAGACATTTTTTAGAAGGAAGACAATTTATTATATACACTGATCACAAACCATTGACATTTATTATAAATTCAAAATTCGATAGATCACCCCGACAAACACGACATTTAGAATACATAGCTCAATTCACAAACAACATACAATACATTTCTGGAAAACAAAACATAGTTGCAGACACACTTTCTCGTATTCCAGAAATTGACGCGATATCTTCACAAGATATAAATTTTCAAACACTACACAAAGAACAACAAACAGACTAGACTCTATAACTTTTAATTAAATCTCCAAATTATAAATGCAATTTAAAAGAAGTTCGAATTCCTATTTTAAATATTAAAATTTGGTGTGACATTTCTAGTCACTCTACACGATCCTTCGTTCCAATTTCCATGCGAAAGAGTATATTTGACAAAATTCATTCATAGCCTCATCCTGGTGTACGAGCCACTAGACGATTAATACAATCAAAATACTTTTGGCCTAATATGCGAAAAGAAATAAATGACTGGTCATAAAGTTGTATTAACTGTCAAAAATCCAAAATTAATGTATACACAAAAACACCTATCCAAAAAATCGAAATTCCACCAGGCAGATTTGAACATATTCATATGGATCTAGTGGGACCACTACCTTTATCAAATGATTTTCGATATATGCTAACAATCATAGATAGACATACGCGTTGGCCAGAAGTATACCCTCTAAAAAATATCTTGGCACAAACTGTAGCAAATACTTTCGTTCAAAATTATGTTCCACGTTTTGGTGTTCCTCTTACTATTACTGTCGATCAAGGCACTCAATTTACATCAAAATTATTCAGTGAATTAACAAAATTACTAGGTGCACACAAAATTCACACTTCGTCATTTCATCCACAATCAAACGGGATGATAGAACGTTTTCATCGACAACTCAAGACGTCTATTGTATGTTCAGAAGATTCCGTACATTGGTCAGAACTTTTACCTTGGATACATCTTGGCTTACGAACTGCAATAAAAGAAGATTTAAATTGTTCTTCTGCAGAGTTGGTTTACGGTCAAACTTTAAAGTTACCAGGGGAATTGGTTGTTCCAAATAATGATAATATAAACACGGATCATACTCTAGAAAAATTAAGAGAACATTTTCCCACATTCGTTCAAAAATTGTTCATCATAATAATGACAAAAGTTATGTTCCAAAATCGCTGAGTACTTGTGAATATGTTTTTGTAAAAATAAATCGTTTATCTGGACTTCAACAACCGTTTGAAGGTCCTTTTAAAGTAATTTCTAATTACGAGAAAACATTTCAAATTCACACAATAAAATCTGTCTCTATTGATCATCTCAAACCAGCATACACTTATTCCAAAACAGAAATACACAATTCTACTCCTTCAAACAATTCTTTTAAAAAGAAAGTTACTTTTAATATCATATAAGCGTTCAATTGGAGAGGGAGTATTTGTAGTGTCCACAAATTGTTAAAATGTTTACTTGTTTTATTTTTTATACTTTACGTTTAATTCTGTTTATTATTTATAATCATAAAAAAAAGTCACAGATAAAAAATGTATGTTCCCAAATTTTCATTATAAAATTATATTTCAATTTATAAACACGAAAAATAAATAAATGTATATGTGTTATAAAATAAATGTGTATAAAATAAATAACACCATAGATGTTTATACACCAAAATTTTCCATTTTACGCTTAGGTCCATTTATCCATTTAGATTGTTATATTAATGATAATGTGTTTTCAAATCACCAGATGCATTAGATATATGTTTGAAAGAACTTTACATAATCAACGTCGGTACTGCAGGTAATCTATAATTTTATGTTTGATTGAGTCCATGGATTCACTTAAGGATATAACAGCAGATACAAAATTAAAATCACCGCAAGCGCTTCTAAGAGGTTCATTTTGCAAATAATTAGTTCTACAAAAGTTCATGAGGAGTAACTCAAAAGATCTTCTAGGACGAAGAGGAATATTAAAATTTATTTTACTCAATAAATATGGACTGTTTACATAACCATGTAAAATTTTTATAATCCAACAAGCATATATCATAATTCTCCGATTTTTTAAAGAAGGAAGATTTAAGAGTTGTAACCGATATTCATAAGGTGGTAAGTGAAAATCAGTATTACAATAAAGATAGCTTAAGCAAAACAAAAGATATTATTTCTGCACTGATTCAATGTCGTTTATGCAACAACCGTATCGTGGGCACCAAACAACTGAAGCGTATTCTAAGATAGGCTTCACTAGGGAAGTGAATAAGGTTTTCGTTATGAATGGATCATTAAACTCTTTTGTCCAACGTTTAATAAATCCTTAAGTACTATTTTCTCTATTTATTATTTTATTTACATGAATATTAAAGCGTAGTTTAGGATCCATTGTAACTCCAAGATCATTAAAAATATCTAAGGACTCCAATGGATAGCCACAAATTTTGAAGGTACATTTAATTGGTGGTTTGTGCGAGAAAGACATATGCTTGCATTTCTTCATGTTGAGGTTCATACGGTTCGTTTTGCACCAGTTATGCAGATGATCAATGTCGGCTTGCAAAAATACAGCGTCATTATCGTTTTTAAAAGAAAGGAAGAGTTTGACGTCGTCAGCAAACATTAAGATGCTAGAATGCATTATGACAGATGGCAAATCGTTTATAAAAAGTAGAAACAGAAGGGGCCCAAGATGACTTCCTTGAGGTACTCCTGAAGTAACAGGAAACTAATGTGATTTATTGAGCTTAAAAATAACAGATTGTGTTCTATTGCTTAAGTAAGATTCAATCCACTTTACCAACGGTATAGGAAATCCAACAAGATGTAATTTTAAGATCAATAGTTTGTGATTTACAACGTCAAAAGCTTTGCTAAAATCCATGCAAATAACATCAGTCTGCATGCCTTTTCCAAAGTTTTCTATAGTTTTTGATGTAAATTCGAGAAGGTTAGTAACAGTAGATTTTCCAGAAAGGAATCCGTGTTGGAAAGGAGACATTAAAGATTTAACGCTATGCGATAGTCGTGATGTAACAATTGCCTCTAAAAGTTTAGGCAAAGCGCTTAATTTTGCGATGCCACGGTAGTTATCAATTAAAGACCAATTTCCGGATTTATGCAGCGGAATGATAAATGAATGCTTCCAGGCAGCAGAAAATAGCAGGATTTTAATGATGAAGTAAATACAATAGTAAAGAAATTGGAGTTACTAATTCTTCACAGCAGTATTTTAATATACATGAAGGTATGTTAACAGGACCACTTTTATAAGATGTTTTAATATTTTTTAAAAATGATAAAACTGTGTTTGTGTCAATTATTAGGAAGTAAATATCGCCAGATTAAATATTAAAAGGATAACTTAAGTAATCATAGGACGATGATGAATAAGTCGTCTTGAAAAAGTCAGCAAAATATGTTAAAAATTACCCTTTAAAAAAATTATTTTTACAATTCTAATAAAAAATTCTCCTTTACGAAATTCTCCATCACAAAAATCCGCTTTGGGTCATTCTTTTACTTTCTAGAATTTGACTTAGATTCCGCCAAAAATATTTTTAACTTTTTTTTCGTAAAAAAAATGTACACGAGTATCGGGATTTCTCTTCGTTATAATAAAATTTTGTCAATGTCTGAGTTACTTAAATCTTATAAATGATATGTTACTATATATATTGAAGTTGAAATTAATGAATGATACATGCATATGTTTAGGCATGCTGTGCTCGCTAGCTCACAAATTTTGCCGCCACATGTATAGCGCGTGGAAAATCAAAAATTTATAGGTATTAAATTTACAAAATATTACTCCATTGTTTTGACAATTTTGTTGAAATATATGGCGCATTTATTGGTGCTTTCAAAAATGTAATTTTCTTTGGGGACGGGCATTAAAAAATCGTTTGAAAACTTCATAAAATTTTTATATATTTATTTTAAATTGTAAAAATCAATTTTATCGTAGAGTCACAAATTAACTATCCAACGAGTTATCAAAAATGAACAAAATCGAACCAGCACAACCCTATATATTGCAATTTATGTTACACAGCCATTGACAAAATTTTGTCATTTTTCACATTGTTGACCTAACGGTATTCCGTAAAAAAATTTTCGAGAGAGATCCCGATACACGTGTAATTTTATTTTACGTAAAGAAAATTTAGACAAAACTTTAAGGCGATTTAAAAATATCTAATTCAATTTTTTGCTAAATCCGTGCGATTTGTAAAAAAATGCCCCCTTTTAAAACTTCCCCTTATAAAATTCACTATTACAAAATAGCAAAACAATAAAAAAGATTTTTTTTTTACTTTATAAAACGACGTGTATTTTCACATTGTGTTACTTATCTCAAAATTTGACAAAAATAATTGATTTTTACAAAAATTATGTAGAAAATATAAAACTAAAAATATTAATTCAGAAGCTTAGCCGCAATTGTGAAACTGAAAAAAATTTAGTTTATTATTGAGTAGCATAGTGGGTATAGTGCGTGGTCCCTAAGCTAAAGAATCGCGGTAGCCTGGGCTCAATTCCAGCTAAGACATAATGTTTTTTCAATTGAATTAATTTTTCTGTTCGGTCGTCACCTCTCTGCAGACAATGGCAAACTTCAGAGAGTAAAAAATACCATGTAAAGCTTCTTGAGAACATAAGCCGTTCTCAGTAGGTCCAGTTCTCGATCATTTGTGTTCAAAGATTTAATAACACGCACAGCACAATTGATCAATAAAAGCTAAGTCAAAGTTGTTTCTAGGGCTGAAATGACCAATTTTTTTTTTTAGTTATATTTCTACTTCTATTAGAGAAGTGAGATGAAAAATTTTTTGTTTGATTTCGAAGACTTTACAAACATGGAAACTAACATGAAAAAGGTAAAATTAACTATTTTCATGCATAATTAAACATTACAAATCATCGAAGTCTGGAAGATGAATGGATTAAGACTATTAAATAAATTTCCTCGCGAAGTTTTTAAAGTAATTTGCATCTTCCCACTAATTACGAAATAGGAAGCTCATTAATGCCGAGATGCGCATGATCTTTGCTTGAATTTCTTCTTTTGTTTTTTTTTAAATGCTGAACCATAATTGTTAAGGAGTGGTAGTTTTAAAGTTAGTAAGTTTCTTTTACCAGTATCCATTTTTAACTCAGTGTGCCCTTTTTCTCTGACAAAAAGTTATATAGAAAGTCTGATAGTGCAAACACAACTATCAGAATTACCATTTGAGAACTCTGAAGAAAAAGTATACAAAAAGTAATATGATTTTTCTGACAGTATGAAGTAGCTTTAAGATATAAACATAAGCTTTGATATTCAAATCGTACTTTAAATTTAAAATTTGAATGACCTTGATAAAAACACTCCCAATTAAAATTGTGTCAACAAAGTAATAAGACATTCATAATTTTGATAACACATAAACACGACTGTGGTGTTATTTTAACCGTTTTAGTGGATTTTTGACACGTTAGCGCAATGATTAGTGCTAGTTAAGAGATATTATATCTTGTAACACTAAGAACTGCAATTAATAACAAAATAAAAAAAACCAACATGACAACAATAAATTAAGAGAGATATTTGACATTAAAGTCAGTTCGATTTTCGATTTTGTGCCAAAAGAAAGCAAAAAAATGTCTGTTGGCCTATTTTATAAGAAAAATTCAACCGGACAAAAATAAAATGTATTTTTATTAAGGATTAAGGATTACAAAAAAAAATGTGCCGAACAGGAACAAAACAATATTTTCTTTTAAGACTTAAATAATGGGAACCAGGGCGTCCGCAGGATTTGTTCTAGGGGCACAGGCATAAAGCAGTATAGAATGCACATAAAGAAAATGTAATTTATATAATGCTATTTTCTGACATTTTTGGCACTAATTTTGTTATCATGATACGCCGGTTGACATACGCTAGTGCACAAAAGAAAATTATTTATATTTCAAAGATAGGGTAAAAATCTTTCTCGTATCATGTCTGAAACATTTTCAAATTTAATTTTTTTTTTCATGTAATTTAAAACATTTTTTTCTCAACAAATGTTCTTAGAAATTTAGTTAATTACATAATGTGAGGTCTCCTTTATCTCTAAGGAAAATCGCATTAATTAATAACTATTTAGCCCCCAAGTTTTCATATTTTCAAATAAGAATACAAAAATTTCCAAACGTTTTTTTTTTTAAATTAATACAACCAGCAAGATTTTTAGACAATTTTTTCCCGTTTTGGAGGCCTGTAACTCATAAACCAATTGCGAGTGGCCTGAAGCTTATCAGATTTGGATTTAGTAGGTAAAAAACGCTATTCTTGAAATGTTCCCCTGCAAGGCTTGATTCTGAATCCTGGATGTAATATAAGCACCAGAGATCTGCAACGGATTGCGTTTTTGTGACTCTGAGTATATCCGAAAAAAATAAGTACAAAAACTTACTCACCCTTAGCGCACGCAGCTCGACTCATATTCTCTTCTACGAAGCTGGAATGTGGAGGCAGTCGGATCGGGAAAGATCGGGTTTTTTCGGTTCATAAATACTTATGGTTGTTGATATACAAATTGATAGACTTTTTGATAGACCGATTGATAGATTTTTAAAACTAGCTCAAGAGACCAATAAATGGAGAAGCGTTTTACAAGAGTTCAAAAATATCTCTTGAAGTAAACTTTTTAAAAAAACAGGTATGCATTTCGCTTCTAATGTAATTGCTCTTTAAAATGAGGAAACAAACATAAAAATCGAATTTAAAGTATTAGAGTTGTAATGTTTTACTTTTTAAAAAATGTTATTTTATTTTTTCAATAAAAAAATGTAAAAATCCAAATTTGAGAAATTGCACTGAAATGTTGCTGATATATTTTCTGAAACAACACTTAAT
This sequence comes from Dichetophora obliterata, assembly GCA_963920525.1. Taxonomy (NCBI): domain Eukaryota; kingdom Metazoa; phylum Arthropoda; class Insecta; order Diptera; family Sciomyzidae; genus Dichetophora; species Dichetophora obliterata. The sequence goes on along the minus strand of OY986435.1, from coordinate 146,896,253 downwards.
GCAAATGATGAGTGTCTGTTCAAAAGTTCCTCTTAAATATTTTTGAAAAAAAAAATTTTTTATGGTTTAAAATATTTTATCATTTGCACAAAAACATATTAAGAAAATCGTAAATATTTTCAATATTTTGTGCATAAAAATTAATGTTTCTGTTCAAAAGAGCCTAAATATGCATACTGAAAAATTGCTTTTGAATATATTTGAACAAAAAGGACTAATTTCCATTCAAGGTTTTAGTTTTCTTATCAAATTTATTTTAACGACTCAATTACAAGTTCCCTTTGAAACTGATTATTCAATGAATGAAAGTCCTCAATGAATCCTCATTACTACAATGAGAAACCAAAGAAAAATGTGAACGTATTGAGCCCAACATAGGACACTTACGTGTGTAGTAAATTAATCATTTCTGTGAAAACTTCTTAAGTATATTTTATTGTTGTGCTAATTTTAAAAAATGCTTAAAAACCTTATTAAAATTGCTTATTTCTTCAGTGACTGTACAAAAGGACATATTTTTAAATTTTAAATCTCTTTAACTTTAAAACATTAAAATTTTTTTATTCATGCTTAACTCTGAATTCAGGTCTCAGCATTTTAAGCACAACAAAGACTAGACTTTTTTCAGTTTTCTTCTAAACAGAATTTTCTTTTCGAAATAAACTCCTTTGAACAGACACTCATCAAATAAAAAAAATTGTGCGATTACGTTGCTTACTCAATCCCCAAAAATACGAAAATGCAAAATTTAAATTTACATGCAAAGCATAGTCTTCAGCTATTTTATGAAAAAAAAAGTACAAAAAAAAAGTAGGAACCAAAAAGTTATATCTGTTGAAACTTTATGTTTTTTCAAAAATCATTAAAGTGCCTGGTTTTTTGGGCTGTTCAAACACAAAAATAAAAATAATCTTAAGATATTTAAAAAAATTATAATTATTACTTAAAATGATTTCAATAATTTAAAAAATATTTCTGATTTTCGTTAAAAAAAATCAGTATTGATTTATATAGTAATTTTAAATATTTTAATATAGCAACTCTACAACATAACCAAAGTGAAATATAACTCTTAAACATTTCAATTGACGTTACTAAACTAGTGATTAATAAGTTTATTAAATTTTTATGTTCTAGTTACTAATTTTTGGTAAAAAACAACAATGAATGTGAATGAACAATTTTAATCACAAATGTATTTAGTTGGAACTGCGACCACATAAATAGCAATTTGAAAAGTTTTTATTGGTCTCATAAGTTGAAATGAAAGAGGCGATATTGTGGTATTACAAAATTTGGTTGCGTTGTCTTAAGCTTTAATAACAGCAAATTGTAGTTCTTCTTCCGCTTCATACGCTTGTGCTCCTTGTAGTGTGCCATTCATGACAGCCGCACCATCGAAACCCTGCCCGAACATAAAATCACAATCTATGCCGAAGTCCTCATATTATCTATGATCTGAAATTGAAGTGGTTTCAAAATTGAAGTGGTTTGCAACTTTTTACGCTGTTGCGTTGTAGTTTCCTTAATGCTAATATATTAGATTTTTATACTTTCTAGACCCTAAGGGGGGTTTTAACCCCTAAACCCTCCATGTCTACGGACCTGCCTTAAGTTGCCAAATCATATGCGCATAATTTAAATTAAGCTTCTATTGCACTTGTTTACGCACAGGAAGCAAAAACACGTGCGCCGGCCTTTGCTTTCTTTTTGGTTTATGTCTAACAAACCGAAATCACAAACGTTGTTATTTTCTTCTCCCTAGAAAGTAACCATAAAATACCAAGAACGAGTTTTCGAGAAAAAACAAAAAAAAAATGAGACCTGCAGACAAGACTGAAATTTTTAAATTAAAAAAATAATTGAAATAAGGCAATCCAAAAATAAGTTTGCATTTTTAATATCATTTTATTTCAATAAAAGCCTTACCTTTTATTAAATAACGCTAAAGCTGAATTCACTGATCACCTTCAGCATGCTTTGCAAGTTTTTTTTATATGAAGTTTTCGCTCAGAGAGAAAACTTGCTGCACGCTCTCAATTTGATTAACATTATTTTAAATCACACAAAAACATGGTGAAGGTTATCAGTAAATCCAGCTTAAGAGAGGTTGGCAGAGAAGGAGCAGTACTCAGAGTAAACTCAAAATACATTCGGATCGAGCGCCTTTGTAATAAACTTACTCAACGCACTCATTGAAAACGGCTCGATGTGGTTCGGGTCACGCCGCTCTCGGATATGATAATATACCCGAAAAAATTCTAATGAGCAAAATGCCTATAAGTATTTTACACATTTTATTGAGTATGGATAGAGTTGAGAACAGCACTACACTCGGGTATGATTTGAGTATCCGAATTCTTTTAGATACTCATTGTAGTTCTTTGGTGCAAACACAAAGTTGATAAAACAAAACAATTTTGTAGTTGAGTCAACTGAGCCAATTGAGCTTCTGGAAGCTTATGTCTGACCTAAGAGATAGAAATATTACCTCAAAAGATTATTTTGTTCTTATTTAAGCCTAGCCATTGAAAGGGTTAACTGCGGCCAAGTTGAAGAAAATTTCTTACTCGTTTGAAAAAAAATTAAATTTTATATTGTGCAGTCACGTATTTATTATTATTACTTTGTTTAAATTTATTAAAAAACCAAATTGTTTTTATGACCAAAGAGAGTCAACATATATTAAGTCATTAAAGTGGGATAATCATCATGCAAGTAACGATTTAAAAACAATATTATTAATAATTTATTGCTTCTTTATAATACCTCCTTCTCAAAATACATTTAATTAAAATAAATGAGTTGTTCAGCATGTTACCCTTATTTAAATTGTTCGTATTTTTTTAAGTTCATAAATTTTTCATCATAATGGTTGCTACCATATTCACTTATTCCATACTTCAGATGGGTGGGGTTAAATGGTACTCATCTGTTCTAAGCTAATTTTATTCAATAAAGAATTTCCCGTAAATAAGAAAAAACGTTAACTACAAAGTTGTTTCAAAAAAAACATATTTGCTCAAAAAGTATGACATCAATGTAAGTTTGAAAAATTAAATGTAATATTTGTTGATAAAATTTTTGTTAAAACTTCCTTTATTAAATTTTTAAGAATGTACATAAACATTATTTGGCTTGAACACTGCTTCGAAAATACTTAAGCTTATTTAAACTCTAAGGTAAACTCTTTACAGACGGAACAATTTTTTCACACATGGGCTAATTTTGACCTAATTTTATTTTTGACAAATTTTTAAGTGATACCGTTAGTCTTGTGACATCCGACTTAGTGATGCCATATGGAATCATCGTCCTTATTGGGTTAAGACAATTAGTTATATGAATATGATAATGTGACAACATGCCTTCTCATGCAGCTTATGTGCCTTCTGTCTTGTTACTTTTTTGTATTATATATGCAAAATCATTGTTTTGATTTTTAAACTAAAGTGGTTTTACAATTGAAAGTTTTCTATATGAACTAATTATTTATTATTGTGTTCATTTTCTATGATTTAAATACAAATTCTAAATGTTTGATAGTTTAAACCATTCTTGATTTTATATACAAATACGAGTTGTTTGATAGTTTAAAATCGTTTATTGAGCTTTAGGTCAGGTTAGAACAATTAATTACTCTAACCAATTTTTTCCAAAGAAACAACAACAACAAAATTTTTCAATATGAAAAGAAAAACATCACAAGCTGATTTTATTGCAATTTCGTCCCTGCTACAGGCTTCATCAGATATCTTTGTTATGCTACCACCGGGAATCGAACCCGGGCGTGGATCGCTGTGCCAGCGCTTTTTAGCGCACTGCACCACAGAAGCGATGAGATTTCAGTGTCCGTTTCTCCGTTTTTCTCCCTTTTCACACTTTGTTGTTATTGTTCGTTTTTGCTTACTTTAGCTTATATTATTATGGAGTCCAATTATTTGTCAGAATTCACCACTAACAAAGCATAGTTACTGAAGTTTTTTTTAGATTTGCTGAAAAATCTTCAGGCTGTTTCAGTGTTTTTTTGGTCTGGCTCTACCATTTGATTACAATTTCCAAAGAATTTTTTCCAAACATATTACAACAACAACATTTTTCAATATGAAAAGGAAAACATACTAGCTGATTTTAATGCAATTTCGGCGCTGCAATACAGGCTTCATCAGAAATCTTTGTGATGCCACCACCGGGAATCGAACCCGGACGTGGATTTCCGTGTCAGCACATTTTAGCGCACTGCACCACAGAAGCGATGAGATTTCAGTGTCAATTTCTCAGTTTTTCTCCCTTTTCATACTTTTTTGTTGTTCGTTTTTGTTTACTTTGCGTCTGTGTTTTATATTAGAACAAATGTGGTTTTTATAAGTAGGCAGTTAATAATTTTTTTATTTTTTTGTTGTAAATCTTTGGGAATACTAATATTCTTTCATGCATCTCATATTCAAAATTTTGGCATAAATTAGCATAAATTTAGATATTGATCTCGACTATGGTATGCATATATAGATAAAAGCTGTAACATATAGGTTAAAGTGCTTGGCTGTAATTAAATATGCTTAATAACCATGGTAGCCCGGGTTCAACTCCCATATGAGACAGAATGTTTTTTCATTTGAAATTAATATTTCTGTCGGTCGTCACTTTATCACAGACTTATAACTAGTATGTAAAGTATCCTAAAAACATGGTGGCCTCTTTTCAAGGAAAAGAAAATATTTGCATCTTACAGAAAAAATGCTCTGAGAGAAAAAGCTATGGGATCAGTACAGAGACAAGACTATGTAAAATCAGTGTTCAGAATTTTGTATGGTAATGCAACGAGAGCTGTATGTACCGATTTAAGGGAACGCGTGATGGTAACTTTTCAATTTATTTATCAAATTAATTTCTCTGGCTGAATTAAAAATATTCAATACAGCGAGTAATTACATTGCGGCCACTGGGGTACAAATCGGGCATGCCAAAAATTTCAAATATCTCTCTCTCATGCGACCCGCACTATAATAACCTCTATATTGTAATATTGTACGACAATAATGTCTATGTATTATTGTAACCGTCAACTTGTAGCTTGGCTTCAGTTGCTCCACAGTCGCTCCTTGGCGTTATAAATTAAATTTCGGAATTTTTTTTAACCCCTTGAGACAAAAGCCTAAACCGTTAGAGATAAAGAAAAATTACCTTAGATTTTTGAATCTAAACAACAACTGAAACAACAACTTTTACTCCTTCCTTTGCAACTGCAAATAATAAAAAGAGCTTATATAATAAAGGGAAATGAAGGGAAATATGATTATGTCCTATAATTCTGGTGAAGCATAAAATTGTTAATGTAAAAGAGTTATTTTTTTATATAAGATTAAAAATGAACTCTTCAAATTTAATATCTAACCTTGTTTATTGCAAAAACATAATCAAGAGTACGGAACATTTTTTGTGGTTTTTCGTTCTTCTTTATTGAAAAATTTAAGTTTTTGCGATATTTAGTACTCTCAAGACCAAAAATATTGTCCTTGAAAATTGGTTAAGTTGTGAATGTCACAGTTATTGCAGACTTCAAAAAATATATTTGCGGGACTTATGTATTTAAAAACATAAATAGGTACACGATTCAATTGCAAGACCCGACCCATACTAAAGCTTATAAAAACACATTTCACGGTGTGACAGCCATTTTGCACTTTTAAAATGACCTGTAGCTCGTTCCTGTAACTCGTAGCGATCGTAGTTACCGACTCATATTACCGATTTGACGTCACTCTGATGTCACTCTCACCTGCAATGTTTCTATACGTATCTGAATCGATTTGTGTTCGATTCGTTTGTTCCAAATCGATAAGCTATTAAATGTTCCGATTTAATTTCAATGGAACCTTTTAAAAAAGTTTTTCTGTACGCAAAGTGAATCGATAACAATGTGTCACTTTTCTCACTGGCTTTGCGGCAAGTAATAACTCTACCGATTTATCTAATGTCAGTAATGTTGTGTATTATTAAGTTATAAGTACTCGAAATATACCTTTAAAAATGGTTACAAATATAAGTAAAATTTTTTACGGATTGAAATATTTCATTGTTCTTAAAAAACGTTTTAATTTTAAAGGTAATGCAATTTATAAATAATGCCTATTTACATAAAAGTTACAAGTTTTAGCAAAACAGTATATGTTTGAGCTATTGAAAAGTACCCGGTTGGATATATATGTATGCTAAGTTTTTGTTGCGCAGCACTAAGTGTAAAATTATTTACATTCATAATCGTTGATTATTTCCGCAACCATTAATACATCAATATAACATAATTAATTTTCTTAAACTGCAAATAATCACTTTTCATTAACAAGACAAGCACCTATTTATTATAAAGTGTTAGCGCAACTAAAATAATATATTCGAGTAAACAGCTGCTTGTCATTTGACTCAATTTCTTAACTTTTCTTTTTGATTTGTGCTCTTTTTCATCACGGTCTGAGTTTGTACCGATTTAAACGTACAGAAACACTAGATGTCAGGAAATCGGTAACTAAGGATCGATAACAGCTGACGTAATACAAATCGGTAACTTGCCGATTTTGCTACAGGAACGATTTTGTTACTAGTGAAGGTTGTTTTTCTGGTCGAGTACAACACGAAAGAGTGCATAAAAGTTGTGTAGCACCCTTAAAGTTTTGACTAACGGTTAAAAAACCAGTTTTGCGTACATTCATCCACTTTCTACCAATTAACTCAATCAGTTGTCAACTGATTCAAGATTTTATGCCAGTTTCAGAAAGATAATATACATACGTTTTGAACGTTATCCAAAACTTTGTGATTTTTATATGTTTACGACGAGTACTTGTAAATTTAACGCAAAAATACAAATTTTTTATTTCAACTTTACAATTTTCTCCAAATAAATAAAATAAATAATATGCTTTTGGACAAAGTTTCATAACTTTGTCAAATTTTGGTCGATTTTAAATAACAAACACTCAATTTACTCATAAACTATGCTTTTTAAAAAAACTGTGTCGGAAAAACATCGGCAAAGGTAAGTAAGTTGCAAAAAATATCAAAAACTTAATATTTACTTGATAAATAGACGTAGAAACTATACAAATTTCACAAAGTATTAGTATTATATATCGTTGAAATATCTGCATTTCACTACAGTATAACTATCAGCTGGTTTATAACTGATTGATAAACTGTGTAATAAGTGCTTGAAAAATTACAAAACCAGATTTTTTGACGGTAAGTTACAATTTTGAGGGTGTTAGACAACTTTCATGCGCCGTTTTGTGTTATACTCGATTAAACAACTTACACAAGGTCATTTGAAAGTGCATGCAGTTTAGTTAATTTTGTCGCACCGTGTTATTTATATCTATACTAGAAAATACCCGCTGCTTCGCCTGCGATAAAAATATTAAATACCTTGTAAAAATTTTAAATCTTAAAATTAAAGTATTTAGTTGTACTTTCAAATGCAATATATAAAAAGAAATGTGTTTTGTTTAATAATGAAAAAATGATATAAATCTTAAAAAATTACTTTATTTAATTTGACTTACTTTCTTATAGTAATTATTATGTTGATATAAAGTAGGTTTTCTTTTTCTGTATTTTGACTTTTTAACAAATCCTGCATAACAGGGTTATAATAAAATTTGAGCAAAAAAATTGTTAAATTTGTAATTATAAAATGTAATATTTTAATTTTGATTCTGAACATGAATATATTCTTCTAAAATTTTGAAAAAGTTCCGTTATTATGACATCAAACTTTTGGCAATATCTTGAAAACTATAGATATCTCAGTACAACGTATTTTCGAATGAAATGTCTTTGATTAATAAAAGTAACGGTAAACGAAAGATTTTTCGAAAATGTATATTGAAAAAATTCCCGTTATTATGACATCAGAATTATTGTGATATATTGAAAACTATCGATTTTCTCAGTACAACAAATTTTCTTTAGCCTCAGAATGAGAAAATGAGAAATTTCAATTTTTGACTTTGCAAACAAACATTTTCGCCGTTTTCAAATCGAATTTCATCAAATTTCTTTTGTCTATTCATTTGGAGAAATGAGAAAAGATTTACCGTTACTTCATCAATTCAATGTTTAATATTGTTTTCACAAAACCTTTAAAATATTAAGGTTTTTGGTAAAAAAATAGGCCAAAAGTTATTTTTATAAATAAATTTTTAATTTTTTTTCAATCAAAATTTTCTAACTCTTTCATATTATATCATATTTAATTTTTCAAAATGTTGTTATTAACTTTTTAAAATATGTTCTAAAGGTTAAAATATAATTTCTGCTCATATAAAATCAGCTCATTCAGCCAAATGAGAAACGAAGTCATTTCATTTCCCATACAAATTATCAGTTGCAATTCAACTCATTTAAAACAAATGAATGAGATTGGATACGTTCTTAAAACTTTCTATAAAGTCGAGCGCATTCCATGAAGAATGGATAAAAAAAACCGAACACACAAAAAAAAACAAAAACAAATAAAAAAAACAAAGAACCAGTTGCCAAACGAAATGAGATATTTTCGCAAAAAAAAACAATGTACACACTTTTGAAATACTTATTCCAAATGAGTCATTTGGCCCAGCGTAGATGTAATATTAATACCAAAACCGTTTAAAATATAGCATTTTAATTGATGTTTGGGCAGTAAATGGGGGCGTGGAAAACCGTTTTTGGTACAGCTTCTGAAAGTAGCTATACAAATTAAATTACTAAATTTTAATCTTATACGACCAAAACCGTCTGAAATATAGCATTTTTAACATATAACGACCAGGAAAAGTAGGCGTGGCAAATATATACCATATCACGATTAAGTTGAAATAACAAATCGTTTGGTACCTACATCGTCTAAATCGGTTCAGTGGTTCTCGCGTAATTGTCAAACATCCGTGCAGTGTCACAACTAGTGTTCGACCGAAACCGGAATTTTGGCCGAAACCGAAGCCTAAACTGGTTATTGATATGAAAATTTAAATTTTTTACTAAAAAATTTTTATTATTAAAAGGAAACAAAAATACCATTTCATGCATGTAAGAAAAAAATGTAATATAAAGAAGTATTCTTTAAATATTGAAGTTTATAATAATTAATTGAAGTTTATTATATTTAATAATAAAATAAATAATTTTTCATTTTTTCCGTTCACACTGAAAACAGTATGTACAATATACATTTTTATAGAACTACAAAATAAAGTATCTTTGTTTTTTAAATGTTTTGTATTATAAGAATACAAATATTGCGATTTCTTTTCCTTAATTTCACACACACAGAATTCGTTCTTAAGTTTAATTATCACTTTTTGACTTCTTATTTACTAATAGTCGGGGAGTTCGAATCGAAAATGATAGTATCGAACGTATAAAATTAATCAAAATGTTTTGCGTTTACACGATAATTCAAGTTATAATGGATAATGGAATAAATTTTTACCAAAAGATTCGGTTGCGGGGTTCAGCCATATTGAGGCCAAATAGCCGAAACTGACGAAAAGAGCTGAAACTGGCCGTAACCGAAACCGAATATTCGGTAGGCCACTAGTCACAACGCTTTAATTAGTATAGATAGACAGTATAGATGGATAGACGAACACAATTTCAAGTGGCGAAAAGCTAACCGGTAAGGTTGCAAAACAAAATGTATGCTTATAACTGAATTCTGGCAACAAATCTCAAAACATTTGCAAAGAAAATTTATCAACACTGTATTGCAGCAAGAATCACACTGATATATTTTGAAATAATCGACTCTAAGTTTCAAAAAAATTTATTTCTGTATGAAGAAATAGAATTGAACACGGAAACTTTTACAAATAGGTTAGAAAACTAATAAAAAATAGCAAACATCTCTTCAGTGGTTGTTGGCAATGCATTGAGTAATGTATTTAGCCTAAAAATTGATTTTTTAGATCATGTGGCTTATCACGTTATTACAATAAGCCCTTCATTTATTCTGATATCTGTAACCAAATTATTATTAAAAAAGAATCGTTTTCCCTCAGAAATCTATTTTCGTTACTGAAAATGTTCGTTTTTTTTTCTTTTCTTTCTAAAGATGTTTTTATAATTAGTTTTAAATTCATTCTTAACTTTACCGCGACCGGGCAAAATAAAATTTGCAAAACACTAATAACTTTCGCTCCACCTTACTGTAAATTCTAATGTAAATTTTTGTTCTAGCTTAAAAATATTTGTTTATTTTAACTATTCGTCTACATATTAATATGTCGTCCATCTGTGAAACTGTCTGTTTGCTTTTGACAGTCCATCTACTACACATTTATTTAATTTTTCAATATAAATCAGAGGTCAAAAAAGTCATAAGATATCAGCAAAAAGCAGTTTAGCACTATTTTGTTTTCAGTGTGCGCTTTAAGCGCTCATTAATGCCCAGAACTCAATAGCGCGGTAGGTCGGTCGGCCTTTGACAGCTAGACTAGAAAAAACTAGTTCTAATGAAGTGACACTAAATTCGACTTCAGACTTTACTTCGACCTCATCCTGTAAAAATGTAAAGTAGGGGTAAAGTATGATCAAAGTTATGAGTAGAGAATTTTTCTACTAGCTTGTGCGCTTGACATTCTACGCCAATGCTGGGTTGCATTTTCGTTGAGAAATTTTAATATGAGGGTATTTCTTGTGTTTCAATGGTAACAAATAATTTCATCGGAGAATCGTGGGATTTTATAATTAGTCTAACTTTTTTAAAATATTATGATGTTAAAGTAATATAAGAACGATTTTGATGATTTTAAAATGATATAAATATAATTTAATTATTTATCCTATTAAAATTGATGCGAATATTAGTATATTGTAAAAAGTTAATACTGTAATGAACATACATAATAGTATTATAAATAAAGGATTGATTTTTACTTTGAAAAAAAAGAATAGATAGTTTCTTTGCTGCTTCACTCCATCTCTGCTACACATATAACTATTACAAAATAGGGGTATTAACGATTCAGTGCACTTGCCATTGTAATTGAGGACTTGTAGTTTTGCAGTTAGGAATTCGTGAACACACCACACTTTTGATTGAGAAATTTATTGAAGTATGTCTTATTTGTCAGAATGAGGTGTTGGCTAGCAAAAGAAAAGATGCCATAAATTAAATATGAGCATGCCAATAAATAAATTGAGACCGCCATTTGTGACGGTGGTTTTTTTCTAATGGCTGAGGTCAGCTCAGCCGTGCCAGGGTCAAATGGAAGACCACGAACTTCCACAAAAGTAAGAAAACAGCGCATATTTCCAGTTAAATTCAATTTCTTTATTTATAAATTCTACTTTATATCAACTTATTAACTTAGTGTAGTGCAGTGTCGTGTTGGTCGGAGTGGGAGTTCCTCGAAGAGGATTTTCGTGGAGCGGTATCGGTGAACGGTAATTGTTAATCGCTGTCGTTAATCGCTGTCGGCAATCGGTGTCGGCAATCGGTGATCAACAGGAAGGCTAAAAGGATTGGTTTCGAAAAGTAAAAAATTTCGAGTCTTTGTGAAGAAAAATGTTTCGAGGTTATTTGTCACATTTTTGTGTACATGAGCATGATATTTTATATTATTGTGTTTTTTTTTTTATGGAGACCCCCAGAAGGGTAGCAGATGGAGTTTAATTAATAGACCCAGATCATGCATTTAACCCTCCTAAGGGTCATTTATTTTTGTGATATGAACTATAATAAACAATTTTGTTTCTATTTTTTTGTTTCCGGGAAACCGGAGGCGAACCTTTACAAGGTAACATGTCTGCCTGTCTCAACCTGGCGAAACCAGCATAATCCTTGTGAAATCGCCTCAAGTGGACTCAAACTTCCACGTGGTGCTTCCTAGGCAACGACAAAACTGACAACTGTCAGTTTGGCGGATAATCTGAGCAGCTGGCCCCCTTGGCTTAAAAGAGGTTGTGTGTCGGGTTCGAAGCCCACCCGTAAAAACCCATTTCAATGAAAATAAATACGAATAGAAGAAACCGATAACATTGACCATAATACGCGCGAAGTCAGTGCACCATTATCCAGATTAGAAAGAGAGTGAATGCAGTGAATGCAGATAAGACGATAAGAAGCAATCAAGAAGTTGGTTCCCAGCGTCTTGGAACCCACGTTACAGTTGACAATACTTGTTTCGAGGATGTGATGGACTTCGTCTATCTGGGATCCAGCATAAACTCAAACAACGACATCAGCATTGAGATTAAACGAGGAATAACTCTTGCCAACAGGTGTTACGTTGGGCTCAGTAGGCAATTGAGAATCAGAGCCCTCTTTCGACGAACGAAAATCACGCTCTTTAAATCGCTCATCATGCCCGTTCTACTTTATGCATCACAAACTTGAACGCTGAGCAGTTCAGATGAAAAGACTTTAGGAGCCTTCGAGAGAAAGATTTTTCATAAGATCTACAGACCAATCTGCGTCAATGGAGAGTACCGAATACGGTGGAATGATGAACTGTATGAGCTGTACGCTGACATCGACATAGTGAAGGTCATGTTCAGCGCATGAAAGACGATGATCCAGTGAAGAAAATATTCGATTTGGTACCCAGCGGCGGTCAACGCAGAAGAGAACGACCGCATCTTCGTTGGAAAGACCAAGTAGAGGACAACCTGCCGAAACTTCGAATTTTCAACTAGCGCCAGCAATCGAGAGACAGAAAAGGCTGGTGGTTCTTACGAATGACTTATGCAGGAGTTGCAGGGATGAGGAAGAGGAGGAGTCGGTATCGCATCTCCTCTGTTCATTCCCCACTTTAGCCCGCAGAAGACATAATCATCTAGGTGGTTGTAAGCGTCAATAAGAAATATGTTTCTCTAACATGCAAAAATATATAGTATATAGCAGGGAGGGAAATAACCGGATCTTCTCCCAGTTTTCTGATCTTCTTAATGTAAAAGTGCAGCTCTGATTCAAAAATTCGGATCTTCAAATGCTCTGAATTTCACATAAATTTATATTTTTTTTTCATAGCAACTGCCAATTAATTTTAAGAAGAACTAAATTTATCGCATACAAATTAATATTGCCATGACACTTGTTATGACAATAAAACTACTCAGTCTATGAGGCTCTTAAAATTTGTGGGAGAGAGAATATTTTTATTGGATAAAATTGTTTTAGTTTAATCTTGTTGCAATAAACAGTTCGAATTCATATAAATTTATTTTATTCACCTTAAAAAGTAAAAATGATCGCAAAAAATCGAAAATATCGCTAAAAAATTTTATACTAAACGTCTGTTTATTATGTGATATGCAAACCATTTTGAAGAATATTTTGGAGTTTAATCCTTAAGAATCGATTTCATGTGTAGTAAAGTGCAAAGTTTTTTAAGAAATCTTTCCGTTTGTGTTGCGAGAGTTTCAGTAAACTCTTCTCTTTTTGTGTGCAGCTAGCACAGCGCAACAAAACACCGCTACACGGTTAGAAATCTTGTTTTAAAATTGAAACTTTTCTGTACTACATATAAGTCAACACCAGCTTTGGTTTCAAATCTAGTATTTGCAAAATACTAAAAAAAGGTTTTAAAATAGCTTTGGTTTAAAATTTGAATTGGAAAAGCTTGGATTAAAATATGAAAAAAAATAAAGACCGTGAGATTTGATCAGACGACATTCAGTTTGTAAACTCACTACTCTAACCACCGGGCCTATACATAAAAAACGCGATGAGCAAACATATGAACCAAGTCGCCTAATATTGAGTCGCTGCATTGCCAGGCTAAATTTTACGGGTATTAATCTAAATTTAGTGTTTAAATGTTCTAGAATTTAGTATAAGTAAATAATAAAAACAAATCGTAATAAAGAATTGTACTTAAATTTAAACCTCCAAAAATCTAAATCTGAAACCAAAAAGCTAAAATTTATACCAAATTGCTAAAATGGTTGCTATAATATTTCTTTATGTTTAAACTGTACTACAGAAGAGTTTTAATAATGAGTTAGTATTTGCAATGTTCAAATTTTAAACCGCAATGTTAAAAATATGCAGTAATATTTCAGTGGGACAAAAATTTAGTGCAAGATTTCTAACAGTTTATCTTCGAAAAGAAACAAAGTATAATATATTCTCGATTTAAAAAAACCACTGTTATAAAACACTTTATATTTGAATTAAATGTTTATTGATTTTTTTTTCTTTGAAATCTTTATCGATTTTGGCTTTATTATTAAAAAATTGGAACAACTGAATTTCCGATCTTCTGGAAGAAAAAGAGCATATTCTAAAAATTCCTTATTTTCCTCTCTGATATATAGTTATGTATATATATATGTTTGCATATTATGCTATTAGTATAAAATGCACATTCATTAGTAGCAAATGTGAGTACATGATTGTAAATAAAGAAAGAACAAAAAACCTACTGCAAAAAAATTCGTTTTGCTGCATTTTTATTAAAAATTTACTTCGATTTACAAATTTTCAAGTCCGAACCCTGCTGCTTGTGTGTCTAACAATTTAATGAAGCAATGATTTTTATGTTTCATTTGTTAAGCTACTTTGTGAAGTTAAGTTTTAATAAATTTTACGAGTTGTTTTAAAAAAATAAAGGATGCATGATCTTAAGATAAACAAATAGCTTTATATTATTGAAAGAATTTCGAAAGTCGATTCAGTAGCTCTTAAGTTTAGAATTGTCGTAGATACGTGAGAAGCCCTAAATATAATAATATAGATATAGATCAGGAGTGCGCAAAAGGCCTCCCATGTGCGGAGAGCTTTCGCACGCATTTGTTGTTATGAAAATAAAAACCTTTCAGTAGACTTCAAGTAAATATGTTATGGTTGGTCGCTGCTTAATATGTTCTTGTTTTTACGTAAATTATGCACTAAAAAAATAGATACAAACTGAACAAAGATGATATTTTAGAATGCTGTTTTTAATGAAAAATAAAACAAGTTATTTTTTTTATTTTTGAAGCATATGTTAAAGTAATATAAAAACATAAATTGTCATAAGTGTAGTAAAGTAAATTTTTTTATTAAAGCTAAATAACTGTTAAAAAACCTAAAAATTACTTTTAAAAATTTTAGTTTAACAACTTTTCTATAAAAAGGAATTAATATTTGAATAATTTTATTTTCGGTTACAAAAAGATGAGTTAAAAAATATAAGTCACCTCTTTAAAATCGATCATACAAAAAAGAAAAAAAAACGGAACAGCAAGCAACCTGCTAGCATGAAGTCTGGATAGCTACTGAAAGTTTGTGCGTTCGTTTTGTTGTTGAACTCGTGCTTTTTTTTCAAGTGCAAACTTTAAAAGCAAAAGCTTTGCAACATAAAGATTTTTACAATATAAAAATGTGTATGTATAGTATGCGCACCCATGATATCTTAATATATAAGGAGCAAGCACGCTGCTCCGTGCCCAGTATCTCTCTAACCGTTCAGCCTGAAAGTATGCACATCTTAACACATAAAAGGCAAGCATGCTGCTCCGCACACAGTATTTCTCAAACTGTAATTTGTTTTTAACAATAAAGTACTTTTACAAGACGTACTGTTCTCAAATCTGTTCAGCCTAAAAGTATGCACAGAAAATATATTTGATGCTTATCAGTGACAACATTATGTTTTTACAATAGTACGTTTTTGATCTAACTTCCTTTTCAACACTGCTTTAATACGTGAAGTGTTATTTAAAGTGGTACATTTGTATTTTTCAAAAATCAATTGCATAAAAAATAAAGCTTAAAAAGAGTACTTTCGGCAAATGGCTCCAAAAAGGAAATGTGCGGAGGACTCGTAATAAGACAGGCTTTTATACTAGTAGATATATAAAAAGCAAAATGCTGTCTGTTTGTTGATGAGCCATAACACAGCCAGGGCTATAAACTCAAAAACTACTGGTCCGATTAACCTGAAATTTCGGCAGTCGATTTTTTCACTAAAAATGGCCGTGGTCATACTATGTTTACATTTTTTTTAAAAGGATAAGCGCGGAGTTAAAATTTTGGCAATCGAATTGTTTCGAGTACGATATGGTTTGAGGGAAAAAAAGGTTGCCACACCCCTTTCACACCCCAAAAATCAACAATAATGCTATATTTCGGACGTTTTTGGTTGTATTAGGTAAAAATTATATAATTTAGTTCATATGGTAACTTTTGGTAAAACTATGCTATGGTGAAATTATAAATTTTTTTTTTCCGATAAGCATGAAAATTCATATATGGCAGTAAGATGGAGTGAACTCAGCTCCACTCGCGTTTACTCTGATCGGTTTGAATAAAGCATATTAAAAACTTACTCAACTCCACTCTACTCATGTTTTTCTTTGACGTTGAGAGTTCCCTCAGAATAAACATCGCACCCTCCAGTACACTCAATTTTTGTTTATATCGTACTAATAAAAATTGAAATCACTCAACAAAAGTTGATTCAGCCTTACTCAAGATAGAAAAATATGATTTTTCACCCATTTCACATTGTAGTGTAATATCTGCTCCACTTGCCATTTCGGATTTGGCTCAAATTTTGTTCTTGTATTGGCTTATTGATTTAAAACTAAATCCGCAGTTAAAAGTTTTTAGAATCATTTTTAGCGGTTTATTTTGAGGCAACGTAGCTCAGTCAATTTAAATGCGATTTTCGTAAATAGGGAATCATTCAAAAGGCTATTTCATCTTACTACTTCCCTTGCTTTTTTTAAGGTGAAAGTGTAAAACTTTTGAAAAAGTTGCAGTAAGTTGACTCATTCTTAATTTTGAAGTTTAATACCATGCCACCAACAGGCGCTATAATTTTTTTTTTCATTGCATGCTATTAAACTTTGAATTTAAGAATGGGTCAACTTACTGCAATTTTATCAAAAGTTATATATTTTCCCCTTAAAATAGACAAAATAGCCTTTAAAAATTATACCCAGTTTATGATTATAGTATTTAAATTGACTGAGCTACGTTAGCTTAAAATATACCCTATTTTAAAAGGAAGAAAAGAAATAAACTATTCTAGTGTAGAATTGAAACATCATAATTCTAACATCAGATACGAAGTCTGTGACCAGCGATTCTACAAAGAGAATAAAAAAATTACAGTATAGCGTGTATACAGTAGAGAAGTGAATTTATTTTGTTTCAACTGGAACAAATTGTAACTTCTAAAAATTTTAGGAATTATTTGTACTTTTTACTGCAAATTTGATTTACATATGCCATGTGCAATTAATGTTCTACATTCAGCTGCAGTCAACAACGCCACAACCAAATATGATAGATGGAGGTTTTTAGTTGCTAATACATACAAATAAACTCGCACAAATATTGTATATCTATTCCGTTCAATACTAAATTTGTTTTATCATAGCTTTGAACAGTCATAAGTGGACATTTTCAGCTTTGTTTTAATACGGCAATAGAATTAAAATCAAATGAAAGCACACTTTTTTTATGATGGTTTTGCAGAACAAGTTTTTCTTTGGTGAGGTCTTTTAAAATGAATGATTTGATGTGAATGAATTTAGTGATTGCGATTTCGATGAACTTGATTTTTGGTCATCTACACAAATTGCTATTCAAACTGCAAATATATTCCAACCTTTAGCATCTTCCTCAAACATTTCTTCATCTTGAACTTTACCAAGTTCTAGTGATGTATTTTCATCAAATACTACATTGAAATTGCAAAAAAACATACAAGAACGAAAATTTTGAAAACTTTACAGTTTAATTATTACATACCTTGAATGTCTTCGAAAATTACATCCAATTAAATTAAAAAAACTTATATAAAAATAAAATTGTCCAGTGTTTCCGGAGCTATTTCTTTTTTTGTAACCAGAACGCCAAATAAAAATAGCCAAAATGTAAAAAATAGCCAAAATATTTATTCATTCTATTATAAAAAAACAAAATAAACTATCATACCTATTTGTACTAACTTGTTGCAAATAGATTAACAAACTAGTTGCAAATAGATTCTTACTTTTGTGTGTTCATTCTTAATTGCTTTTTTAGATAAATTTCAATCAATCAATCAATTACAATCAAAAACACGTTTCTCCCACCGTTGTCACGAAAATTTGTCAGTAATGCTTGGTGCATATGCGTGATTAGACGTGATTTTGTATTTCTTCAACGTTTTGATGTAGTATTTGCTTATTACTTTTGATGTGAAACTCAGATAATATAATATTCAACTTTTCGTTTCTTTTGTGCAGTTACTTAAACACCTTATTGCTGCTTAAACACCATTTAAGGTTTATTATATAAATAAAAAGAAAATGTTAATTTTTTTGCAATTTGTGCAATAAGTCGGCGAGGGAGGATTCGTCAAATGAAACAGGGAGGCTTCGACATAGTGTATCGATGAATACACGATGATACCTTTAGTATTGCTGACTTCTACAAATCCCTAACTTTTGTTCAAGATGAAGACGAAGAATTGTTGTTACTGATGATGGACAACGTTCAAGAAGTAAATACAAGTTCGTGCGACTTAAATTTCTTGCAACAAACAAGTGACATTCAGTCCTTCTACGAACCGTTTATTGACGATATATTATGAATTTTTTTAAATGAATTGTTTTAAATGAATATTGTGTTAGTTTGGTAATCTACTTATCATCTACCAGAAACTTTTGGGACACGTCTGAAGTACATCTTCAAGATTATACCAACATAAACATACGATAAAAAATATTAAGAATTCGCTTTTCCCCTCACTTTTTTATATAGTCTATCTATATAATATAATACTTATGTATAATTAACTGCTCTTACATTAAAGACAATTTATTAGAACGAATATTAAGGTAATTTCCAATAAAATATGTATTTATATATAAAAATATTAGTCAAACAAACCAAATGACGAAGCCTCCCTTCCTGTGCCTAAGCCGCCCTGAAGACTAACGAAGGCTCCCTTAATGTGGGAGGTTTCAACATTTTATTGAAATTATGTAGTTTTCTCACAGTTACGAAAATAACAAAAATATTGAGTTTTTGGTAATTTTTAAACGTAGCGCACATATCTTCTTGGAAAAAAACCTGTCGCATTACATTTTTAAAAAAAAAATTGTTTTTGTTAGAGTGTCGAGCCTCCAACTTCTACACTACCCTTAAGTGACTTGTGATTTGAGTTGCCACATCCAAAATTATTGTATACTCTTGTCGTGTGATACACGATTGGCATCACTGGTAGGTCGTGTTTACATGAAGAGAAAATTCCCTCTAGCTAACAAATTTTAAATCATTTAGGTGTAAAACAAAAAAAATAATTTCCGTCAAAATGAAAATGGAAACACTGCTGCTGACATGAGTGAACGATATTTTTTTTCCCTCAGAGTGGAGTGGCGCTTTCGTTATTACCATATTATTTATTATTATTTTAATTTTCTATGATTTAAATACAAACTCTAAGTGTTTGGTAGTTTAATTCATTCTTGATTTTAAATACAAATTCTAGTTGTTTGGTAGTTTAAAATCGTTTATTGAACTTTAGGTCAGATTAGGAAAATTAATTGCTCGAACGAATTTTTTGCAAGGAAACAACAAACACAACATTTTTCAATATGAAAAAGAAAACATCACTAGCTGATTTTATTACAATTTCGAATACTTTAATTTAATTTACTTTAGTTTATACTTATGTTATTTTTGTGAAAACAACTTTTTTTAATGTATTATAATAATTAAAATAAAACATTGGATTAAAAATATAAATCTCTTCATTTATATAACAAAGGGCTTTGTTTATATAACAAAGGGCGTTTTCTAAAAGTCTACTCTTAAACGGAAAATCTTACAATTCCGAATTGCATGACGAATCCAAATAATACTCACAAGCATAAATTAATTTTCAAGCATGAGCACAAGCTAAGTCCATACAGTTTTTGAACTATGTTGTCTTTATTCTGGTTTTAAATTATAAATTTTTATCTGACATGCTCCTTTAGAGTTGAAACTCTGTTTGATTGGGAAGTTTGAAAAATGGATCTTAAAAATCATCGATTAGAACTTAAATTAACAATATGTTAATTTTTTTATATCGTAGTACTGAAAAATATAAATGAAGCTGAAATATTATATCATTAATATATAATTTCTTTTTAGAATTTTTAACATAAAAATTACATTATTAATTTTACTTACACAGTAGAGATAATTATTTTACATTTTACTAACATTTTACTTAATAAATAAGCTTTATTAAAAAAATACTCGTCTGCTACGTGTAACGAGTTCAAACTGAAATGTGGAACTTCATGATTCTTCCAAAAAGGTTTTGAGATATGTTGGTATATTGAGTCTAGTTTTAATCTATTCAGGGCACATTCTTTTAAAGCAGTGTTCTAGTATAGAAAATTAAAAAAAATTTTAAAATTTTCAAAAATCAAATTATTTTAAAAGTTATACCCATTTAAGTGTCGTCAGTTAGACTGCTTGAAACTTAATTTAAACTTTAAACGCGTTCTTCCAAAAACTACGTTTTTCGAAACGTTTGTCATAAAATCTCGAGTTCTAATTAACCAATTTTCTTAATATTGTAGTCAGCTCCTGCTACAATGAGCTACATTGAAAAAGCGTGGGACCACTGTTTTTTGCGCGAAAAACATATATATAAGAAAACTGGCAATTGTAACACATTCATTTTTTGACTTAATTTATGACTTAAATGTATAAGAAAAACGTTCATTGATTATATGATTTTCTTCTAATGTCAACATTTTCAATTCCTACTATTTTTTAAAAATTCGGAAGAGTAAAAAAATTACTAAGGAAAGCTACCTCTTTCTTGAGAAACCACCATTTTACGAGCGGTATTTTTCCCTCTACATCTAACGCGTGTACCTTCGTTAAAATATTTTTTTTTAATTTTTTTATAAATGTATTACATATATTTCTTTATTTGTCACTAAACTATGAATAAATAAGTGATGATAAAAAAATATATATTAAAAAATATTAATTGGTTTTCTGTGCTGCTTGCAGTGTGTGAACCGTAAGCTAAATAACGAAAGAAAGAAAGCCTGGGTTGAAATAAAAAATGAGACAGAATGTTTCTTCAATTGAATGTGTATTTTTGTTCTGCCGTCACCTATCTGCAGAAAAACCTTAGAAAGTAGAAACTGCCATGTAAAGCTTGTTGAGAAAAAAGACGTTCGGTGTTGGCACAAAACACGTAGGTTCAGTTCTCGATCATATGTGTTGAATCATTTAACAACACTTACAACACAATCGATTACAAGCTCGATCAAAGTTCTTTCAAGGGTTGAAATACCCAATTATTTTTTATTTTATTTTCTATATATTGGTGTTTTCGGAGTTGCTAATTATGAACAAGAATTTAAACAAGAAGATGGACCATTTGTTATTTTTTTTTAAAGTGACTTAAGGCCAGCAATACATGAAATCAAGGTTAAAAAATAAACATTTTTCAAGAGAAAATTATTTAAGCGATTTAATTGAAAATTTAAGAGTATATTGGGGCATGATTGAAGAATGCAAACAAAAATTTATAAATCAAAAAACAGTGTATATATATATGTATATTAGACTGGAAAGCATTTTTGACTTCACCGGCTTCATATATTTTTGGAAACTACTCATCAAAACAAATTTTTCTGCATCCTTAGTTTTTTGTGCAACATAACTTTTGACTTCGCCCGAGGGTATATGTATTTCATTGCTATATGTTTTTTTCACAGAAATTTTTTATTAATCTGAAATCGAAGTATTTACTTCCAACTTTCTTTATGCAAGCCTCTTAATAAAGTCATAATTAACAACTTATCATGAGTTCCTTTTGATACCATGTACGCACTAAAATATATTCGGGTTCAAAATTCACCGAAATCGGTCATTCGCCAATATCTCCGCTCCTCTCTATCGGACAAAAAAAATAAGCTTGTAGCAAAATTTTAGACCAGATAATTATCTTCAAAAATGCTATTAACAGTTGTAACGTAAGACCC
Source organism: Dichetophora obliterata (assembly GCA_963920525.1). NCBI lineage: Eukaryota > Metazoa > Arthropoda > Insecta > Diptera > Sciomyzidae > Dichetophora > Dichetophora obliterata. The sequence continues at coordinate 146,874,293 of OY986435.1, read as the reverse complement.
ACAGTTTAACGCTATGATACTGTTTATGTCTAAACAGTGCAAAGTAGAAATTTTTTAAATTAGCAAATTTTTTAACTTTAATTATAAGTATTTAGTTTATTGGCAGATATTTGTTTGTTATTTTCTCACTTCGAACATTGTTTTTCAAACAAACACATCATATTTTAATTTTTTTAAATATAATATAAATATATATATATAAGTACTGTTGTAATAAAAGTAATATCTCTTATGGTAAGAAATTTTTACGTTTCACTGTGTAGACATAAATAGCAGAGTTGGGCCTAGTGCAATAAATGCAGAGTTCACTAAGCTTTTCACTAGCACTAAAATATATTGAAAGAAATTATATTTTTTACTATTTTTTTACAGTTTAGTGATAGTAAAGCATCTTTTCACTATCACTAGGGATTTTATTGTTGGATATTGTTGCACTATAACTAAATTGAGTGGTAGTTACTAAATCTCCACTACACTGAAGTAGTTCAAAATTTGAGCAGTCACTACATGAATGCTGTAATTGAAAGTGTTTCCACTCAACTTTAAAATATAACTGATTTTGGAACTATTTCAGTCAGTCTCGAATTAAAAAAATCTATAATTAGGAAGAACTAATTTTCGAGCTTTATGTCAGATATGATTATGAAAAAAACAACAACAACAGCTCTGAACACGCATCACAAAGCTACGATCAGATAGGCAGTTTATATAAAATTGGTGTTATTTAAAATAGTAGTTTTATGAAAGTTTTCTATATATAATTACATTAAGATTCCTTCCCAACAAATTTTGAAGGAAAACGATCAAAAAACGTTTGAAAACAAATTTTATACATTCATCTTATGTCATTTATTAATTAATTATAATAATGCAATATCTGTATGCACAAAGAAAATTAAAAATATCTGTCGATAAGAATGCACATATTGTTGGAATGATAGACGTTCCTCGGAGAAATAAATTAAGCGATTCTTATTTTGAAAAGTTTGTTTTGCTTAAAGAAAATAATTGTTAGCATATTTTATTTTTCTTGTTTTACTTAATATTTTTCTATTTTACTAAGAATAGCAATATACTTTGATACTCAATATTAAAAATAAACTTGTTCTCATTTTCTTTCAATTGAGTCAACATTTTTCACTATCACTATCACTCATGTAAAGTAAGGCCTTTATTTTTCAATTCATCAGTAAAAAATAATAGAAGATAGAGAATAATTTTATACTATCAGTACATGTATGCTGAAACTGCAAATTTAGTGCACAACGCTCATCTCTGATAAATAGTACCATAGCATAGAAACTATAACGTAAAGCCGTTAAAACTGTTAGGGGTATTTTTGAAGATAGCTATCTGATCTACAATTTTGTTGTAAAGATATTTTATTTTCGACATAAGGAAACGAAGATATTTGGGAATGACCGATTTTGGTGAATTTTGAATACGAATATTTTCTTGAGCGTACATGGTATCATAGGCAACTCATGACAGGTTGTTAATTATGATTTAATTAATAGGTTAACATCAAAAAAATGTCGATGTAAATTTTTCGAAACGAATTAAAAAACATTACTGAAAAAAAAATATGGCAATGAAATAAAAAATGCTCGCGCAAAGCCAAAAGTCCTGTCGCAGAAAAAACTAAGAATGCAGCAAAATGTGTTTTGAAAAGGAATTAAAAAAATATATGATGCCAATGAGGTTAAAAATCATTCCACTCTAGTGTACATTATAACAGGGCCGTAGGCAAGAGGGCGTTTTCTGGGTTCAACCTTCCCGGAGGGTAGAAATTTTAATTAAAATTAATGCATTTAAACATTTATTTCATTGAATCACTTTAATATGTTCTAAAAAACCTTAAAAAGTTATGAGGTTGCGTTTACATGTAATAGTCTTTGTTTTGAGTTGAATCGTGTAAACAACAATAATGAAAAACAGTGTATCTTAATTTATTAGATTAAACGTGATACATTAAAAATTTGCGTCATTATTGTCATCACTACCCGTGACATCGGCGGTTGTAGATGATGAGAATAGTGAAGCCAACAAAAATGACATTTTTATACTGAAAAAACCTTTTAATTCGAACCGCCCGGAAAGATTTTAAAGTTTTCTTCAGACACCAACTGATTTTAACTCTCCCTCGAGCTGTTCTTGAAAATATAAATTTCAGCATGCATGGTTTTGACGCTGGAGTTAGTTGGCTTACTCCAAATATGTAAATGGAGCTTATTGTAAGTTCTGCGTTTTCATTATCTCTGCTTATGGCGGAATTGCATCACAGCCTCTTCATAATTTATGGCACAAAAACAAATATTTATTAAATAAAATTAACTTTCGCATTAGAGATGCGAATCTAGTCCTCGTTTAATTTTTGAGGAATGTTTGAAGTCATTTATGAGTTATGAAAAGCTAAGCTTACAATTTTCAGAATTCTGCCCCGTGAAAAAGCTTTAAGGTAATCGTTTAAGTAATTTTGTGATTTTTTTTTTTTTGGCTTTAAGATTTATGAAGTTTATCTCTCCTTACAATTTTATTTATTCGCGAAAAATTATATATCGTTCCCATCCCTGAATTTTCTTCAAACATACCTTCGTTTGAACGAATGTGCATCCCTTAGCATACACACGTATCGCACAATAATAGAACAAGACATGTTTGATGAGTTTTCAAAAAAAAAAAACAGACTAAATTACAAATATTTATGTTTACATATAAGAATGTAACTAAAAATGTATATACATTAACACGCCTTAAAAAATTTCCATTTGAACCCCACCTAAAAGTAAACTTTTGTCTATTGAAGCCATTTTGAGCCATTTTTGAGCTAAAATATATTGGCTAGTGCAATAGTTGTTAAAAATTAAACGTTCAGAAATTATGGGCCGGAAAAAGCTCTTTGAATTTATATCAATAAAAATTTAAAATTTTTTGCAATCGCATTAGAGATAATGCTATTTTTTCATGCATATTTATGATATTTTTTTATTTTAGTTTATAATTTTTTTTCATGCATAAATTTTAGCAATTCTGAAAAGGAATCAATTCAAGCACTCAAAACCTTTCCAACGATATCTTGAAAGTGAGGATCGTATCTAAAAGAATGAAGTTATTGGAATTTTTGTAAAAATACCTTTAAAAAATTAACGAAAAACAGCATTATCTTTAATCATATTGCAAAACTTAAAAACTTGTTGAAACAGATTAGAAGAACTTTTTTCGGGCCTTAATTTCTGAAACTTAATTTTTTTACAACTTTTACACCAGCCAATGTATTTATGAAAGCCATAATTTTTGGAGGTTTTTACAAAATGGTTTAGCACTGGCAGTTATCGTAACAGCCACAATATTTAAAGAATCGTTATAAAAAAGACCACGGTTATTTTTTCGAGGGGTAAAAATTGAGCTTTTTCCCCCTTACAAGTCGAAGCACCTTAAGGGGTAGGAACATTGTAAGACTATCCAAAAAAAGATTTTGTGTTTAGTTATTAGTTTAAGCCCCAAAGAATATGTATCTTATGTTTATAGCGAAAATTCGAAAATTAAAAAATTGTTTGATTCTTAATTTTTGAACCAACGTGAAGCATGGCAAGTCTTATCTTTAATTTGTTGTGCTGAACTTTTCTTCATCAACTGCAACTTCCTAACTCCAGTCCTGCCCAAATAATTCCACAGAATTTATATATCTTTCCGCCACAAAAAAAACTTAAACAAACATATCAGTGAGATGTTTTTGAATTGAATCATTGAACTTTTTTAATGTTTTTATCCAAAACTTAAAATGCAGTTTAAAACTTTATGTATAAACCAGAGAACTACAATGAGTATCCGACAGAATTCGGATACTCAAATCATACCTGAGTGGCTTGGTGTTTTCTACCCTATCTAGCTCAATAAAATACTTATACTCATTCGGCTCATTACCATATTTTCGTTATAAGTACATACTTATACCTAAGCGCGGCGTGACCCGAACCACTTAGATTCATTTTCAATCGATTCGAGTGTATTATGATTGTACTCTGAGTACTGCTCTTTCAATGTATAATGGCAATGTCAGCTTACATATTTCGTTTGTTTTTTTATCGCAAATATGTTGTTGGTATTTTATTGTTGCACTCTAGAAAGAAAAGAAAATAAGAACGCTTTTGAGTTTTTTTGAGATTAAAACAAAAAACAACACAAGAAGAGCACGTGTTTTTCTCTTGCTAAGTACTCGGGCAAAAAAAAAACAAAACAAATGCAACAAATTCATTTACTTCTCACTGCTGCGCTATACTGCGCTCTGCTTCATATCAGTGATAGAATGCCCAGAGTGATTTGAGTGTTTGTGTCGATCATGAGTATTTGGGTAAGTATAATAAGTATCAACCAGACGGCAACAACCATAAGTATTTATGAACCGAAGAAACCCGAATTCACCAGATCCGACTCATGATTTAGGATACTCATATATATTTTAGCCGCCGCATTGCAGCTTCGTAGAGGTGAGTATGAGTCGAGTTTCGAGCACTAAGGGTTGAGTAGGTTTTTATACTTTTTTTTTCTTATACATATACTCAGAATCGAAAAAAGCTATCTGTTGCAGATCACTGGTATAAACTAGAGATGGGCGCGTGCAACATTTTTGAGGCGACGAGCACGAGCACGACGACTTTTTGCAAGAGCACGCATGGACACAAAATTTATTTTTCGTACTTGCACGAAAACGAACACGCACGACAAAGCACGAAAAAGCACAAACACGCACGAAAAAGTTCGATTTAGAACTTTGCAAAGTAGCTATGAAAAAGTTACACATATTTTTTGTTGCAACTTAAATATATTGGAATTATTATAACATTAAAATGGGTTTTTATTAGTTTCGAAATAGTGATGAAATAAAAACATATTTGCTAAAGTGAAAGTAGTAAAATTTTACTGAACGAACAAGTAAAAGCACGCACGACTTTGCTTTTCTTAAGACCGGGCACGCACATACAGGACCCCATCTCTAGAACAAACTAATAAAAAAACTTGTTTTTATGATTACCAAGAACTGTCAGCCTGACGTTCGCTTTCAGGAACTCTGTGCTAATAAAAAATAAAGTATTTGTTGCACTGTGTAATTAAATTATGTCTGATGGATTACTTTAACTATCGAATTAATATGCTGTATTTTTACAAAAGTAGCTTAAATGAATTTTACACCAAATAAACATTAAATGAAAGAGACTCATACTTTTTTTTGGCAACCATGCTGAAAAAATATGTTTGTGTGTGTGTGTGCATGTATAAATGTAGGAACGTGCTATGTGTGTATCTGCATGTAGATTTGTTCTTATATTAAATCAAAAGCAAGCAAGAACTGTGCTACACAATGTACATTGTAAGAATTGCAACATACACATCAAACAACAGAAACAAAAACGAGGAAACAACAACAAAGAAGCGACAAGAATATTTAAGTCCTCAGTTTGAGCAACAGCAAAATGCAGCTCTTTGCTGCTGCACAGTGGACTGAACAAGATTTTAATTGGGTCATTATGCTCACTACGCTAAAAAGAGCAACGGAAGTCTGACTGCATAGAAAAAGACAAAATGCTGAGCAAAATTCAACTTAATTTCAAAAGTATTCATACAAATACTCTCACTTCTAATGATGACCTTGGTTGCTAACGAATTTTTCCAAAGGCGTGAAGTCTTGGCTGTCATGAATATATCAGGGATACGATATACAAAGTGTACTCACAAGATACCAAAGACTAGTGTTAGAAAAAAAAACATGTGTGTCGTTGGACACACGAGTGAAGCGAAGCTTTTTCGCATTTTAATAGATTTGATAATTTGATGGTTTTTTAATAAAATAATTTTTAAATTCAAAAATTTTATGTATCAAAATGTTAACTAAAAAAATACATTCACACCAATACATTTTATTACATCACATTATTTTTATTTGATTACATGTTATATAATTTTGAATTATTTTTGTAAATGCTTCGAATTATTATTATGAAAATTTATTAATGGAATTGTTGGTTTTGATATCTAAAATAGCAAACGTATATTACATATCATCTATATATCTAGCAAATACTGCATCAATAGTTGTCCTTAATCGTATTGTACAAATATTTAGATCACTTATCACTCGTAAATTATATTTATCAAAAAGGCATTGTTAGTCTCAGGGACTTAGAGAACATTCAAAAAATTGGTACCTTGTGATAAATTTCGCTCAGTTCAATGGAGCCCGCTCGTGTAAAGTACAAAATAATATGTAAATATATGCATAACTTCAGGCTGAACATTTGTAAAAGCATTGTATCAATGGCAATGACTTTTATGTATTAAGATGTGTAGACATTCAGGCTGAACATTTTTCAGGACAGTTTGAGCGATATAGGTGCAGAGCAGTATGCTTGCCTTTTATGCATTAAGATTGTTATCTGGTGCAACATATCTTAAGTTAATACTTAATATTGAATTAACCAACCAACGCAATAAAGAATATTCGATCAGTTGGTACAGTATAGGACTATCAATCGAAGGGTTATGAATTCGATTCTCATGGCATACAAAGAAATATTTTATTTTTATATTCTCTTGAAGTAACAGACGCAAGCGGAAAGCAACAACAATTGTAAGAAAAAGGTGTATAGAAAAAAGTGTTGTTTTTGAGACTTCACTCAAGCAAACCACAAAATGAGGCGTAAAAAGCTTAGCTTCAAAAATGCACTGGCAATAATTTATTTACTGATTTTACAGCAATTAGAAAATGCATAAAGGGATAAGAAAAACAAAAACACATGATTTTATTTATTTACTGGTATAAAAGCCTTTCCTATGACAGGTCCTTCGCAAACTCAATTTTTGCAGCCTTTTGCCGAAAGCACTTTTTTCTCTTTTTAAAGCTTGATTTTTTATACACTTGATTTTTGCAAAATATAAATGTACAAACACTTTACGTATTGTAGCAGTGTTGAAAAATTAGTTCAACTGTAAAAGTGCCAAAAGTCGAGATTGGTAGCAATCATATTCATACACAACTTTACAAACTGGCCTTGCAACATTCAATATGCAGCAACTCAGGTGTCGTTTTGCGGCTGATACAATTATATTTTTTGGTACAATTGACTCAAATCGACTCAAAAGAATTTCATTAAATTCTTCATAACTTTTTTATAAAAGGATGAAAAAAGAGGTAGTTATATCAAAAACGTACTATTGTAAAAACCCAATATTTTCACTGATAAGCATCAAATATATTTTCTGTGCATACTTTCGGGTTGAACATTTTTGAGAACAGTGTGTCTTGTAAAAATACTATACTGTCAAAAATAATTACATTTTGAGCAATAGTGTGTGTGGAGCAGCAGCTTGCCTTTTATGTATTAAGATGTCCATACTTTAAGGCTGAACAGTTATTGGACACGGAGTAGAGTGCTTGCATTTTATATATTAAGATGCTATCTGACGCAACATATCTTCAGTTAATACTTAATATTGAATAAACCAACCAACGTAACAAAGAATATTGGATCAGTTGGCAGTGTATAGGACTATCAATCGAAGGGTTATGAGTTCGATTCTCACTACAAACTAAGAAATAGTTTTAATTTTACATTCTTTTGGTGTAACAGACGCAAGCAAAAAGTAACATCAATTCTAAGAAAAGGTGTATGGAAAACAGTGTCGTTTTTGAGATTTCACTCAAGCAAATCACAAAACGAGGCGTAGAAAGCTTCGCTTCAAACAGATGTTTGTTTTTTGCAGGGGGATCCCCAAAAGGGTGAATGATAGGGGTGTGCATTTTTATGCTTATGCATTTGACTCATCTTGGATTCAGCCCGTGACACTTCGTTGATTGAAAATTTTTTAAAAATAAGTAGATTGTACACATTTGAATACATTCGTATATATTTGTAATGAAATGTTATTTGTTTATAAAAAATTTTTTATTCATAAAAAGTTTTTATAAGATTAAGTAATTTAAAGTTATTTTTTTAGCTGAGTCTTGAGCTTAAAAAATTTTCTGTAAAAATTTAACTTATTAAAGTTTTTTCTAAATGACCTTGTTATTTATTATGTTCATTTTATATGTTTTAAATATAAAGTCTAATAAAAGCATAATCATAAAGACTAAACTAAAGCAAAAATACAACAACAAATGTGAGAATGTGGAATGGGAGAAAAACTGAGAAATTGACACTTAAAATCTCATCGCCTCTGTGGTGCAGTGTGCTAGTGCGCTTCTGATGAAGCCTTTAGCAGGGCCGAAATTGCAATAAAATCAGCTAGGGATTTTTTCCTTTTCATATTGAGAAAAAAAAAATTATAGCTGTTGTTGTTTGGAAAGATTCGTTAGAACAATTAATTGTTCTAACTTTGAACTAAAGCTCAATAAACGATTTAAAACTATCAAACAACTGGAATTTGTATATAAAATCAATTATGATTTAAACCAGTGTCGGACAGCTTTGCACACCTATACTTTCTCATCTTGAGTATGTTTTATTGAGCGCTTTAAAGCTAACCCTGAAAATAAAGTAGTGCAATCTCGGATTTATATTGCAAAATTAAATAAATAAGTAGTGGACGGAATGTCAAAAGGAAACAGACCGACAGACGGATAATGTGAATTCAGGCTAATAGTAAAAAACAATTGTTTTTTATTGTTCTTATGTTGCCTATTGTGTTGCGCCAAGGCCAAACTCACAACGTAAGATACTTTCATTTTACGTACTTGGAACTGATCACAATATGATATTATATGTGGACATGCCACTTTTGAATCATTAATTAATTTCTCCATCATATGCCATACAATTACCTTATATCTGTGGTCACAAGGAATAATGACTAAACTCAAAATATCGTAAAAGAGCGATATGGAATTTACTTTATTGTCAATTTTTGGAAGTATGCTGATATCCATTTTTTGCCTAGAATTGATCATCACTTATGTCTGCTCATATTTTGTTTGTAACGGTTTATATATTTCAAAAAAATGGGTCGTAGTTCGTGCAATTAAAATATCGTTTTTTACGATACTTTGAGTTTAGTCGTTATTCCTTGTGACCACAGATATTAGCCATGCAAATTATCATAACGCCTTGTAATGCATTATTTTTGCCAATTTTACCTCTTTATGACAAACCATGCAATGCGCCATGCCGTTATTTTCTAAAACTAAAAATTTTTTCTTATACATACTTCCAAAAATGTTGCATACATAAAAGTTTATACAGTGTAATCTTACGTTATATCTATGTCGATAAGCAATAAAAGTATAAGTCTTATTTCAAAGTTTCGAGAAATCTTGCTTCAAAGTTTTCAATCGCCATATAAGTTATATGAAAGGGTATTTTGTTGTTGCGTCATATCTTTGACTAAGATCATGCTACACGTTTTAGATTTTGTGTGTTCATAATGATATATACGTGGAACACAGCTATATCAATAAATCAGTTCTATCTTAAATCGACTTAAGCTATTATAGCTTATCGACACAGATATAATATAATATATTCAAGGAACACGCAAGCGCAGATTTTATTTGCTTGAAGTTCACTTGAAAACTGAAGCTTCGATCTTTCTGTAAGTGAGATGAATACATATTTTGCTGCACAAACACTATCTCAAGTGTACAAAGCTGCCCGACACTGATTTAAACTATCAAACATTTAGAATTTGTATTCAAATCATATAAAATCAACATAATTTAACTTATCTTTACGAAATGTTTCCTAAGAAATCCAAATTTCAATATAGGATATAAAAACACTAAACATAACATTAAAAAAATTCTTATAAAAAAAACGAAATTTAGAAAACTAAATCTAACAAATAAATCTTCAAAAATCTGTAATTAGACCTTAAGGTTAAACAAGCTGATATTAAGTGCGCCCACTTCAGAAAATTTGACTCACTCCAGGAAGAAAATTATGTTATTGAGTTATGTTTTCGCTTGAAAGTTAAGTTAAACTTTTATTAGTATTGTAATAAATTAGAAAAAAAGAAAAAATTCTCAAATAACCCAAAATAACAAGTATTTGAAAAATTGTATTTCCATATACATTTATTCGTTTGACTCTTCAGAGGTACTTACAACAAAAGAGTTTAACATATCCCAAGAACATCAGAAAATTTGCGCAAAATGTGTTTTGAAATCTTCTTATTGGTTATGGTTATGGTTATGGTTATGGTTATGGTTATGGTTATGGTTATGGTTATGGTTATGGTTATGGTTATGGTTATGGTTATGGTTATGGTTATGGTTATGGTTATGGTTATGGTTATGGTTATGGTTATGGTTATGGTTATGGTTATGGTTATGGTTATGGTTATGGTTATGGTTATGGTTATGGTTATGGTTATGGTTATGGTTATGGTTATGGTTATGGTTATGGTTATGGTTATGGTTATGGTTATGGTTATGGTTATGGTTATGGTTATGGTTATGGTTATGGTTATGGTTATGGTTATGGTTATGGTTATGGTTATGGTTATGGTTATGGTTAAGGTTATGGTTGTGGTTATGGTTATGGTTATGGTTATGGTTATGGTTATGGTTATGGTTATGGTTATGGTTATGGTTATGGTTATGGTTATGGTTATGGTTATGGTTATGGTTATGGTTATGGTTATGGTTATGGTTATGGTTATGGTTATGGTTATGGTTATGGTTATGGTTATGGTTATGGTTATGGTTATGGTTATGGTTATGGTTATGGTTATGGTTATGGTTATGGTTATGGTTATGGTTATGGTTATGGTTATGGTTATGGTTATGGTTATGGTTATGGTTATGGTTATGGTTATGGTTATGGTTATGGTTATGGTTATGGTTATGGTTATGGTTATGGTTATGGTTATGGTTATGGTTATGGTTATGGTTATGGTTATAGTTACGGTTACGGTTACGGTTACGGTTATGGTTACGGTTACGGTTACGGTTACGGTTATGGTTATGGTTATGGTTATGGTTATGGTTATGGTTATGGTTATGGTTATGGTCATGGTCATGGTTATGGTTATGGTTATGGTTATGGTTATGGTTATGGTTATGGTTATGGTTATGGTTATGGTTATGGTTATGGTTATGGTTATGGTTATGGTTATGGTTATGGTTATGGTTATGGTTATGGTTATGGTTATGGTTATGGTTATGGTTATGGTTATGGTTATGGTTATGGTTATGGTTATGGTTATGGTTATGGTTATGGTTATGGTTATGGTTATGGTTATGGTTATGGTTATGGTTATGGTTATGGTTATGGTTATGGTTATGGTTATGGTTATGGTTATGGTTATGGTTATGGTTATGGTTATGGTTATGGTTATGGTTATGGTTATGGTTATGGTTATGGTTATGGTTATGGTTATGGTTATGGTTATGGTTATGGTTATGGTTATGGTTATGGTTATGGTTATGGTTATGGTTATGGTTATGGTTATGGTTATGGTTATGGTTATGGTTATGGTTATGGTTATGGTTATGGTTATGGTTATGGTTATGGTTATGGTTATGGTTATGGTTATGGTTATGGTTATGGTTATGGTTATGGTTATGGTTATGGTTATGGTTATGGTTATGGTTATGGTTATGGTTATGGTTATGGTTATGGTTATGGTTATGGTTATGGTTATGGTTATGGTTATGGTTATGGTTATGGTTATGGTTATGGTTATGGTTATGGTTATGGTTATGGTTATGGTTATGGTTATGGTTATGGTTATGGTTATGGTTATGGTTATGGTTATGGTTATGGTTATGGTTATGGTTATGGTTATGGTTATGGTTATGGTTATGGTTATGGTTATGGTTATGGTTATGGTTATGGTTATGGTTATGGTTATGGTTATGGTTATGGTTATGGTTATGGTTATGGTTATGGTTATGGTTATGGTTATGGTTATGGTTATGGTTATGGTTATGGTTATGGTTATGGTTATGGTTATGGTTATGGTTATGGTTATGGTTATGGTTATGGTTATGGTTATGGTTATGGTTATGGTTATGGTTATGGTTATGGTTATGGTTATGGTTATGGTTATGGTTATGGTTATGGTTATGGTTATGGTTATGGTTATGTTTATGGTTATGGTTATGGTTATGGTTATGGTTATGGTTATGGTTATGGTTATGGTTATGGTTATGGTTATGGTTATGGTTATGGTTATGGTTATGGTTATGGTTATGGTTATGGTTATGGTTATGGTAACGGTAACGGTTACGGTTACGGTTACGGTTACGGTTACGGCAACGGTTACGGTTACGGTTACAGTTAGTTACAGTTACGGTTACGGTTACGGTTACGGTTACGGTTACGGTTACGGTTACGGTTACGGTTACGGTTACGGTTACGGTTACGGTTACGGTTACTGTTACGGTTACGTTTACGTTTACGGTTACGGTTACTGTTACTATCACGGTTACTATTACGGTTATGTTTACGGTTATGTTTATGATTAGGTTTTTTCTTAATATCCCAGCAAATTGGCTTTCCAAACTCTCTCACTGTCTCTATCTCTCTCTCGCTTCTAGTTTCTATTGTTGTAAGTTAAAACTAAACCTGTGTAACATGAAAGTTTCCTTTGCACAGCACTGCATCGAAGTTGACAACATAAAAAAAAACTCCAAAAAGTCCCAGACAGAAAACTTTTTAATAAATAATTCATTGTTATAGCGTGAAACCTCCTAACGCCCATTTGGGTTAATTAATGAGCCATCGAGTTTCCCAGACAAAGGCAACAAACAGACAAAACTATCTAAAACACCAATCTACAAAAAAAAAAAAGAATTTTCATCTGAGACAAATGTGTGCAAAATGGTGGTACAACTGTCTGCATGCTATAAGGACGTGAACCTTATGAGGCACCTTAATGAAATTGCCGAAAAGATAACAAAAACTAAAGCTGCAACAAGAACGACCCTCATACAAAACCAACCCTCTGCCAATTTGAGCTAAACATGAAGCAAATCGTGAAGCAAAAGCATCACAAGTATTCTAATCATTGGTGTGTTAAACTCCCGCTAGGATTAAAGAATGCTAAGAGTTCGCAAAATCGTGTCGGATGGATTCAACGTGACTGTTCAAGGGAGCAATACCGAGGACAATGATATTATAAACTCAGCAAAAATGAAACGATGCGCATCATTATAATGGAACGCGGCTTTTTTGTCTGTCATTAAGTTATTTAAATATTCAAAAACTTTTCGCTCACGCCCTATCCTCCCCCATCTTCTTTCCCTTAACAGCGCATTTGCATTAAACAAATTTATGCCCATAGCCATCACCTCACGACCGACATGTTTTTGCACTTCATTCACATAAAGCCAAGTCTGGCAAACGTGCAAAAAGTTTTTCATTAGCTAAACTTAATGCAATTCACAATATTCAAATTTTTGTGAAATAATCACTGGTTTATTTATTGGCTCTGCAGCTAAAGTTTTTTTAAGATTTAGCACTTTTTACACTTTGTGCAGCAGAATAAATTTGCGCACATTCATCGAATTTGGACTAAATGCACAACAAGCCTTTATCTTAACTTCTCCCCACCACGAATACAGCTGCCTGCAGCGTTATGTGGATTTAAGTGGTTGTCTCATTAGTGCTGCAAAATTCAAAACTTGTCTAAAACTTGGCTTGGTTGTTGATGGAGTCTGTCGTTATTTATTATAAGAATTTATATGTAGTTGAGCAAATTTATTTAATACTTGTAGAGGGAGGGGTCGCTTGTTTGTGAAATATGTATCGATATCATCATGCAGAGGTTTCAGGTTGTTGGCAGCTTGCATTAAACTAATCGTTCATTTGCTAAACAAGCAACTTTTTTATTTTTAGCTCTTCATCAGTGTTTCATAAGCAAAGCTGCAGGGATTAGCTGGAACGAGCTGCTTAGTTTGTTGGGAAAGTCTTGCTGATTGAAGGGATATCAGAAAAAAAAACTTGAGAATTGCTTAGTATGCTATTTGCATGAAATGAACGATGAGTAAAGTTTTTGGAATGAAATTATTTTTCTCTTATGTAATGCGGGAAAGGGATGATGAAAGAGGATCGCAAGATGGCTTTTGAATACATTCAAATATTATAGATTATGTTATTATTATTCAGATATGAGTAAAAATTTTCAATAGCAGTTCAACTTTGCTGTAATATTAACAGTAAAATTGTGGTAAGTAAATATTGGCGAAAGCAAAGAAAAACTTTCTACAAAAAAATAGTATTCTAGAAGTTAAAGTGAACCTTATCTGAGTAAAATTTGTATTAAATATTAAGCTACCTAAGCCTACTAAAAAAAAAGATATATAATCCATTGTCCTACCACCTGCATTTGTCATTCCTATCAATAAGTAGGCTACATTCTTAATGAACGAAAGCTAGAAAATGCTGTCTTTTTATCAGTAGTGAAACAAAAAAATTTGTCTAATGGCCACAATTTGTATGTCTATCCGATCACTCGTTTCGTGAATTTGAAATTTAAAGTACGAACAGATAGCAGTTGATTAGCTGGCGAACGAAGCGTCTTGTAGCTACATAACATTAGTGCAGTCTTGTAAGCTAATGTGGAATTATTCAGTGTATGCTAGGCGATAGGAAGTCAAAATCCGTATGGAATTTCGGACTTAGATCATGTGGAATTGCCAAGAAATGTCAAACACTCAAAAGAAAAAAGTTGTTTATTTCTCCGCTTTCTACATAAAAATATAAAATTGCTGAAAGTTGGCATAAAAGTGATACTTTTCAAAATTTTTCTTCAGTGAAATCATTTGTTATAGTTGCATATTTATTTTCTTTTTTTTTTTAATAAAAAAAAGTGAAATGCTTATCTTTCAAAATTCTAACACTATTATTTATATGTGATAATATTCGTAAAAACGCAAAATTTGGTAAAAAATTTTAAAGTTTTAAAAAATATATCAAATTCAAAGAAAAATTATGAGAGATAAGATAATTATGAACACAATTTTTTTTAATTAATCACATAAAAATTTCTAAGTATGTTTATTATGCATAAACGTGAGAAAGCAAGCCAACCTATCAAAAAAGAAAACCATTTTTTTAGTCCACTTCTATAAAATTTTTAGGTAATTTGATATATTATTTCACGACCTTTGTTGTTATAATAATTATGATTTTTGTTGGGCTCCAGGTCAATTATAAAAATAAAAAACTTTTTATTTTTCACATATACAGACATTACATTGAGAAACAAAGAGATGACATAGTTGAAGAACTGACGCTGCCAACAGTGGAGGTGTTAAATTTATTGTTTTTCGTGTTTAAATGTTTTTAATATTTTTTTATTTATATCTCTAAATGTTGTTTTGTAAAACAATAATGTTTCAATAATTTTTTAATTTTTTTTTCCCTGAAGATGATCTCCGACGGAGGTCGAAATATTGGATTTAGAATAAAAAATTAATAAAAAACATTTAAAGTTTTTATTTTTATAATTGCCCTGGACATTTAAAGTTTTTTATTCTTATAATTGACCTGGAGCCCAACAATAATCATAATTATTTAAGGTAATTTAAAGAAATTTATGAGTTTATTGAAAATAAAATATTTAGTTTAAGTTTATGATATTTTATAAGAAACAAGATTTATAATTCAATTTGTTATCAAAGAAAAATTAAGGAGAGACATTGGAGGGTACATTTGATCGGAGGTATTTTAAATATTAGTGTGAAGAAATTTCAGGTAAAATAAGTAAAATGAGAGAAATGGAGAATGTTGTCCAAAAATTGAATAATGGTTCAGGATAAATTTGACTCACAAAAATTGATTATTTTACTATAACATGCCCTTCGAAGCAAAGTTTATGTGAATAAAATAGTTATGAGCAAAAAAACTTTTAAATAATTTTTAGAAAAATATTAGTTTACTTAAAATTAAATATTTAATTAAAATAAAAAATATAAAATATAAAATATAAAATATAAAATATAAAATATAATATATATAAAATATAAAATATAAAATATAAAATATAAAATATAAAATATAAAATATAAAATATAAAATATAAAATATAAAATATAAAATATAAAATATAAAATATAAAATATAAAATATAAAATATAAAATATAAAATATAAAATATAAAATATAAAATATAAAATATAAAATATAAAATATAAAAATATAAAATATAAAATATAAAAATATAAAATATAAAATATAAAATATAAAATATAAAATATAAAATATAAAATATAAAATATAAAATATAAATATAAAAATATAAAATATAAAATATAAAATATAAAATATAAAATATAAAATATAAAATATAAAATATAAAATATAAAATATAAAATATAAAATATAAAATATAAATATAAAATATAAAATATAAAATATAAAATATAAAATATAAAATATAAAATATAAAATATAAAATATAAAATATAAAATATGAAAATATAAAATATAAAATATAAAATATAAAATATAAAATATAAAATATAAAATATAAAATATGAAAATATAAATATAAAATATAAAATATAAAATATAAAATATAAAAATATAAAATATAAAATATAAAATATAAAATATAAAATATAAAATATAAAATATAAAATATAAAATATAAAATATAAAATATAAAATATAAAATATAAAATATAAAATATAAAATATAAAATATAAAATATAAAATATAAAATATAAAATATAAAATATAAAATATAAAATATAAAATATAAAATATAAAATATAAAATATAAAATATAAAATATAAAATATAAAATATAAAATATAAAATATAAAATATAAAATATAAAATATAAAATATAAAATATAAAATATAAAATATAAAAATATAAAATATAAAATATAAAATATAAAATATAAAATATAAAATATAAAATATAAAATATAAATATAAAATATAAAATATAAAATATAAAATATAAAATATAAAATATAAAATATAAATATAAAATATAAAATATAAAATATAAAATATAAAATATAAAATATAAAATATAAAATATAAAATATAAAATATAAAATATAAAATATAAAATATAAAATATAAAATATAAAATATAAAATATAAAAATATAAAATATAAAATATAAAATATAAAATATAAAATATAAAATATAAAATATAAAATATAAAATATAAAATATAAAATATAAAATATAAAATATAAAATATAAAAATATAAAATATAAAATATAAATATAAAATATAAAATATAAAATATAAAATATAAAATATAAAATATAAAATATAAAATATAAAATATAAAATATAAAATATAAAATATAAAATATAAAATATAAAATATAAAATATAAAATATAAAATATAAAATATAAAATATAAAATATAAAATATAAAATATAAAATATAAAATATAAAAAATATAAAATATAAAATATAAAATATAAAATATAAAATATAAAATATAAAATATAAAATATAAAATATAAAATATAAAATATAAATATAAAATATAAAATATAAAATATAAAATATAAAATATAAAATATAAAATATAAAATATAAAATATAAAATATAAAATATAAAATATAAAATATAAAATATAAATATAAAATATAAAATATAAAATATAAAATATAAAATATAAAATATAAATAAAATATAAAATATAAAATATAAAATATAAAATATAAAATATAAAATATAAATATAAAATATAAAATATAAAATATAAAATATAAAATATAAAATATAAAATATAAAATATAAAATATAAAATATAAAATATAAAATATAAAATATAAAATATAAAATATAAAATATAAAATATAAAATATAAAATATAAAATATAAAATATAAAATATAAAATATAAAATATAAAATATAAAATATAAAATATAAAATATAAAATATAAAATATAAAATATAAAATATAAATATAAAATATAAAATATAAAATATAAAATATAAAATATAAAATATAAAATATAAAATATAAAATATAAAATATAAAATATAAAATATAAAATATAAAATATAAAATATAAAATATAAAATATAAAATATAAAATATAAATATAAAATATAAAATATAAAATATAAAATATAAAATATAAAATATAAAATATAAAATATAAAATATAAAATATAAAATATAAAATATAAAATATAAAATATAAAATATAAAATATAAAATATAAAATATAAAATATAAAATATAAAATATAAAATATAAAATATAAAATATAAAATATAAAATATAAAATATAAAATATAAAATATAAAATATAAAATATAAAATATAAAATATAAAATATAAAATATAAAATATAAAATATAAATATAAAATATAAAATATAAAATATAAAATATAAAATATAAAATATAAAATATAAAATATAAAATATAAAATATAAAATATAAAATATAAAATATAAAATATAAAATATAAAATATAAAATATAAAATATAAAATATAAAATATAAAATATAAAATATAAAATATAAA